>QGSO01000221.1:0-343654 GCA_011037825.1 Carya cathayensis | reverse complement strand
GGGGGGGGGATGGTGGTGGATAGGAGAGTATGTGCAAAGTTTAGGTCACATGAAACGCAAGTCATGGTGTTTCGGCATATGGAATATGAGCGATAAAAATTAAGCCTAAAAGTAATGGAAGCAAGTTACAAGAGCAACCAAGCTCAGTTATCACTTTTAATAAAACCAATCACTTTTAATTTATAAGAGAGGTCGATCGAAACATTTACCTTCTGTACCAACTCCAATTGTGTCGCCAAGGGAAATTTCAAAGCAACCCATGTCATACAGTTCCTTTGCCACATATGCTACTCTTAGTTATATGTTTTATATTTACATTGTCGCAGTCTGCACACAGCTGAGTTCAGTGTAGAATACCAACTATGGAAGGTTGGAGACATTAGCCAGCGATGCTTTACATTGCATTATTCTTTCCTTTAAAATTCAATCTTCTTTCATTGTTCTCTTGAAAATCAGTTTGTTTTACTAATATTATTGTTCCTTCTTCGTTTGGTTTTCATATTCCAGTTCTGGACCTGTTCTCTCTCTCTCTCTCTCTCTCTCTCTCTCTCTCTCTCTCTCTCTCTCTCTCCTGCAATAAAGTTATTGATGTCACTTTTGCGCTTTGACCTTATTTATCTTATTTTTACAGTGTGTTTTTTAATGCTTTTAGATATATACTGATAAGAGGTATTAATGGTGCATTATATAACTGTTTAAATTGAATTTTGTAAAGAATAGTGGTGAATTATGGAGTGAAGTTGATATTCGCTGGGGACATAATGTGTATTATTTTAATATCCAGGAACAGCTGTCTTTTACCTTTTTTTCCATTATTTTCTTCAATAATTTTAACTTTTATTCTGGTATTTATGTACTGTTTATTTGCTTTTTATCTGTTTTCTGTGTTACAGGGACTGTCATTCCAATGCTTGAAGCTGTAAAGACTGTTGTTCCTGTTGAAAAGCTTGCTGTTCACTTCCATGACACTTACGGACAATCTCTTCCAAATATTCTTATATCCCTCCAAGTAAGCTTTCAAACAAGTGGAACCTAACCATGTCTGATATGCATATCTTAATGGCAACTCTAATTGAAAATATGCGGTGCATTGTTTAAGATCAAGCAGTTTAAAACCTCTATTGGGGATAATCCCTGCATACACGACCCCAACCACGAGAACTATGTATTAGATAATCCAGGAGAACTCCTAACAGAATTGAACTTAAGATGTCTAAGTTTAGGGGTTATCCCAACCAACCATTTGACCACTAGGTTGCACCATGATGGACAGATAAGTAAAAACAAGCAGGGGAGTTTATCGAGGACTCCAGCTGCTATTTTTTGTGCTTAAAACAAGGGCCATTTTATTTTGCAAATTGGACAATTTCTTCAATGAGCTGATGAATTTTTTTTCCCTCGACAGATGGGGGTTAGCATAGTGGATTCCTCTGTTGCTGGTCTAGGCGGCTGCCCATATGCTAAAGGAGCGTCGGGAAACGTTGCCACTGAAGATGTGGTATACATGCTTAATGGTCTTGGTGTAAAAACAAATGTGGATTTGACCAAGCTTTTGTTGGCTGGGGATTTCATCAACAAGCATTTGGGTCGCCCTTCTGGTTCAAAGACTGCCATTGCTCTGAACCGAATGACAGCTGATGTCTCTTAAGATATAAGAAGATGCAGGTACAAAAGTTTTATGTTCATGTATCTGCAGCAAGGGGAAAAGGAGATTTCAGTACATGGCATGATTAATATCTGTGTACTGCCCCATACAAGGAATAAAAGGAACCCAAATCCATGTATCCAATAAGTATTGCTTTCCATTAGCAGTCACTTACACGCAGAAATGGCAATTGTACTACATAGAATGTTTTGGGACCTAGTTACTAAGTTTTAAACTCACTCGGAGAAGGAGAGAACAATATATAATGGTTCTAAACTCCCTTTTTTTCCATTGTTGCCACTTATACCATCTGAAACACGAATAAAATTCCTGTTCCATATCAGATGTTAATCATATCAACTGGAGTTATGGTTTGTGCTGGCCGGGCATGACTGTAGCTGGATTTGAACCCAAGGTTGAGAACAAACATTTCCACTTATTTCATCCCTTATTTGTGGCATGATTGGAAATCAATGGTAAATAGTTATGCGCTGATGTAGAAGATAAAGGAACTTGAACATGATTTTGTACTGCGGAATGAGATCATTGAACAAAATGGCGAAAAACTAAGGCCCGGTTTGGTTAGCTAGATCATTTGATTTGGAGTTGTACAGTATAGTAATTTTGGCTATCCAAACACAATATTTCATCTCTTAAGTTTTGAAAACATCCACTTAAATGAATAATAAATAAACTGTATAAAACAGTGAAAATTGACAGTGAACAGTGCATAAGCTGTGTCAAACTGATGTAAACAGTGCGCAAACAGTACATGAATAGTATACAATTCAGTACTCTATAAATACCATGGGATCCACACTTTTTTCAAATCTCAAAAAGTAAAAACTATTTCCTCTTTTTAACAAACTATCTTATCTCACTGTCTAAACACACTTTTCTTAAACATATTTTTTTTACAAACTATTTCATATGATCATCTTAATTCAAAAATTTTGCTATTATTCAAAATATCTCATCTCATATCATCTGAACTGCGTAATAAAATGAGACATAAGCCTCAGCCCTTCCACCTTGTGCTTCTATGCTGACTTCATAAACTATATGTTTTATAGTTACCAGCGTTTTTATTACAAGTTTTGTAGATTATAGCAAAACCTTACCCTGAAAAATCTATCCGATCGATCGATCCCTAATATTTACCTTAAAGGAAAATACCATTCCTTATCTTAAATTTTATTATTTCCAATCATATTTGTAGATATGTCACAAATTTCATACGTAAATTATTTAAATTAACATTCATTTAAAATATTTCACATTAATATATATAATCGAAGACGATAAAATCTAGGGTGAACAATAACATGGCACAACTCCATTGTGGCATGAGACCACTAAGAAGTTGCTCTCAATGGTGTTACCATTAATGGATGTAGTTGAGATCCCAATGATGGTAGAGCAACTCGAATTTGACTAGTGAAAAAAGTAAAACAAAAAGCAAAAATAAAGACAAAGAAAGACTAATTTGTTAGAAACCAAGTTCAAATTGTATTGTATGACCACATTTAGCCATCAATGGTAATCTTAGGTACACCTACCCCCAATAGTGATTTTAGGTACACCTAACCTCCTTTGTACTCTTTACCATTGGATTGATGACAAGTGTAACAATCCTAACCATCCTTTGTACCAAGAAATCCCTATAAATAGAGGGAGTCCTCATTTGTGTAAGACCCCAAGAAATAAGAGAAAACAAAGTTCTCTAAACATTTCTCTCATATTCAAGATCTCTCTATCTTTTGCTCTCTCTCTTTTCATTAGTTTCATAACACGTTATCAGCACGAAGGTTCTGACGATCTTGAAGCTAGTAGGCTTATACTTCAAGTAAGTGTTTCAATATATTATTTGTAGTTTCCAAATGAATATGAAATGTTATATTCATTATTATTACTTGATTAAATTTTATGTTTATTCACATATTTTTCATACAAGTTTTATTTATTTTTATATACTTGTTATGAATTATTGATGATAAGATCTATCTTGGAATAGAAATTGAGCATCCCTGAAGGATCGATTTAAATCAATAATTTTATTGAGTATCTCATAATAAAGGATCTATTGATTCTGTGAGATAATTTAAGTGAGCAATATGTGTACCAAAAGGCTCATTATGATTTATGCACCTGAAGTTGCATAATTGAAAGTGTGTTGAGAAAAACCACTAAAGAATATATGTTTAAAATGAACGCCTCGAATGTGCTCCTGAAGTAGCAATATCGAGTGTAAAAGTTCATAATATATTCTAAATTTATATCTGATTTTGTAGTGGCTAAGCAAAATAATGAGATTTTGATAAGAAATCATGAGCCACGTCCTACTAGTTTCACATCATTCCCTGAAGTGAATGAAATTGGATTTATATCATTCCCAGAAGAGAATGACGAATTGTTTTCAAAGAATCCAAAAGATTGGACGTGGTGATGAATATATTTATAGTACTTCAATGATTTCGAGCCAGAAGCTCCTATTAAAAATATTATCAGTTTTCTCTTTGAGATGATATTATGTTGATGAATCAAAAGTGATATGATTCAAAATATTTGTATCTTTTCATGATTATCTTGATCATCCAAAATCAATTATGATAAGTCGAATGATTTTCATATGGACGTCCATAAAAGAACCAGAAGATTCTTTTACTATAAAGCTTTACCACCAGAAGTGGAAAGAAAGTTTTACCACCAGAAGTGGAAAGAAAAATTTGCTAGAAGCAAATAAGATGAAATAATTCGACGTTATCATGATTATCATAGGTGAACTGGAAGTTCATATGATAATTAATGTATGGATGCAATAAGATAAAAGGTCTCATATTCTAGCTGCTAAAATCCCAGTGAGGATTGAAGTCCCTGCAGGGCAATTAAGAAATTTAGCAGTCTAATGAACATAAGACATGTATGAAAGCATGTGAGACCTATTGATACAAATGATAAAGCATCTCGGAAAGAGAAAAGCATAAAGAAAAGAATTTGGTGCTCCTGAAGAGGCCATACCCACAAAACAAGCAATAAAGTCCATCTAAAATTCTCTCATAATGAAAACTCCTGAAGAGTATAATACTCCTGAAGAGTACCTCCTGAAGAGGTTTTCATGAAATGTCTTCCCTTGAAGAGGGACAGGTACCTGAAAATAATGAGATCTCGATATTACATTTCATGAGTAAATGAGAAATTATGGAGAGAAATAAAACCGTTATCGACAACGTATTTTCATATAAGATGACATTTGATATTACTAGAAGTAATAAAGAAAGTGAGCTCAGAACCGTCGAAGAATACCGACGTAAAATATTGGCCAAAATAGAAATAAACAATTCCTGCAGAATTGTTATCATGTGATGCATATGGACTTGAAATCCAAACACCTATGAGGTGATGCTTGTTGAATATCAGTGGGTATTTGTATAAAGGAAATGAAAATGTGATATATAAATCACGAATATATTTCCTGCAGAAATAATATTGATATATTTCTGAAGTTAAAAAGATCATATTGAGATTTGTATTAACTTGATAGTTACCAAGAATTTGGGTATGCAAGAAGCATATAGTCCTGAAGTACATATTCTATCAAGTCTTAAAATCCTTATATGATCTAATGCAAGCTAAACGTATGTGGAACATACTATTTTCATATATTTTCAGTATTTATATTATATTTTATTGCAGTTTATATAGATAATTTAAATGTCATTGAGGCTCCAGAAGAGCTCATGAAAACTGCAGAAAGCAGGAATTGATTATGAGGCTCCAGAAGAGCTCATAAAAACTATAGAAATCAGGGATTGATTATGAGGCTCCAGAAGAGCTCATGAAAACTGCAGAAATCAGGGATTGATTATGAGGAAAAATAATCTCCTGTTATGGATGCAATCACATTCAGATTTTTGACTAATTTGGTAGTTACAAAAATATTGGATATGCAGTTAATGGATGTGGTCACTGCATATTGATATGGGTCATTAGACCAATGCATATATATGAAAATCCCTGAAGGATATAGAATGCCTGAAGCTTCTAATCTGAATACATCCAGAAATATATATGAAAATCCCTGAAGGATATAAAAATGCTTTAAGCTTGTTATCTGGTTACATCCAGAAAACAATCCGGATACATGTGGTATAAATGCATTAGTGAATATTTATTGAAAGAAAGATTTGAAAGTAATCCAATATACCCATGTGTTTTTATTAAGAGATTCCGGATTTGTTATTATTGCGGTTGATGATTTAAATCTTCTTGAAACTCCTGAAGAGTTCAGAAGAACTGCACATATTTGAAATATAAAACCCTTTCGGTTTCAAGGGGGAGATAAATGTGCATGAGAAATAAAATAAAGCATCCAGAATATCTACCAGAAGATAGATACACAAATATGAATATTTGTGAAATTTTATTATCTTGAAGCAAAAATTACAGAAATTTGAGACATTTCGCCTCATTCTTTAAACGCTCTTGTTCTTCAAGAATCTGCATGGCATCTCTGTCTAAAGGAGTAGGCAATCTAAAAGAAGATTTAAGCAGAGATTTTAATTTCCTATTCTCTTGCTTTATTGATTCTATCTTCACGTTAGACTCCTGAAGAAGTCGCTGAAGGATAAAAATTTTCTCATGGAGTTTGTCCAAATCATAAGGTTTGGATTGTAGTCGCTGAGAAAATGCATAAATAGTTGAAGAGTAATGGGCACCGAGATTTACAAGCTCATAGATAGCTTCAACATCTGACTTATTAGTCAGATTAGCACCTGTGGTAGAAGCAGGAACAGCTGATGAGCTAGGTGCATAATACCTTATATATTGGCCATGAGAAGATTGCTGAGCCATTGCAGAAAAAGAATGCAGAAAGAGATTGCAGAATAAAAATGCAGAAAGAAATTGCAGAGTAAGAATGCAGTATGATTACAGAAAAGTGAAGAAGATGAGATGCGAATGAAGATGATCTGAACATCTCTTTTATAGAGAAAAACTAAGCACCTCTATTGATTCACGGCATCCCTCGTGAAGCATCTCTCTACAAGAGACGAGGCGTAGCATCATAGCCCTGCGGCGCCTGATAGCAGATGTAGCATTATAGCCTTTCGGCGCCTGACAGGTACATAAGAACTGTAAAATCCCGCGATGCTTGTCTGGCCTAAAAAGATGGCCACCGTTTTTGAATATAGAGGTTTGCGGCTTAATTTTGATAACTCCTCTAGTAATTATGTTATTTACAAGAACTCCAGAAGAGTAGTGAATTCAATGATCTCGGATCAATATGGTGAATTTCACTATAAAGTCCTGATTACTCCAATGGTTGCTCGAAATTTGATGAGCAGAAAAATCCATTTCGTCCTGAAGACGATGGAGAAATTTTTGGTCCTGAAGTACCTTATCTCCAGTTCAATTGAAGCCCTGAATATGTAATTATTTGGATCAAGTCCACAATTAGATGGATATACAGATGCGAGTTATCTATCAGATCCACACAAGAAGATCATTGCAATTCATGAGAAGAAAGTTGAAATTGATGTCAAGAAGATACGGTCAAGAAATAATCTGGTAGATTTATTCACTAAAGCATTACCAACTGCAACATTGGAATGCGGAGAATTGAAGACCTATTATCATGCACTTTTCAGGGGGAGTAAATGTCTTGAAGATTTGTGCTGATTGTACTCTTTTTCCCTTCGCTAAGGTTTTATCCCACTGGGTTTTCCTTTGCAAGGTTTTAATGAGGCAATCTTAAGCACTTGACGATATACAGAATATTGTACTCTTTTTCCTTCGTCATTGGTTTTTTCCCACTGGGTTTTTCCTTGACAAGGTTTTAACGAGGCATATTCTTTATATGTGGTCATCCAAAGGGGGAGTGTTAGAAACCAAGTTCAAATTGTATTGTATGACCACATTTAGCCATCAATGGTAATCTTAGGTACACCTACCCCCAATAGTGATTTTAGGTACACCTAACCTCCTTTGTACTCTTTACCATTGGATTGATGACAAGTGTAACAATCCTAACCATCCTTTGTATCAAGAAATCCCTATAAATAGAGGGAGTCCTCATTTGTGTAAGACCCCAAGAAATAAGAGATCTCTCTATCTTTTGCTCTCTCTCTTTTCATTAGTTTCATAACATAATTGCTTTTTATGCATGCCCTCCAATTTTAAAATTCTCTGCCGAAATAATAGCCTACTGTACTCATAACGAACTTTGTCTCATACTTTTTTGCTCGTTGTCACTTGTCAGTCAAGGCTCTCCAGCACTTCAAAAACTATTTTAGCTGAGCCACATGGGTCCTCACATTTTGAGGGGTATGGTGGGTGCAATTCATCATGAAAAAGCCAGGTCTACTTTTCATTGTGTTATGCAATGGATTGGCCAGCAAGCTATCTCACACCCTAAACTCTCTACATGCATGCATTCATTCCCAAGCTTTCTCGTGCAAGCAAAGAACTGTAAGTAAATGCTACATTGCTTTGCTACATTGCTTTGTAACATGACCTTTGAGTGGTAATTGTGGATTTTAGGACTCTAGTTTAAGGGGCAAATTCAGACTAATAATAGTGATTAAGGCAACTACAAGAGTCATTAATGGTTCAAGTAGTAAAGTATAAGATTCGAGTTTCTACGAGTACGGTGCGAAGGGAATAAACCTATTTACAATTCTACTTTTTGACATATCTATTGAAGTAAATCCCACGATAATAAAAATGTGTCGGCCTTTTACCTGTATATAACTACGATGAGTCTCACAATAAGTAGTATGTTGATATATACTTGATACAACAGACTTGCAAGTAGAAAGATTTTTCAGAACATGGCAATGGATTACACATATTACAAATTGCTTTTAGTTGGCAAATCTAGCTTGGCTGAAACAATGACTTGAGCAAAGTGCATGGATGTCATTGCTTATAGCTTCTCTAATGGGATTCTTATTTCAAGGTAATTAAGAGCCCTATCTTTACAACTGGCAATGGACTGGTTACTGATCTCTGCCATGGATTGATTTTAGATCTTCTTGGCCTTTCCAGTATCAACTTTTGGAAGATGCTAATTATTACAAAATGGAAGTAGTGATGTTTCAAAGAAAGGTCAAGAAAAGCAACTTAAATAACTTTAAACTTCTTCCAATAAGATAATTCTACAAAGTATTTCAGGTTCTTAATTAAAGTACATCTAAAATTATAAATATTATGGGGTCCTGTGAGTAGGTGCTAAGACCAATCATCCATGGTTTTCATGCATTGGGCTTTTCCTTGTCATTATTGAAAGTGAATTAGAACAACATCATTTGATTCAAGACAAACAGAAATCATTCCACATATTCATTGTCCACCTGTCAACAGCAGCCTGTTTGACCAAGTTAAATTGATTTGCTTTTGATTAAGTTTCATATTAAAGAGGGGTAAAACCCATGTTTTGTGACACTAAACTGTTATCTCTTTTTCATTTTCTATCCTAATCACTAGAATTTTCAATTTATAGCCTAAATTTAGGGTTTCAAAACAACATCATTTGATCCAAATATCCATGCAGGTTTTCATGCATTGGGCGTTTCCTTGTCATTATTGAAAGTGAATTAGGACAACATCATTTGATC
Organism: Carya cathayensis; assembly: GCA_011037825.1. Lineage (NCBI taxonomy): Eukaryota > Viridiplantae > Streptophyta > Magnoliopsida > Fagales > Juglandaceae > Carya > Carya cathayensis. The sequence continues at coordinate 334,396 of QGSO01000221.1, read as the reverse complement.
CCAGACCAAAATCATTCCATATATGTACACAGTCCAACCTGTGCTTGGCCCACCTGTCAACTCCTACCTGCTTGACCAAGTTGAATTGGTTTGCTTTTGGAAACGTCAAATATTAATCTCAACGGGACTCCTTTGTTTACGCAGACTAAATAAGATTTATGAGATGATGTAAGGTATTTTGTTAAAAATAAAATAAAATATTAATATAATATAATTTTTAATATTAATTTTATTTTGAGATTTGAAAAAGTTTAATGTTTATTAATTTTATTTTATATAAAAATTTGAAAAAATTGTAATGATGAGATGAGATAAGATAGTTTAGTTTTATGTAACCAAATTAATCCTAAATTGTTATATTTTTCTCATTTTATATCTTAGTTACCTAATATATATGTCAATTTACAATTTAATTTTCCAAATTTTGGTAATATATATAGGATCTCATCAAAGTTTGCCTAGATATTGATTAAAAAAATAAGTAATGCTAGATAAAGTTTTACAATGTACAAGTTTCACGCAAGTTTAAAAAAAAAAGTGAGACTTACCATTAAAAAATGGGTTTTTCATATTAATTAGCTTTATTCAAAGGAAGTGTTGGTGCTTAACTCTCAAACTTTATCTAACATTACTCTAAGAAAATAGAGCAAGTGGCACAGGTAAGATATTAACTGATGATGAGATATTAACTGATGATGAAAATTATGAAATCCAATAGTTTAGGGTGCAAATTAACAGAGTAAGTAGTTTAAGGTAGAAAAGGAAAAACATATGATAATTCAACAATACAGAGGAAATTAAGAACTTATTCAAATTCAATTTCTAGAGTCTTTTATATTATAAACTTATTTTTCAAAATGATATATGAGTAATGTTACATACAGTATGAAGTGTACAATTAAACGTCATGAAGTCACTTTGAAAAAAGTAAAATCTACTATTAAAAAATTAATTTTTTTCATGTTGATTCTATATTTATTCATTTTTTTAAAGTGATTGCGCGGCGCTTGCGCACAGCTGACGACTATAACTATTATTTCTCTTATTTAAGAGAGGTTGGTGTACATTACACAAACGTGATCTTATAAAAATATAGGGTCATGATCATGAAAGATGAATAATTTGACATTCAAGAATGCTCGTAGAATTAATTTGACATTCAAGAATGTTGGAAAAAAGATGAATATATAATGACATTTTTCTTTGTCAGTGTGTAGCTTATATCTACTACTGCAATAATAATAAATATTACTCAAATCTTAGATATTAATTATTCATGTATTATAGGATATATTATGATTTGATGATAGTTTTCAATCTTCAAAAATAAATATTCAAACTCAATATTCTCTCATTACCAATATTGCTGAATTTGTATGATTAATAATCAGAAAAATACTTTAGCCATAAAAGAGCTACACGAAAGTAAACTCACAAAGTGCCGTAACTTCATATAGTATGTCAGATTGTAAAGTTACTTTTATTATAAAGTAAATGTACGTAACGGATTATATGAAGTTATGTTATTTTGTAAATTTATTTTTATGCGATCTCTAATAATTTATTATCAATGTCAAGTTGAAATTTGTTCAACAAATTCACAAACAGCACTTAAGAGCTTCAAATAATGACTGTCTCTACTAGGACATGAGATTGAACTTTAAGTTGGATCACTTGTTGGGGAAGCTCTCTTGCGCGTGCAAACCTTTTTGATTTACGAAAGAACATACATAGGAGTACTACTCTTTGTTGGGAGATGACAACTTTTGCAGCGCAAGCATATATGTCTGTATCGATCGAGCTCAAATATATGAACAGATTCAATTAGTTTTTTTATTTTTTTATGGATCAGTTTGGAACCCTACAATTTCTTGGAAGTATATATAATATCCATGCATGTAATTTACAGATAAAAATGCATGTGATCTATTTTTACTTGTTTTATATATATGTTTTTATAGGACATGTATGTTTATTTTTTATGTTTCTATGAAGTTTGTAAGGATAAGTAGTGATTTGACGTGTTACCAAAATATAAGTTTTGAGTTCAAATCTTAACTTTACATACTATCATATTTAATATAATGAAAATATTATAGTCACAAAGAAATTATAAAAAAATAAACTCACAAAAATAGAATTTGGCAGCCTATGTATAGTGCAATGACGGAAATACTAAGATAAATATAAATAATTTAATTTTTTGTCCCTTGCTTTTTTTTTTTTAAGAAATTAATAATCTTAAGCAGAGGAAAAAGTTAAAACCCAAAAATTAATATTTAGGTCATCTGATTGAATTAGGGACAGTTTGGATTCAGAAATTATCTAATCTCTTTTCGTTATTACAAATTTTTTAAATTTTTATACAAAATATAATAAATAATTCGATTTTTTTAAATCTTAATTTAATTTTTTTTTAATTTAAAAATAATAATAATATTAAAAATAATATTTTATTTAACTTTTATTTAAAATAATCTCATTTTATTTATATACAAGTCTATGGATAGATATGACATAGAGAGATAGATAGAATACTCAGAACTGATCTGTTTCCGTCTGCTACATAAAAACAAGCCTATTATGTATCATCAACCACTCCAAAAACCGCTGCATGCTATCTTTCTCTCTCTGGTTCATAGAGGTTCTTCCCAAGCAAACCTAGTTTTGAAAAAATAAAATAAAAATATTTGAAATCTGCAGCATCCATCCAAGATTCCCAACACCTTCTGCAAAAGATATATTTGCATTCGGGCACCAAAACCTAGGTGGTGTTTTGACTATCGCCCTCATTAACTATTCTCAGTTTCAGAGCTCAGACTCCGAGGTCATACCCATCGGCCAAACAGAACCATAAATCCAAACGCATTATATATATCCTCCGAGCAACTTGAGAGGGAAGGACAGAGAGAGAGAAGATCAAGAAAAGCATCATCAGATCCCTCTTTTATCTTGTGTCCCAAACAACACCGATCGAGGAGGGCCTTCTTTTAAGATCGAGTTCTCTCTTTTAGTGGCCTTTTCAGCTAGCTAGATTCAGAGAATCAGACAAGAAAGTTGTTTGTTTCTTTACATATATATATATATATATACTTCCTAGGGTTTTGAGCTGGAAGTTTCGATCCATGCATGATCTGGGTCTTGGTCATGAGCAGCTTGAAGCAGATCATGGGTCTTATATTTAGAAAAGAGTTAGCTTGCTTCTCTCTTCTACTTCTGGTTCTGTTTCTCCTACAAATGTCGACATCTTCTGCAGCTGATCATGTGTCTGCAACATTTGCAACCTTCAACGCTAAAGCTGGGTCTGCCTCTAAAGTGAGTAGTATTGATGTCGAATCCATTAATGGTAGCATTGGGTCAAGAGATAAAGATCATGAAGATGCAGGAGATCATGCTCATGTTTTTGGCGATGAAAAGAGGAAAGTCTTTACTGGCCCAAATCCTTTACATAATCGATAAGTAGCTAGCTCTAGCTAGATCATACAAAAAGCAAGCAGCTCGATTCTCTATTTATTTCTTATTTCACTGCTACTTCAGGCTATAATATTTTCCATCCTCTTCGTTTTTTCCTTTCTTTTCTCTTCAAAATTTTGATTATTTTCTTTTGATTATATCTGATGGTTGAGACGTTAGTTTCTGCTTTACCATCATCCACAGGAATTATGTACGTACGCGCGTAAGCAATGCCACAAATATTATTGCAGTATTAATTTGCAGATAAAATTAAAGTTCTTGTTTACAGTTTTGCAGCAAAAAAACAAGAAAGTTATATATATATATATATATATATATATATATATATATATATGATATTGTTGATTTTTGTTCAATTAATATTAGAGCTGGTGTAACGACTATGAGCATTGTTTTTTTTTTATTCGTTTTCAGGTCGTTGGTATGTGTGTTTAATGTTTGGGTGTCTACAGACCGGCGAATAGAATTTCTAAATATTATATCTATATTTGAATTGAGTAATTCTACACACAGTTATGGAGTATACAAATATCGCACAATCATTTTGAAAAAGAATAGAGTTTATGATTAAATAGTTTTTTTTCGCATAAATTCCATATTAATTTATTTTTTTTAAGTAATTGTGTGACACTTGCACTAACTATAAATATCATTTCTGATTTGAATTAGGTTGTTTTATTGTGAAGTGGACAGTTTCCAAAACACATAGTACCTGCAGTATTAGTCAGATTAATATAAACATGAGAAATGTTTGCACTTCGATAATAACTCTTGAGCATTTTTTTTAAAATTATTTTTTAAAAATTTTTTATTTTATAATTAAGTAAGTATCTTTTATTAATATTATGAATTTTTTTAAAATATTTAAAAATATAAAAAAAATATAAATATTTTATTTTTTATGTTTTTACACAAAACCAAAAGCTCATCTCATCTCAACTCATCATTACACCTTTTTCAAATCCTCATACGTATGATATAATAAATCCATATACAACTTTTTTAAATCTCTATACAAAATATAATAAACAATTTCATTTTTTCAAATTCCAATACAAAATTAATATTACAAAATTATATTATAACAATATTTTATTCATTACTATTTAAAACATCTCATCTTATCTCATCTCATCTGTGTAATCAAACGGGGCTCTGTCGTGGGTGTAGACCCACTCTATAAATATATCTCATATTTTCCTTCAACAAATATATATAACTATATATATATATAAAACACGAAGATCAGCAATGGCATTAACAAGTTTTTAAGTGTATAAGTTTCGCACAAAACTTTAGATAATAAGGAAAATACTCTTTCTTTTTACGGTGAAGTTTACTTCTTTTACAAAGAGCTTTTGTCCAAAGCTTTTACACAAGATTTGTACAAATCATTACGTTTTATAGGGATTTCGATGCCTAGCCTATCGCATAACTGGCCCGGGCTTGAGGCAAAACTCTTAGAATATGTGTAGAGGCTTGAGGGAGGAGCTAGTTTTACAAATGATTTATGTTTGACCGAAAAGCTGCAGCATTGGATTCAATTGAGACCATCACCTTGAAGTTACATCTTTGACTTTTGTTTGTAAAGTTTGATACTTTATTAGACACGAAAACATTTAAGTTTTGCTTATGGACTATGGTTGGGTTTTATAAAGTAAGAAGTGATGAGAAGTGTAGTGAATAACAATGAAAGTTACATCTTTGACTTTTGTTTGTAAAGTTTGACACTTTATTAGACACGAAAACATTATGTTTTGATTAGGGGTTGGGTTTGGATAGTAAGAAGTATTGAAAAGTGTTGTAAATGATAATGAAATAATAGTAATAAAAAAATAATAATAGAATATTAAATAGTAATGAATAGTAATAAAAAAATATTTAAAAAGTAATAATAAAGTAATAAATAGTAATGAAGTGAATATGTTGAGAATACCTGAGGTAATTTTATCTCTTTAAATGTAAAGTAATCTGAATGCATGTGACATTTTTTTGGTATAATCGTAATAAATTAGATATAGAAGAAATAGAAGAAAGGATTAGAGAATAATTATTAAGTGTTTCAGAATTTATAACTTGAAATTATCTAATATTATCAATTTATTTATTATATGACATATGTTATAATCATGAAGGTTAAAGGTTTAATTAAGGTCTCGTTTGGTTATACAGTTTAGATGAGATGAGATAAGATTTTTTGAATAGCAGTGAAATTTTTGAGTTAAGATGAAATGAGATAGTTTTAAAAAAATGTGTGTTTGGATAGGTAGATGAGACGATATCATTTTTATTTTTTAAAATTTGAAAAATGTGTGGGTCCTATGTTATTTATAGAGTACTCGAGTTGTGTACTGTTTATGTACTATTTTGTAATGTTTATGTACTGTTCATATACTATTCATGTCAACTTTTACCATTTATTTACTGTTTATTTAAGTAGATGTTTTCAAAACTTAAGAGATGAAATATTGTATCTAGAGAGCCAAAACTATTATACGGTACAACTCCATATAAGATGTTTTCATATGAATTGGCTAACCAAATCATGCCTAAATTATTAGTATATAATAATCATGGGACTTTTGGATTAATGGTTGAGTATATAATAAGTGGTATTAGAGCTATATATGCTACTATACCACAAGTTCAAGTCATTGAGGGATCGACTTATATATAGATTAGACTAAAATACTTTGGTAATATGTATGTACATGATGTTAAGTCATGTGCTACAAATATATGAGCAAAATCTTAAAAAAGGAAAATAACTACTATTAGGCCAATGTCAATGACTCAATGGAAAGACCGTTGTGAATGTTAGATTCGGAAGTGTGGTGGAATGTTACGATCTTAAGGGTTAAATATTTAACCAAATTAGTATATAATTTATAGTCCTATATTTTTTGGATTAATGATTAAATATTTAACAATGTAAAATTCCTTTGTATTTTGAAAATTATACATGGTATGAAGAGTGGGTATTGTTAATGGGAGGTAATTTTAATCAATTGAATTGGTAGGCCAAAATTCCGTAAGTTCAAAATTCAAGCCCAACCAGGCCAGCCCATTCTAATTTAGAGGTCTTATGGATAAAGACAACCTTATAATGCAGCCAGGCAATTAATTACCTAAATATTTTTTGTTTTCATCAATTTTAAATCCTAGAGTTTCTCTCTCTCATTTCTCTTTCAATGACTACAATGCATAATCAAATTACATCAATCCCCTAAATTTGAAATTAATAAAATTAAAACCCATCATATATGGGGAAGGACAAAACTATTTTGTAATTTCATTTCATCTCCATTCAAGGTATAACAATGAATTCTTTGTTTATCAAACTTGATAATTGCTGATCATATTAAAGTTTTCTCATTTGAAGAAATTAAAAAAAATACAAAAATTTTATATACAATTACTTTTGCTACTCTTTGTGCATTTTATTGATGTGATTGATTACGTCACTTTTTTTTAATACAAAATAACTATTTTGTCCAATCACATTAGTGGAGTGTACAAGAAATATGTAAAAGTGATTGTATATAACTAAACTAAAAAAAATAGCATCATATTTGTTTTTCATTCTTTTCTTTTTTTTTAGAGAATTACTTTGCTAGATTCTTACTAAAATGATTTTATATATTAAAGATCCGATTTGATTCAGAATTGATCTCAATTCATCTTATCTCATATGATTATCAAAACTTTTTCAAATTCTTACACAAAATTTTTTTAAAAAAAATTAACTTTTCTAAATTTTAAAATAATAATAATATTAAAAAATATTTTTTTTACAAGAGTTAGAACCACAAGTCCATGAGTGATCCCTCCCCACATTTATTAATAAAACCCTCATTTATGATGAAAGAAAACCTTAACAATCTGACCAACCCGCTGAATGAAAAAGAACTAACAACAATAACCAACAAACCATCAACCAAATAAATTAACTCCGACGCCGAATATAAGCTGTACCCATTAAATTTAACTTGTACAAACCTCGCACTTGTATGAATGATAGAAAAATCAAACCCAACCAAAATAGACATCAAATGATCCTAGAAATCCCAAAGATACCAAACTGTACATACTCGACTCCTCAACCAAGAAATTACAAGTAAAGAATCACATTCAATATCAATAGACAAAAAACCTAGCTGCCGGCATATTTTTATTTCTTCTATAACAGCCCGAAGCTCAACTTCATTATTAGAATAAGAGCCAAAGAATTTTGAAAAAGCAAAAACTATCCTTCCTCCTTGATTCCGAAGGACTCCACCTCCTCCACCAGGACCTGGATTCCCAAGAGAACTCTCATCTAAATTTAGCTTTAATCTTCCACTATTAGGCTTCAACCATCTAACAATGTGAGTTTTAGGAGGTCGAGGGTGCACTGGTTTAATCTCTAGCCTTGACAAAATTTTTCTATCATGCAATGACAGTTTCTTCACTTTAGTATCAGCTACAAAGAGCTTCAACCACATTAAAACCGAAAACCAAACCTGCTGGACAGATTCATACTTTCCTTCCATCACAGGAATTTTTCTATCGTGCAGCACATCGCCTTCTCCACAATCTCCAATTCACCACCACAGGAATTAAACCCAACAACATACCAACCTGTGAGTTTCTATTCAACCTAGCAAACCACAAATGAATTCTATCCCTCCAAGATTGTTGAGCAAAGAAAGGAACCCCTACTTCAGCCGAAAATTTCCTCCATATTTCCTATGCAAATTCCCCTTTGCCAAGAACACGTTCCAGATCTTCTTCATGTCCCTCCACACAACAATTTCACCTTGAGACAATCGGAATACCCAGCCTACGAACTCTCTCATCCACACTTAAACAACCAAATGAAGCCTTCCACATAACAATAGACATTTTTCCTGAGATTAGATTATGCCAAATCCATCTTGCCCAATCAAACCTTTGCATCTTAACTCTTAGAAGCTCCCATGCAGATTTTGTTGAAAACATCCCCTGTTTATCAGGAAGCCAAATCAAAACATCTTTTTTTATTTATTAACTCCCCAACTACCCTCATAACCTCACTAGCTCTTTGGTGCCCCACCAGCACTGCAAGTCTCTCGGCATCCCACCTATCATTAACAACCAATTCTCTAATTGTTAAGCTCGGTTTTGCCATAATATCATACTCATTACATAGCTCTCCTTGCTCTAGGAACTTGTGAAACTAGAAAGAAATATTTCCGGCATGTACCTGCCATTTAGAATTTTGCAAAAGCATCGGCAGTCCCTCCATTACTTTCCTCCAAAATTTGGACCCCTTATTCTCTTCTAGAGATAAAGAAATATGCCCCTTTTTAATGTATTTGGCCTTAAAAAATTGTGCCCAAAGAGAATCCATCGTCAGCAAATTCCAACCAAATTTCATAAATAAAGATCTTTGAACCTCCTCAAGTTTCCTCACCCCAATTCCTCATTCCTCCACTGTCAAACACAGTTTATCCCAAGCTCTCCAATGCTTTTTACTTTTACCATCTTGCTCCCCCCAGAAAAATTTTACAAATAAACTATTCAGCTTAGAAATAATTACTTTAGGCACCTGCAACACAGAAAGTAAATGAAGAGGCAAACTTGTAAAAACTCCCTCCTTGTGATAAGAGTCTATTCTTCCAGCCTGATAATTTCTTTTCTTCCCTTTTTAATAAAGGCATGACCTGCCTAATTTTTAATCGACCCTCCACTATTGGTGCTCCCAAGTACGTAAATGGAAAACTACCCTAAAAAAAACCAATTTCACTTCGTATCTCCCTTGCTAATCTACTACCGTCTCACTCCGTATCTCCCTTGCTCTACTACCTGCACATGCTTGGACACAAAAATAGCAGATTTTTCATAATTCACTCTCTGCCCTGACCAGCCTTCATAATCTTTCAGAAACCCATCAAGCATCGAACTGATTTCTTACTACCATTCACAAAAACCACCACATCATCTGCATACAATAGGTGATTAATTCTTGGAGCATGAACAGGATGAGAATAAGGCTTAATACCCCTTTCCCCTAACCCTTTATTAAACAACCTTGAAAATACTTCCTCCATAAGAATAAAAAGATATGGCAACAACGGATCACCTTAATGGAGCCATCTTCTTGACTTGAAAAAACCTCAAAAACAACCATTCATCATGATTGAAAACCAAACTGTAGAAAAATAATTATCAATCAGTTTACGAAAATAATCAGGGAAACCCATATCTCTTAGTAAGTGATCTAAAAACCGCCAATCAACACGATTATATGCCTTACTCATGTCAATTTTCAACATGATATTTCCCCCTTGGGCCTTCCTACGCAGTAAACGTGTCATCTCTTGGGCAAGGGAAATATTTTCAAAAATATTCTTACCCTTCACAAAAGCCCCCTGCTCAGCTGAAATAATACTTCTAAGAACTCCAGCCATCCGATTAACAAGTAGCTTAGAAAACACCTTATAAATAACGTTACAAAGACTTATAGGTCGAGACTTATCAAAACTTTGTGGGTTGTCAACTTTAGGAATAAGAACAATGAATGAAGCATTATACATTCTAGGAAATTCCATACCTTGAAAAAATTCCTTAACAGCAGCCATTATATCATATTTAACCAAATTCCAGCAAGCCAAATAAAAAGAAGACCCAAAACCATCAGGCCCTGGGCTGTTGTCCGCACTAATTGAAGAAATCACTACTTTGACTTCCTCTTCCGTTGGTTCCACCATCAAATTCCTGCAATCAGCTTCTGATAATAAATTAGGAAACAAATGTTCCAAGCTAGGCAAGTCAACCACCTCTTCCTGCGAAAGGAAATTCTCAAAATGTCGAACTCCTTCCTAATGCACTCTTTTCGGGGAGTCCAGGACACGCCCATTAGGAAGTCTCATCTGTGTTACACAAGCTCTCTTCCTCCTTTGAGTAATGACAGCATGAAAGAATTTTGTATTTCGGTTCCCTTCTAATCACCACTTATTTTTCGCCTGCTGCGCCAACCTTGTTTCTTCCCTTAAATTCCAGACCTCAAGCTCAGCCTTAGTCACCAACAAATCCCCCTCCACTTCCATAGAAAAATTTGATTGTAAAACTTCTTCAAGAGCCTCAATCCGTTCCTTCAGCCCCCGAATAATCCCATCAACTCTTCCAAAAACACATTTGTTCCAGTTTCTCAATTTAATCCTCAATCGCTTTAACTTTTCAGCTAAAATAAGTAATTCGCTATTACTCATTGTCGGTTCCTTCTAGGATAATTCCACAACATTCAAAAAATCAGCATGCGAGATCCACATATTCTGAAAACAGAAATGAGACGGCCCATACCTCACAAATCCCGATACTAGTTTTAGAAAAATTGGTGAATGATAAGAAGACCTTCGACTTAATAATTCAGTGGAGGCATCACCAAACTTGGACAGAAACAAATTATTCACAAGTACACGATCAAACTTTGCCCAACTTCGCGCCAAACCCGATTGGCCATTGCACCAAGACATTTGGCTACCATGTAATCTGAAATCAATCAACCCACATCTATTTATACATCCATTAAACTCCTCCATTGCACTAAGAGGTCTCGGCCTCCCCCCAATACGTTCATCATCCACTCTTATAATATTAAAATCACCAAATACCATCCATGGCACCCCTACCCCCGAGATACTACACAATGGTCCCATAAATCCTTGCGCTCATCCTAATTGCATTTCGCATATACAAAAGTCCCTAACAAAAAAACCCCATTTTTTGAAAATAAACCAATAATAGCCTGATTTGAAATACCAACAAGACCCATTTCCACATCTTCTTTCCAACAAACCCAAACTTTACCACACATTTCCATGTTCGAATTATAACGTGGAAACCCGATAGAACGAGACCACCTTAGTAAATTCCCTACATTTTGAAAAGGCTCCAAGATAACCAAAATAGAAATATCAAACTTACGAATCAGCTTCCTTAACCTACTTTTTGACGTACCCAACCTTCTAATATTCCAAACAAGAACATTATCAATCATAATTTTAATTTATTTGGGAGGGCCTTTGCCCTTCGAGATTTCCATAACACTAACTCCTTACCCACACCTGCATCATCTTCAATTTGCACTAATTTTGAAACTGGATCTGAACCATAATCCTTTTGAGCATCGAAGCCATTTTCCCCATCTCCATCTAAGAATTCCTCAAATTTGTTTGAAGTTCCAATTTCTAAACCAGCAACTGGATTGCCACACTCACAAACTAAACCAAAATTATTTTCTTGCTCTCCTTCATCCATCACAACACTCGACGCCTCTCCCACCTCTACCGACACATAACCCTCATTCCTTTCACTCCCAACTCCACTCGGCCCCTTGGTAATACTCTGTTCCAACCCACACTTTTCCGTCACTTCAATTTTAGCTAACCCCTCATCAGTATTACAATTTTCAACACTACTCTTCTTCTCAACTACACCATGTTCAACACCATCATTAATCACCTCAGTATCCGTAACACCCAAACCACCACTATCGGGTCCCTCCATCATCTCTCCCTCCTCCAAACCCTCCCCTGATACATTACCTCCATCCCCTTCAATTTCATTCGCCTGCCCACTAGGTCCCTCCCCACAAGGCCCAACACCATCACCTTCAGTTAATCTCAAAGCCTCTCCTCCCACACCCGTATTTTCCACAATATTCTTTTTTCCAACTACCTTCCACTCCTTCATGTCCCAATTTTTACGAATCCCACGCATCCCCTCATTTTGCACAATACCTTTCTATTTTTTCTCCCTACTCCTAAAGACTACAACCGTATGTCCTTGCCTGAAGCATTTAGTGCAGTAGAAACCCTCTTTTCATAAACAACATTTTGCCAAATTTGACACTTCTGGCCAATTACTAACAGAAAACCCCCAACAGGTTTGTCAAGGAGGTCAACCTCCACACACAATCGAGCCCTAGTGGCTCTCATTCGATACAGTGTTGCATTAGCAGTATCCAAAAAATGACCAAATCTAGAAGTAATGATCTGTAAGACATCTAACCTGTACAAGTGGAGCGGCAAGCCAGGCAGAAAAATCCAATGCGGAGCAATAGAGGACTCATTTTTGAGATCGAAGTCCACCGACCAATTGAACAGCCTGAACTGACACCCAGCAACAACCCTTCCTTCTCTCACCCAAGCGTGAAGATAGTCTTTCTCATTGGCCAAATGAAGCAAAACATGGAAATCATCCATAAAACTGATCATCAGGACCTCAACAAACCCCCAAGATTTGATGATGTGCCTTCTCAATACATCAATCAACGGCCTCACCGAAAGAAATTTCAGAACCAATGCAAATTTCAATTCCTCTGCAACTCTATCCATCTCTACATCCGTGAACACAAATCCTAGACCACCATCAACCAACTCTGGTTTACGCATAGGAAGACAAAATTTTTCCACCGTGTTGGGGACCTCGATCAAGTCCCTAGATACTAAGTCCTCCACGCCAATGGTGGCCTTGTGATGACCGAATCGTTGTTCCTCTCTTGCTTGGTTCACGTGCAATGGTGGTCAATATGACCACTTGGGTATGGTGGGGTTAGGTGTTTAGACTAAGATGGGTGTATGGAGTGGTGGAAAAGGCAGGGAAATTTATGTGGCTCAATGGGTGATGGGCGCACGGCACTAGTGTGTGCTAGGGTTGGCACCACTTGGAAGATGGTGTTTAGGGTTTGGAAGATGAAGATGAATGCTAGGATTGAAGATGAGTGATGTGGAGGGGGACGGCTAGGGTTGGTCGAATATGGCTTGTGAGGAATTTTATGAGAGTTTCCTCAAATCTTGGAAGTTAACTTTCCTAAAATTTTGGATATGACTTTTCTAAAATCTTGGGAGATGATGGGGATGTGTATGGTTGGTTATGGAAGTGAATATTGGGTCAATTAGGGTTCCTAAATTATAGGAACCTTAATTGGCAATTGGAGTGGGTGGCTAAGGCAACAAAGATGGAGCAACAATTATGAAAAGTGGACTAACACATATGGTAGGCGATTTTGAGGGCTTGGACGGATTGGAAGAGCCAAAATCAATAAGAACACCTCAAGAACAATGAAGAACACTCAAGAACAATATAAAAAACACTCAAGAACAAAATGAAGAACACTCAAGAACAAAAGCAAAATACTAATGAACTTGAATGAACCAAAAGCGTAAACAACAATAATTCAATACTTGATTCACGGATTGCATAAGTAATGAATAAATCTCATATATTGAAGAACTCAACTTGGATTCACGAATTGCCCCAAGTTGCAAGAACAAGATAGATGAATCACACTTATTCAAAGAATTGCAAAGTGTGATTCTCTCTTTGTGATTCACGAATTTTACCCAAAAAGCCTAAATGCAAATGCACCGGTTTGTGATCTTTGAAAAAATAGTCTTCCCTCTAGGAGTTTGCCAAAAGATTTTAAAGCAAATTAAAGATGTCCTGTTTATAAGCAATAAAAATTTGAAACCCCCAATAGGTCCCTTGGAAATAAATAATTAAAGCAAAATAAATAAATAAAATAAATAACATGATAGTGGTCATGAACCAAGGCTAGTCGTGGCATGCATGGCCCATGGTGGGCTAAGGTGGTGCATGGTGGTCCTCGATTGGTCCATGGTCAGGTGGTGCGGCATGGCTTGCTGATGGTGAGCCATGGTGGTTCAGCATGGCTTGCTGATGGTGAGTCATGGTGGTGCACGGCATGGGCTGCATGACTTGCTAAAGGTGAGCGATGGTGGTGCATAGCATGGGCGGTATGTCTTGTTGAAGGTGAGCCATGGTGGTGCACGGCATGGCCCAGACTGGTGGCCTAGGCGTTGAGTCTGCAGGGCATGGGTTGGAGCCATGCGTTGAATGGCATGCCTGGTGGGCATGCCGCTGACCTGCTCCGCAAGGCACGGGCTGGAGCCGTGCGCTGGATGGCACGCCGTGATGCATGCCACTAACCTGCTCTACAAGGCACGGGCTGAAGCCGTGCGCTGGATGGCGTGCCTCTGGGGGCACGCCACTGGCCTTGCTAAGTGGTGTGGGGGCACGCATGCATGCGCGCAGATGCACGCTCAAGGGCATGCACATGGTCTGCACGCGGTCAGTAGCCTCCACGATCGTCCGCTGCGTGTCATGGTTTGAGTCAAGTCATGCAAGCAGGCTAGCCTTGTGTTCCCGGGCAAATCTCTTGGGGGCTATGACATTCCCCCTCCTTTCAAGCACATCCTTGCCCTCAAGGGTCAAATTTGGATACCTTGACACCATGTCATCATATCCATGATCTACCTCTAGTAACGAACTCCCCTCACGCCTACTCAAGGCGTCCGCCACTTTGTTCTCTTTTCCCGGTTGGTAGATGATATCATATTCGAAACCAAGCAACTTCACCAAGAACTTTTGTTGCTCGGGTGTCACTATCTTTTGCTTGAGCAGATGCCTCAATGCTTGTTGATCTGTGACAATTGTAAACTTTCTTCCCAACAAATAAGGTCTCCACACCTTCACGGCATGCACAACCGCTAGCATCTCCCTAGCATAGGTACTCCAAGCTTTCTTCATAGGTCCAAGTGCCTTAGAAATAAAGGCTATTGGTCTTTTTTCTTGAACCAAAACAACCCCTATCCCTTCACCACTAGCATCGGTGTAAACCTAAAAAGGCTTCTCAAAGTTAGGTAGTGCTAGCACAGGAGTGGTTGTCATAGCCCTCTTCAACTCATCAAAAGCCTCCATTGCCTCTTGGGTCCATGCAAAATTATCCTTCTTCAACAAGGATGTAAGTGGCTTTACAATAAGTCCATAGTTCTTCACAAACCGCCTATAATAGCCGATCAATCCCAAGAAACCCCTCAAGGCCGAAATATCATGTGGTAGTGGCCAATCAACCATGACCTCAATTTTCCTTTAATCCACTTTCACCCCCTCCCCCGAGATGAAGTGACCAAGATACTCAAGTTCCCTCTCCATAAAGGCACATTTGGAAGCCTTTATAAAGAAGTGGTGTTATTCCAAAATCCTCAACACAACTCTCAAGTGACTCTTGTGCTATTCAATAGTCTGGGAGTAAACCAAGATGTCATCAAAAAAGACCAACACAAACTTCCTCAACAATAGCTTGAAAATTGTGTTCATGGCGGCTTGGAAAGTGGAGGGTGCATTACACAATCCAAAGGGCATAACAAGGTACTCAAAGTGCCCGGAATGTGTTCTAAAAGCTGTCTTGTGTATGTCTTCACTCTTCATTCTTATTTGGTGGTAGCCCGCCCTCAAATCTAACTTGGAAAAGGTTCTTACACCATGAAATTCATCAAGCATCTCATCCATGGTTGGGATAGGGAACCTATCTTTCACCGTGGCCTCATTTACGGCTCTATAGTCGGTACAAAACCTCCATGTCCCATTTTTATTCTTCACTAATAGCACGGGAGAGGAAAAAGGACTAGTACTTAGCCTTATCAAGCCATTTTTCAACATCTCATCAACTTGCCTTTCTATCTCCCCTTTTTGAAAATGAGCATAACTGTAAGGTGGAACATTCACCGGTTTCTTTTCATCAACAAAGCACAATCCGGTGATCAAAGATTGTAGATGGTGGCAAATTAGAAGGCACGTCTAGAACTCCCCGATGATCTTCCAAAACTTCTCTTACTTCCACGGGCAGCCCCTCTAATTCATCTTTGTTGCCTTCTTTTTCACTCTTTTCCACACTACACAAGTAGTTTTCATTGGCCACACAATAGGCTCCACCCTTGCACAACTTCTCAAACATAATAGCCTCACAAGACTTGATCTCCTTGGGTGACAATGTTGTCCACACTTTTTTCTTTGACCCAATCTTGAATTCCATGGTCATTTTCCCATAATCAGTTATTACTTTCCCAACGCTTCTAAGCCAAGCGTTGCCTAATACAATATCAAGACCTCTTAGTGCCAAAACATGAAGATCGACTACAATCCTCACACCTTGTATGTTTATCTTCATTTCCTTGACAATTTCTTCACATTTCAACTTGTCCCCATTTGTAATTTTCACCTCAAATTTCCCTACCCATGCCATAACTCTCATTGATGTAGGTCTAGGCATACCCGAAATGGCACTTAAGGACAATTCGGCCTCCTCTAGTGATTCATTAGATTCGGCCCCCTCTTACTTCGACTCTTCACTAGTTGTCTCAACATGTGCCTCATCTTCTACTTCATTGGTTTCATCTTCAAGCAACACATATGCTTGCCCGGCCCTACACTTGTGCTCTTTGCTCCATTTGTCACCACACTTGAAACAAAGACCCTTCTTTATCCTCTCTTGGACCTCTTCTCTAGACAACTTCTTCACTTCATATGGCTTTGGTTTTGATGCACTCGCTTCTCCCTCCTTGTCTTTCCAAGGAGCTTTGGTTTGCAAATGTTTTGAAACTTTACTCCCCATATCTTTAGAATGAGGCTTCTCAATGTGAGTGCTCTCTTCAAGTATCTCCACCATTCTCATAACTTCTTGCAAACTCATTGGTTGCTTCAACTTTATTTCCTTGGCAAGCCAAGGTTTCAACCCATCTACAAAAGTACCAATTAGTGCCTCTTCGGACCAACCCCTAACCAAGGTTTGGAGTTGCCGAAACTCCTCA
The DNA here is from genome assembly GCA_011037825.1 of Carya cathayensis. Taxonomy (NCBI): domain Eukaryota; kingdom Viridiplantae; phylum Streptophyta; class Magnoliopsida; order Fagales; family Juglandaceae; genus Carya; species Carya cathayensis. The sequence continues at coordinate 317,288 of QGSO01000221.1, read as the reverse complement.
ATGAAGTGGTGTACTTTTCCCTCTTGTTTCAACTTTGCCAATTGCCCAAGATGGTTGACGTGAAGGCCCAAATTGCATAAAAAATTCTTTCTCAAATGCGGTCCATCCCAACCTCTTCTCATCCTTCTCGTGTTGATCTCTTATCCACCTCCATCACTTGCTTGCTTTTCCTTCTAAGTAAAAACAAGCTGTTGACACTCTTTCTCTTCTTGAAACATCATACACACGGAAATAATGATCCACCTTATCTAACCACTCATATGGATCCCCCCCATTGAACTTAGGGAAGTCCACCTTTGGTCTCTTTGGTAGGGGTGGCAATTTGTGACACGACCCGTTAACCCAACACGAACACGACATGATAAATGCCGATTTGGGTTTAGTCTTATCGAGTTCGGGTCAAAACGGGTCAACCCGTTAAGACACGATTTCTTAACGGGTCAACCCGTTTTGACCCGTTATAACCCGTTAAGAAAATTAAATTTACTTTTATACCCTTAAGTTCATTTTATCTTAAATAAATAAATAAAAATAATAATAATAATAATAAATTAATTTATATTAAAAAAAAAACCAAAAGAAACCCTAAATGAAATCTATCACTCGGATTCATCATTCACGTTCAAGTTTTCAACTTCAACCTTTCTCCAGCGCCGCATTGCCCCCCGAGGCTTCTCCTCTCCTCCAATCCTCCTCCTCCTACCCGAAAGCCCAACAAACGCACAGATCAGTCCCTCACGCCGAACTGTCGAAGAAACCAAAACCCACGAAAAGAGAGGATCCGATTAAGCACGATTTGGCAACAACTAGGCAAGCTATTTCCGAAAGCTTGATCATCGCTTCCACCAAGCGGTTGGGGCCTGAACCGAATGATCTACCCAAGGATGTTTCTCGAGTTTTAGGTAAGAGTCTTAGTACGGTTGCCATAGAAGACTTAGAAGGGTGAAAGGTCTCCATGTTTATGGATTGGCTTGGAATTTTTTTTTTTTTTTTTTTAAGTATAAAACTAAAGCGCTCCTGATCTCAGTCTTTCTTTCTCAGTGGAAACAGAAAGTAGAGCAAAGCCTTAAGCTAGAGAAGGCTTCCGTTTATGAAGGGATGTCGTGCTGTGAGAAACTGCTAGCAATCACCGGCTCGGAAGAAAAGACGCGTTTCTAGCTAGGAAGAAAGGTACTAAAACTCATGAAGTTTGGTTGGGCTTGGATTGTTTTGTTCGGATGGGGCGGGACAACTGACAAGTGTTTATATAACGTGGGGTTGGCATATTTTTCTGATTTCTCTTTGGTTTCTTTTACGTCATTTCTTTTTGCGAGAAAATGAATGGCAGTGATTCGGATTGATCTATCTATCTATCTATCATTTCAGTGTTGTACTTTCCATTATGGTTGATGAGAAAAAAAAATAATAGATTAATTTTTTAATATAGTTTTTATTATTCTATTAAACAAGAAAAACCTATTATTCTATTAACATTGTTTATTCTATTAACAAATTTCAATTGGAGAGTGTCTGCAGCATTATTGATTTTTGATTCTCTTTGATTATTGATTTTTTAAAAATGTCAGATGAGTGAGGCAGTGGGGGAAAATGAAGATTTGATTGACTTGGAAGGGCTTGACTCGGAAAGTTTTGCAAATGAAGATGCTAAAATAAAACGAAGGAAAAGGTCAAATGTGTGGAGTTTCTTTGACATGGTTCCCGATTCTGATAAAGTTGGTGATTGTAAGGCACGAGCCAAGTGCAAGATGTGTGGAGCTACTTACTTGGCAGCAAGTAAGTATGGAACTGGAAATTTGAGGCGTCACATTGATACATGCCCTAGAAGAAATACACGAGATATTGGTCAGTTGATGCTGGGGCAAAATAGTGGATCTATTTCGGTAAGCACTTCTAAATTTGATCCTGAACAATATAGACAACTTTTGGTCGAAGCTATTGTGAAGCATGATTTGCCTTTCCGATTTGTTGAATATTCGGGGGTGAGAACTTTTATGCAATATGCACGTTCAGATATTCCAATTATTTCTAGAAATACTGCTAAGTCTGATTTGGTTAAGATCTATCATCGAGAAAAAAAAAGGATTAAATGCATGTTAAGTGATGCTCCTGGTAGAATTTGTCTGACATCTGACTTGTGGACTTCTTTGAGCACTGATGGTTATATATGCATTACTGCACATTTTCTGGATAAGAGATGGGTTCTGAAGAAAAGGGTTTTAAATTTTTCTTTTATGCCACCACCACATAATGGCATATCTTTGTCTGAGAAAATTTATAATTTGCTATGTGACTGGGGAATTCAAGACAAGATTTTTGCATTAACTTTAGACAATGCTTCTTCTAATGATGTGTCGGTAGATATGTTAAGAACTCAGTTGAACATTAAGAGAGCCCTTGTTTGTGATGGTGAGTTTTTTCATCTTCGTTGTTGTTGTCATATTCTGAATTTGATAGTACAAGATGGATTGAAAGCAATTGATTGTGCTATCCAAAAGGTTCGTGACAGTATCAAGTATGTCAAAGGATCACAATCAAGGAAACAAAAGTTTTTAGAGTCAGTAAAACAAATGTCTTTGGATTGTAAAAAGGGGTTGAGACAGGACGTTCCCACTAGATGGAATTCAACTTTTCTTATGCTTGAGAGTGCTATTTTCTATCGTCGTGCCTTTTGCCATTTGGAATTGACTGATTCCAATTTTAAACACTGTCTATCAACATCTGAGTGGGAAAAAGTGGAGAAGATTAACACTTTTTTGAGAGCTTTTTATAATGCCACTTGTGAATTTTCTGGAACCAAGTACCCTACAGCCAATTTGTACTTTCCAGCAGTGTTTATTATTTATATGACATTAAAAAAACACTCTGAAAGTGAAGATGACTACATGAAGAATATGTCTTGTCAAATGCTTGCGAAGTTTGAGAAATATTGGTCTGAGTTCAATGTGCTATTGGCGATAGCAGTTATATTGGATCCTCGATACAAGCTTCATTTTGTTGACTTCTCTTATACGAAGCTTTATGGAAATGGTTCCTTGGAGTTTTTGAATGTTCGTACTAAAATGACATCTCTTTTTATGGAATATAGTTCTTCTAGTGCTCCCCTAAGTTCTACCATGACTTTTGAAAGAAGTGCTAGTAGAACAGAAAGTGAATCTTCTTCTGGTAGATGGAATATAGATAATGATCAAGTATTTCAGGTAAATTCAAATAAAATATTTTGTTTAATAATTTATATTATATTGTTTTATTATTTTATATCACATATTCTCAATAAAACATTTTTTTTATTTGGTATAGGAATTTGATTCATTTGGAAGTAATGATCTTGATGCCCATATGCAAAAAAGTCAATTGGAGCTTTACTTGGATGAACCTAGAGCAAATAGAAATGCGAAGATTGATATTCTTTCCTTTTGGAAAGGAAATGAATTTCGTTATCCTGATCTTGCTTGTATGGCTCGTGATATTTTGAGTGTTCCAATTTCCACAGTTGCATCTGAATCTACTTTTAGTGTTGGTGGGCGTATCATTGATCAGTATAGGAGTGCACTGAAACCAGATATTGTTGAAGCATTAGTCTGCACGAGAGATTGGTTATATGGCGAGGAAGTCGAAGTCGATGGTAACATTATTATTATTATTTATTAAATTCTATCTTAATTCTTTTACTAATGTCATTTTTTTTTCATAGGAACACAAGAAATGAACGAGTTAACTGATATAATGGAGTTGGAGACCAAAAAGACCAATGAGGACACACTTCCTTCAGTCCCTTCTGTGGCTTCATAATTTATTTACATTTGTGTGTATCATCGTATTTGAAATTGTAATATTAATATTTACAATATGTGTTTATCATATTTAGTACCCTTAGATGTAATGTAACAAGAATACTTACACTTGGGTAGATGTTCTAATTATGCACTGCAGCACTATGCATTATGTTGTGAGTTTGTTATTTTGTTTATCATATATATGGTATTATTGGGATTTTAATTTTGATATATTTATTTTTTGGATTGTAATTTATAGATGTAGTTAGTTTTATTTTTTTTTTATAGAAATATTGTAATTTTAATATTTATATAAAATTAATCAGGTTAAACAGGTTAATGGGTCGTGTTCGTGTCTATACGGGTTAAATGGGTCATAACGGGTCGTATCGTGTTGTGTTAATCTTTTCTTAGAATTCATTAACGGGTCATAACGGGTCGTATCGTGTCGTGTTAATCTTTTCTTAGAATTCATTAACGGGTCATAACGGGTCGTGTCGTGTCAACCCGTTATCTTAATGGGTCGTGTTAGGGTTTAGAATTTTGACACGAAACTCTTAACAGGTCGTGTTCGTGTTGACCCATTAACTGTAATACACATGTCTCGACACGAGACGAACACGACCCGTTAACACGATTTGACACCCCTACTCTTAGGTTCCCGGTCATAAGTCCGGTTTCCAACTCTCTCATTATAGTGGTGACCATCACCATCTCTTCTACCATGATGTCCTCTATTTTGGTCATAGTAATTAGGCCTTTTATCCTCTCGGTATTCATGGCTCAAAGGCCTTCTATCATCTCGGTTTTCATGGCCCCAAGGCCTCTCATCTTCATACCTATATTCGGCCTCATGGCCATCTTCATATCTAGGCATCTCATATCTCACATCTTGAGGTCTTCCTCTAGTGCTAAGGCTTCTATGGTGGCTTCCACCATGAATCCATCTTTCAACTGCAACGTCATCATGCTCAATACATCCACCTCTTCTTAATTCAACTCTTGGCGGCTCATGCATCGCATCATACATAGACTCGGTCACATTGGTCTCAACACCATCCACAAAAGCATCACGCCTTTGTGCATTATTCTCTTGCCGTGGGGCTTGGCCTTCTACAAGTCTCCTCTCAATTCTTTCAATACTCTCATGTGTTTCTCTTCTCATAGTCTCCATAGCTCTTCTATGCTCATCATTATCACAGGTTGTCACATTCAAAGTCATCCTAAGTTCGGCCATAGTGGTGTGACCTCACTTAGAATGTCTATGACCTTAGTATTGACCCCCTGAAGCACTTCAATTCGTTCCTGGTTGGAACTCTTGTTCATCTCGGTATCTTGATTGCTTGTACTCATGGTGCTTGCAAATTAACTTCTTGAAATTCTTGCAAACTAGTCTTGCAAACTGAAATTTCTGGTTGTTGTAGTTTTGGACAACAACTTGCAACTTCTATGGGCGGTAGGATGGGCTCACAAGTCCAACCTTGAGTTGTTCACCTTTGTGGATGGGCAACCCCTCTTGCATAAGCAAATATCCAACCTTGGATCCTTCACCTTCTAGGGTGATCGATCCCTTCAAGAACACAACTTCATCCTCTACCTCAACCTCCAAACTTCAAGTTCACAATTTCACAAGCAATAAAAGTAAACAATGTCGAGGTCCTCCGTGGACCTCCCAATCAAATTCACAAGATTGAGTTATTGTTTACCTCTTGGAGAAGTGAGAACTTATCAAGAACACCAAACAAGAATCCTCTCAATGAAAGCACCAATTAGTGTTGGGACCTCGGTCAAGTCCCTAGACACTAAGTCCTCCACGCCAATAGTGGCCTTGTGATGACCAAATCCTTGTTCCTCTCTTGCTTAGTTCACGTGCAATGGTGGTCAATATGACCACTTGGGTATAGTGGGGCTAGGTGTTTAGGCTAAGATGGGTGTATAAAGTGGTGGAAAAGGTAGGGGAATTGTATGTGGCTCAATGGGTGATGGGCGCATGACACTAGTGTGTGCTAGGGTTGGCGCCACTTGGAAGATGGTGTTTAGGGTTTGGAAGATGAAGATGGATGGCTAGGATTGAAGATGAGTGATGTGGAGGGGGGGGCTAGGGTTGGCCGAATATGGCTTGTGAGGGATTTTAGGAGAGTTTCCTCAAATCTTGGAAGTTAACTTTCCTAAAATCTTGGGAGATGATGGGGATGTGTATAGCTGGTTATGGAAGTGAATATTGGGTCAATTATGGTTCCTAAATTATAGGAACTTTAATTGGCAATTGGAGTGGGCGGCTAAGGCAACAAAGATGGAGCAACAATTATGGAAAGTGGACTAACACATATGGTGGGCGATTTTGGGGGCTTGGACGGATTGGAAGAACTAAAATCAATAAGAACACCTCAAGAACAATGAAGAACACTCAAGAACAATATGAAGAACACTAAAAAACAAAATGAAGAACACTCAAGAACAAAAGCAAAATACTAATGAACTTGAATGAACTAAAAGCATAAACAACAATAATTTAGTACTTGATTCACGGATTGCACAAATAATGAATAAACCTCATATATTGAAGAACTCAACTTGGATTCATGAAGTTGCAAGAACAAGATAGATGAATCACACTTATTCAAAGAATTGCAAAGTGTGATTCTCTCTTTGGGATTCACGAATTTCACCCAAAAAGCCCAAGTGCAAAGGCACTGGTTTGTAATCTCTCAAACAATAGTCTTCCCTCTAGGAGTTTGCCAAAAGATTCTAAAACAAATGAAAGATGTCCTATTTATAAGCAATACAAATTGGAAACCCCCAATAGGTCCCTTGGAAATAAATAATTAAATTAAAATAAATAAATAAAATAAATAACATGATAGTGGTCATGAACCAAGCCTAGCCGTGACATGTATGGCCCATGGTGGGCTAAGGTGGTGCATGGTGGTCCTCAACTGGTCCATGGTCAGGTGGTGCAGCATGACTTGCTGCTGGTAAGCCATGGTGGTGCACGACATGGCTTGCTGATGGTGAGCCATAGTGGTGCACGGCATGGCTTGCTGAAAGTGAGTCATAGTGGTGCACTGCATGGGCAGCATGGCTTGCTGAAGGTGAGCCATGGTGGTGCATGGTATGGCCCAAGCTGGTGGCCTAGGCGCTGAGTCTGCAGGGCATGGGCTAGAACCATGCGCTGGATGGCATGCTTGGTGGGCATGCCACTGACCTACTCTGCAAGGCACAGGTTGGAGCCGTGCACTGGATGGCACGCCGTGAGGCATGCCACTAACTTGCTCTGCAAGGCACAAGCTAAAGTCGTACGCTAGATGACGTGCATGTGGGGGCACGCCACTGGCTTTGCTAAGTGGCGTGGGGGCACGCATGCATGCGCGCAAATGCACGCTCAAGGGCACGCGCAAGGTCTGCGCGCAATCAGTAGCCTCCACGGTCGCTCACTGCGTGTCATGGTTTGAGCCAAGGCATGCAAGCAGGCTAACCATGTGACTGTCCTGACCCTCCATGAGTCGTGCCAATGTGTGGTCCTGGGCAAATCTCTTGGGGGCTGTGACACATCGGCAAAGGACGACGCAACGCCTCCAGGAAAGAACATGAACCCCCTGCACCCAACAACTCCACATCGCTCTTCCCTTTCCCAGAAATTCCCCCCGCACCAGCAACCGAGAGAGATCCCATCCCAAACCCATGGTAGTAGAAGACCACTGGAGGAATAAACAGAGACCGGCAGGAGGCCGATCCCCACAAGAACGCAAACACAAATCGCAATGACGTTAGCCCGCTATCCAAACATCACCTAACGCATCGATCGGTTTTTTTTATAATTGAATCTTATACTTACTTTTTGTTCAATCTAGACTTGACAAGTCAACGTATAACTAATCTTTTTATAACAAATTTATCTACGATGACAAGATAAAAAAGAAAATAAAAGTCTAAGCCACCGGTGGTGGCTCCCGCTGGAGGCTACCGTTGGCAAAAAAAAAATTATTTTTTTTTCTTAATGATTAAGAAAAAATTATTTAATATTATTATAAATTTTTTATATTATTTTAAAACATTTAAAAGTATTAAAAAATAATTTTAAAAAACAAAACAAAAAATTTTTTTGGCTTAACTGTGGCTCCCAGCCACCAGCACCGCTCAAAAAGAAATCTATTGAATGACTTCATATAGTTACATCAATTATAAAATATTATTATTTATTTTAAATTTAATCATTTTAAATATATGGATTATTTATTGAGGGATTAATTTAGACAAAATTACTATAAAAAAAAAAAAAAAGGATTAAAATTGCGTATGATAGTGGCGTGACTTCGGCCTTTAAAATCCTTCTTAAACCCTACAAACGTGAGGCAACGAGGAGTCGAGAAGTGAAAGAAGCTTCTAGTTCGCATTCCATTCTAGTCTCTCTCTCTGCTCATTCCCCTTTTCAAATCCCCCCCAATGGCGAAGCGTCTGATTCCTTCATTGAACCGCGTTCTCATCGAGAAAATTGTTCCTCCTTCAAAGACCAACTCCGGTATCTTACTTCCTGAGTCAACCACCAAGGTAACTTTTTTTTCCTTTTTTTTTTTCCTTATGCTGGGAAAATTGGTACTTTTTTCTGTATTTGTGGGGTGTCTTATTTATTTATTTATTATTATTATTGAAACTGAAATCGGGTTCGTGTCTTTTCCTTCCAATTTTGTTTTGACAATACTTCTATGTTGCTTTCGATCTTTGGTTTGGCTTTTGCGGATTTTCTGGTTTTGATTTCTTGTCTCGACGGGAGGCTTTTTTCTTTCGGATTGATTTGTGGTGTCTTTCCCTTCTGTCTGCGTGTGGGTTTGATTTAAATGGACTTTCTACATTGGCTTTCATATTTTAGTTTGACATAACTTCAATTTCGGATATTTCTTTGGTGTCTTTTCCAATTAAACCCAAAAGTTTCCGTTTTGCAATGTTCCTTTAATTGGGTGTGGGTCTTTTCTCACTGGCTTCATTTGATCTATTTGAGCATCTATCACATTTTGCCATTGGAAGTTTTTTATATCTGAGAATATGAGAGCCCCCCTTTTTTATCGGTCTATGAGAGCTCTTTTATGTTACCTGAGATTGAATTATATTCTGAGGAATGCTAGAAAGTAGAAACGGCAGCTACAGGTGTGACCGTTGCTCGCATTCAATTTGAAACGGTTCCTCGTACCACTTACATTTTGCACACAATTTATGTGTGTTAATTATGAAAGCAGTGAGTTTCACGTCTCAACATTGGAGCAAAAACTGGTTTCGCTTTGAGATTGCCGCAGGCACTCCTTTATATGTTTATTTGTTTGTTAGCCACTGTAATTTGTTGTTCTTGCTGCTGTTGTCCTTTTCATTCTTCTCGTTGGTTTACATTGCTCTTGCACCTCTTTTTGACGGCTTGATAATACAGCTGAACTCTGGAAAAGTTGTTGCTGTGGGCCCGGGAGGTCGTGATAGAGATGGGAAACTTATTCCTGTCAGTGTAAAGGAAGGAGACAACGTTCTTTTGCCTGAATATGGAGGAACTGAAGTAAAGCTTGGTGATAAAGAGTAAGCTATAGATTTCTTTTTTAATGTTATCTCATGTCATGGAACCTGTGAGAGTCCTATTGCCTTTCTCTGATGGGAAGGTGTTTGGTTTTTGTGTTGGAAGAAGGGGATTGAGGGAAGGCAGGGGGGGCAGAGAGATGAAGAGGATGCATAACCTTTACTTTCTTTCTTTCTTTTCGTGACTTTTTTATTTTTTGGTTTTTGGGGTAGTTGTTGTTTGGTTTTTGGGGTAGGCTTTTTGATTGGCAGATACATGAGTTAGGCTTGGAAAAAGAAAAGGAAATATTTCCTGTCCCTTTGAGTTCAGTCCTCTATCGACCACCTTTTAGCCAACATATTTAGGCATCGTTTGGGATGGGATGAGATGAAAAATCTGTTAATAGTAGTGAAATAGTTTATGAATGATAGTGAAATGGTTTGAATTAAGATGTTTTATGGGATTTTAGAAAATGAGAGACAAAATTGAATAAAAATATTATAAAATTAAAATATTATTAGAATGTTATTTTTATTTTGAGATTTGAAAATGTTGAATTGTATTTTGTATTTTGTTTGGAAGTTTGAAAAAGTTGTAATAAATAGGTAATGATTAGATGAAAAAGCTAAAGATTTAAAATTGAAAAGTGTTTATGTTTTAATAATGTTTGGATGTTGAGATAAGATGAGATGATTGAACATCCAAACCAGCGTTTGTTTTGGTGTAAGATAACAGTCACAACATGTTCGCCTTCATTCCTTTGTTAGAAAAATTGTTTTCCTTGATATGAGCGACAAACCGTTCTCATTACCATACCTAACATATTTTCCCTGGACTTTGTTTCAGGTATCATCTGTATAGAGATGAGGATATCTTGGGAACTCTTCATGACTAAGCATGGTACTTCACTATCATTGTTTCAAACGTTTGTGTCCCTGCTCAGCATGAGGCAGTTCATGATAAATGGAGAAAATAGGCCTTCTTATCCCTGGAACTTGAGAATTTTGTGCTTTTGCATTATGCAACTCTTATAAAGCTAGACACCACAGTATTGCTGTGGCTTAAACAAACAAAATGAGGATTTGAAGACAGCTCTTTGATGTTTCAACTAAGACTGCAGTTATAATGAATTTCCCATTTGACTTGCTGATATTTTGGTCCATTCATATTGGGCCCCACTCTTTAAAAAAATGAGTAAATAAAAAATTTATATGAAAAAAAAACTAAATTTTTAATAATAAATTTCACATTTTTTTAAAAAGAGTTTTATTATTCATCATCTTCACACATTATACACTAAATTTATGATTTTTTTAATTTTATTTGTTTTAAAATAATAGAGTTTTACTCATCATTCATATATCAAAAATTTGGTAAGAGAAAAATAAAAAAATTATATATAGTGTGAGGTTGATGGTATAAGTTTTCTTTTTAAAAAAATTAGTATGCATCATTAATTTTCTTTCATAAGTGCTGACAATTTTTAACAGCATAAAAACAAAACAAATTAATAAAGCAGTGAGAGAGAGAGAGAGAGAGAGAGAGAGAGAGAGATTCAATGCGGTTTCTGTTTGTTTAGCATGTACTTTCCAGAATTTTGGAGACCATCGTATTTTTGCATTAGATTGGCTTTTTTGACGAAGCAAAAATGCAACATATGAGCTAAAAAGAATGAAGACTCGAGATCAATATTTTGAATACCATACAGGATGTCGTATCAGTTAAGGTATTGAAACGAAATATTTTGATACCTATAATGTTTTGTATTCCGTTTTGGGATAGTCAATATATGAATAAATTATATATATAAATATATATATTAATTATATTCCAAAATAAAAACCTATATGAACAAATTATACATAAATATATATATATATAAATTATAAATAATCTGATCTAAATTAAGGGTAAAAAAATAAGCTTATAATTTGAAGAAATGGAAAAAAAAAAAAAAAAAAAAAAAGTAAATGCCAAAATACAGAATGGTACAGGTCAGTACAAGTCGAAATATTGGCCGGTATGATTGGTACCAGCTGGTATTGCCGGTATTTAAACCGGTACGAAACAAATATAATTTCTCTACTAGACCAGTGACCAATACGGCATATTCTGATCGTACCAGCCAGTACGGTACGAAATTTAAAACACTACTCGAGATGCCTACACCGAAACCAATTCACATGACATCTATTCTATAGAAATCATTTTGTCACGATAGTTTTGTTTTAATTGTTACACTCAATAATTAATCCAAACACTTTAAAGATTGCATGTCTCTTCCAAACTCAAATTCTCATGTACTCCATAAAAAGACAAGAAAACGAAGCAAGCATGCAAATCATCCATGAAACTATTCTGCAGAACTTTTAGTGGAGTTTATAAAGCTCTGAGCAGCATCAAAACTTAGTTCTTCGAGCACCTGGAAAGAATATTAAAGACATTTTAACACCATTAGTAACAGCGAAGACAAATTTATCAGATTTCTGTAAGCGTACAGCACGTACAAGTTTCTTATGAATTTGTTGAAAAGCCTTGCAAAATCTCTCTGCTTCTGCTGCCCCCACCTATGAAACAAATGAGCACCGATGGTTATCCCATTCCCATCTTTTTCATCAAGCTATGCTATCTGTTTGGAAAAAATCTATTCATCATCTATTGTCTTATCGTCCTCTCATCATCTCATAATGTGGCATTAGATAATAGGTTCACAAATGAAATATAATAAATAGTCTCCAATCATCCAATGTCACGTCATGAGATGATGAGTAGCATTACTCGTCCGTTTATTTATTTTTTTTTTTCCCTCCATCTGTCATGCTACATTGTACTGCTAACAATATAGCAAGTCATGAAACAATTTGGTGTCGCATGAAAATACTTCCCAAACAGATCTATAGGGAGGGAGTAAATATGTTATCATAATCTTCATGTTTCCTTGAAACAAAACATGACCCCCAACTCGATTTCAAGGCCTAAAAAAGCATCCACAGTTTTGACTCAATGGCTGAAATTGATGCACGAACGAGTGGAGAGAATCTTTCAGAATTAAATATGTACAACTAAAAGCAAGCAAAAATTTTACTTTTACTTAAAAAAAAAAAAAGCAAGAAAAATACAAGGTTAGACTTTTCCGACCAAGGTAAGGTACCTGTAAAGAAATTTCAAAGCAAATAGAGGAAATAGCAGTTGATGTACCTTTCACTGCTTTACATATACTGGAAACTAAAACAAATGTCTACTTATTCAAATAGTGGATGGAATTTTTTTTTTATAAGTAAACGGTAGTATTAATAAGAATAGACATGGCCTAAGTACACAAGATGATATACAAGAGATAAAACCTATCTAAATTGTACTAGTAAAGATAAGAAACTCATGAAGATTTAGGCCATTAAAATCCACAGCTATAGCCCAAAGAAATAAGGTATGGATGAATAGTGGACGGAAAATTGAAGATGAGTATGTTACTTTGCAAATCAAAAACCATTTTTCAGACAAATAATTATGCAAAGATTGGTTTTGTAAATCTTCAGGAAATGCCCCAATTTTCCCTAATTCTGATATCACACCGAGTGAGATGGAATGAAACTGAGAAAGTCATTCTCTAGCTGCAACTACAGTTCTATTCCCAAGCTCAAACTGAATGAAATTAATAAAATATCAAACAAAATTGAACTATTGAAATTTCTTCTCAAGGTTTAGTTCTGAGAGTAAGTTATCTGCCTCGAGCCTCGCACAATTATTTATTGCAAGCTTCATAAAAACCTATCTATGCCAGTTTACTGGAATGTTAACTAAATTAACTAAACACCGATGCAACTCATCTGTAGTCCAGTTGATAAAGCAAGGGAGAGTGATGCCATATGTTAGCAATATTCAATACCCTAAATGACAATCTACCTAGCACGACTCAAGGCATTTAACAGGTCAAAATTAACCATAATACATCCCTTCATTCATCTGTACTATGGTGGAGTAATGCCACAAATGTAGCAAACACATTAATTCTGCTTTGAAGTACAGTTCAACTCCATCAAATAATGATAACTACAGGCACAAAAGCGGAACATTGTGGAAATAGATAAAAACAAGAAGACCTGTAATCTCAAGATGAAATCTGTAAACAGAATTTCTGTAAAAGTGAAGAACAGCCTAAAGCTTCTCAGGTTTTTCTTTGACATTATATTGACCATGTAGATCATCCTCATTATTATTTTTCTTAAGCTAAATCTGTGTGTGATAGGTTTTTTCGTTATTTTATTATTTAGCTTGGCCATGCTCAAAGATTGTGAGAGCCTAATTTGGTTTGAAGTGTACATAGGGCTCAGGATCCCTGTTGGTCTTTGAAATCCACAGTATCTTCTCTTTCTTTTTTCTTCGTTTTTTTTTTTTGGGGGGGGTGGGAAGAACAATTTTTTTAGTTTCAATTGAGTTGTAGATATGACATTGTTCTTATATAAGCAAATTAACACAAAATCTATTAATTACTCATACTTATTCTCTCTCTCTCTCTCTCCACACAAACTCTATTAATTACTCATGCAATCTTAATATCTGCATTACTATAAGAAAGGCTGATGATCTGCATTTTCCATCATATTAATCATTTCATTCGATTAATAAAATCGTCTTTCTTTCTTATCAAAAAATAAAATTCTAGGAATCATGGCCAAAAATTTTCATGCATCACATAGCTGGTAATTTAAAATGCTAGAAGTGGCAAGATTAGGAACTCTAGTAATTTTTCATAAGTGGAGTTCACCATACCTTCCTTTCGACAGCCAACTTTAGCTTCCCCCAAAATGCATCTGTTAATATACAGCCACATAACCAAGAATATTTAATTTCTTTGGTAAAAGTCAACATACAAGTGTAAATGCATCTAGTCACCTAATCCTACTAGATCTTCTCCCTATATTGAAAACTATAAAGCAAAGTGTTAAAAAACCAGATTCACAATATGTCAAGTATCTCACAAAAAATTTGACTATTTACTTGTCAATAAAATTTTCTTATTACTTACAAAAAAAAAAAAGTTCACAATACAATTTGACTCCAGATTCACATATAAATTTGATGAATGTAATGTTAACAAAGCCAAGACCCCCGGGGGAAGCTTTTCCAAGTTTTCCAGGCAAGTACATACAATACAGATCAAACTCATGATAGCAAAATTGGCGCACAAATGGAATCACAATGGTAGACACAAACCCCTTCAAAAACAAGCAAGGTGCTTGTAGGTTTATAAAGGAGAACAAAGGGAAGGAAAGAATGACTTTACATTGAATATAAAAGGTTTGGGTGTTCACTTTTATTTGGAATGCTTACAACGGAATGGAAAAGAATCGGTGTCCTTCCATTCCTCTCCTTCCTTTTTAAAATCAACTCCCAAACAGACCCACCATTCCCTCTTGTTTCGAACCCCAACCCCGCGCGCGCGCGCCGGGGAGGGGGGGGGGGGAATTAATAATAATAACTGACTGTATACTGAAAAGCAATGCACCTTGCTGGCTAACAAAACAATGATTATAAGAAAAGGTAATTGGATGGATACCTTGTTGGCTAATTCCTTGATTTTCCACTTCCTTTTTATTCCCCTCATCCCAAGCATCTTGCCATTCCTTTATCTGTTATGAAGTCAAAACTTTCAACCATAGCTGAACATATACAAATACATCACAATATTGTGTAAAGCAGTGGAAGTCATACCACCTCACTCTGCGATGACCTAGAGGTTGATTCTCTCGATGCTTCTAATTCCACCTGAAATTATATTCAAAATCAGAGCCAGATGCATCTATAATCAACCAAAGAGGATATTTTTTATAAATTCTTTTAATTTGTGTTAGACAATAGAATCTACATACCATTTGGGTCCTACCACTAATTTGGATTGATATTATATATAAAATAAATAAATACACACACAGAGAGAGATATACTACGCCCATTAAAACTTTTGACACTGCAGAAATTCAAAACTTTTGACATGTGCTTCTCGCCAGAATTAACCTCGTCCTTTCCTTTTTCTGTCTCTCTATTAGCTTCTTTTTCCTATTTCTTGTAAGAGGAGGGTTGATGTCGAATTCTAGGCGTTTCAAGGCGGAATAGAGGACCTCATTTTTTCGGAGGAGGGAGGAAATTATATTGGCATTTCTGAGAGGAGCAGAAGGGTGGTTAAGTTTGTTTCTCTTAGAGTGCTGGTGTTATCCTGGGTGGCAAAGGTGTTGGAGCAATGCTTGGCACACCCTTGGAGTGATGGGTTTTTCAGAAAGTTGCCGGAGGGTAATGGTATTATGGAAGAGGTTGGGAAAGGTGTTGGAGGGGCAACAAATGAAAGGAAGGAGCAGAATGTGCAGATCATAGTAGATAAGATGTAACACAGAATTATGTGCAGGCAGTATTCAAAAATATGATGAAACACTTGGACAGTAAACATACTGTCCAATACGAAAATAATATATAAGAATTAAACTAAATCGAGCATTCAGCTTCCTTCCTCAAAATTTCTTTTTTTTTTTTTGATAAGTAAAAGAGAAATATATTAGAAAAGAAAAGGGCAAGGCCCAAGTACACAGGGGGTATACAAAGAGTCTTGCTACAGACTAAGCACTGCGAAGAGCAGCGTGAAGTTCAGCAAAATTTCTGTCACACACTTAATCATCTAACAAACTGAGAATGTGACCCAGTTCTGCCAAACATGCCCACCACCAGTATTTCGCAACTAGGGGTAGCAAAATAACGTGTTGAATGCTTTTCAAAATAACCATACAGCACATACAATTCAAGAAGCCACGTAACAGATATATTTTGATTGGCACCAGGTGCCTGATAATAGCATCTGAACTAATCCTGGGGGTGCACAGGCCCTCGATAAGAAGTTTTCCGCAAGTGCATCTCGGGTAATTCAAGGGAAAAATCTCCTAGTCCAATGCCGTCTAAAGATTGTTTGCAATCAAAAGGATTCAAACCTTAGACTTTGGATGAAGCATACCATCAAGACCAAGGCTTTTACCATTTGAGCCAACCCCTAGGGGTTCTACTTTGGTATACAAATCAAATTTCAGTACAATGCATAATCGATTCCTAATATCTCCAAGTAACAAGAAGACTTGTTCAGACAACTATACACTAGATCGGACCATCAGACATAACATATGAATCAATCAACCCTTGACCAGCTTATTCTTAAAACATACTTGATATATTCGTACCTGTTAGTTGTGCCATTCACAAATCGTGGCTCCTGATTTCAGTTTTTAATTGAAACAAAACCTCTTACTTCTTCCATCCATGATGCATCTTTTGCCCAAAAAATTGAAGGGCTTAAGTTTAGCCCATACCCGTTAACCTTGTTCCGAAACTATTGGACACTCAGTTACCAACTGGATCAACCTCTATGCTACAAGCTACCCACTAAGTAACGCAACCTTAATGCAACAAATACAGATAAACAGCAAATAAGAGCAACCATAACAACCCCAAAAATGGGAACTTTCAGCCACTGAACAGGAAATAAAGAGAGACCCAGTACACATAATGGCATCATAACAAAGAGGGAGCCCCTTTGGGTAAAACCTCAAACACCTTGTGTAACAAACACGATATAATTCAAAAAATATTTTTTAATAAAGTAACTTGGAAAATAGAGAAAGAGTTACATGGTAATCACGAGATCTGACGATGGGGAAGAGATCAAGAAGGCGTCGGAATTCAACTTCGTCCATGCCTGCTTCGACTGCTGCTGTTTTCGCTCTCCCCAGATTAAACGGCAGAGTCGGCAGACCCACTTCCTTGCTGCTTTTCTTCTTTCCGAAGTTACAATATCTTTTATTTTTAGTACTTCTTCTTTTTGGGTAATTTTTATTATGTTCTCATTTTTAAAGGTTACTTTACATTGAACTATTTCCAATTTCTTAGGTTTCTATTTGATTCTCTTATTAAATAAGAAAAAAAATCAAACAATAAATATAATATTTCTTTATGAGTTATTTTATTATTGAATAATCCTATATTTCATATTCTTATTTTATTTTTATTTTATTATATAAGATATAATGTATTTATCATCATAAAAATCATCAAATAAATGATCATTTAATGATAATAAATGTACCATATTTTACGTAATAAAATAAGAATAAGATGATAATATGATATATAGAATTTTTCTTTATTATCATGTCATTTGAGATCACATCATTCCCATAATCTAAATAAGAATATATAATTTATAAAATTAGATCTTAAAATTTAATTTTTAAATTAGATTATATTACGTAAACATTTTATTATATGTGTTGTATACACAATTTGAGAATACAATATTTCTATATATATATATATATATATAACAAGACGAAAAATAGTAATTGGTTTAAAGAAATTTGTTACCTGTGCTGAATGCACTAACACATAATATCATTGATGTGATGTGATATGCCTATTGCATCTATCATCATTATTATGGCAGCCATTGATATATGCTTTCGTATCAACCATACAAATCTTATGTTTAGAATGTGATCGATTTTGGTAAATAAATATTGTTCATTAAATTTTTAATCAGGTAGATAACATTTTTTCACCAAATGTCTTCTATATCTTTGGATTGGTATTCCTATGAATCTTGCAGTAATCGTGTAGGTTTTTAGACGTGGCATTCCTTTTGGCAACCCGACAAGAGATTTTGATCCCGTTCTACTATATAAATTAGAGTATAAGTACTTAAAATCTTAAGAGTATAGAAGTATTATATAATCGTTTTAAAAATAAAGTAAGGTTTATTATTAAAAAAAATAATTTTTTTTCATATAGTTCCGTATTTACTGACTTTTTTTAAAAGATTATGTAGTGCTTGCACACTCCACGATTTCAAATATCATTTCTCTGTAAATTAAAAAGTATTTTTTCAAATTCTGTGTTTCTTAGGGATAATGCTTAGTCTATAGATAAAAGCTACCAAAGGTGCCATAGATTCTTTATTTTTTACTTAAGTAAGAATGTTTTTAAATGATGTTATGAATTTTTTAAAAAAATATATATTTAAAGGTATAAAAAAATGTACCAAAAAAAAGCTAAAAATACCCGATTTGGTGGGGTTTAACTGTGGACATAGCAGCGTTCGTTTCTTAGACGAGGGAATGATTAATCTTGGAGTCTCTAAGCCCTTCTCCTATGTGTATCTAGGTCTAATTGGTTGCACACCACATTCATGAAAGCTCAAAATTGCCTGTTTTTTTATTTTTATTTTTATTTTCCCCTCGAGCACAATCATGAGCATGTTAAGAGTGGTATACCAATTGTGCATCATAAACTATTGGACAGATTGAGATTTTCTAGCACTTCTGTTTGCGTAGTGTTCAGATTTAGGAACGAGGATGGATATGATATACCCTACTCCCCAAGCTTCATTGGACGTCTGAAAGAAGTTGGAAGTAGTAAAAACTACTAATTCCATGCTATCCCATGAAAATACTCCTACCTATTATTACCCATTAAGCATCTTCTTAACAAAAGAAAATTCAAGTCCAAGTTAAAGCCAACCCCATTATCAATGTTTTAGGAGTTCCGATTGTGGGTCTATGTATTATATTGTATACAATCATGGGATGACTCTTGATTTCGAGAAAATCTGAACAAACTCCCTTGCATTCAAATGAATCAAGATGCAAGTGGGTACGAGAACTTCATCTATCAATAGCTTTACTATGGTTCCTTCCTGAAAGAAACCAAACTGTTCTGGAAAAGCATACCAGAAACAGAGTATATACGTATATTTATATCAGAGTAATAACATTCGGATGAAAACAAACCTTAGAGAATCTAAGGTTGTTTCAAAGAGATAAGCATGTAGTTACAAAGAGATAAGCATGTAAATATAGATTACAAACATTCAAATATAGGATAGATCCGTTAGAGATTAACACGGAAACGAAGTTCACTGGTTTGACGTAAACGCAGCTCACTAACTTGTCTTTAAGTTTTCTTGAATATTTGAATGATCATTATCATTATCACTAACACTTCCCTCCCCTATTAAACGATCACTACACAATGGAGCCTCGATCTGAAATATATTCGTTTCAGGTAGTAGTAAGTGGGATTGTCCAAACGTGACAGGGCAATCCGACAATGGATTACATTCATCCAGATTAGGAAGTCCAGATCAAATTTAGAGATCTACCAATATATATAGAAATGGACAATTCCTACACCTACTCTTCTTATGTGATACAAATTGTTTGAAAACTGAAAATGCTCAAAACCAAAAAACAAGGCTCAATCTAAAAATCTCTGTTGGCATCGATGGAGGACAATAATTCTATAAGAGCATAGGTTGATCCCCAATGATGAAGATATCCGAGGTAGACACAACTAATTTTGTTTCCATTGTCAATATTTCCCTTATTGCAATGCATTTAGTGGTGCTTCTTACCACTGCCCTTCTTTTTACCTCGATTCTTCTTTCCACCTCCCTTCTTTTTTCTTTTAGCCACCATATGAGTTTCAGAATCATTGTCTCTAGATGGGGTTGGTCGTAGCAAATGTTTTACATCAAGTACACCGTTTCTAAAATGACCTTCACTTGCTTTCAAAACTCTGTCCTCAGGCTTGCGTCTCCCCACAAATCCTTTAGCACTGCCAACATGCTTGCCCCCAAATTTTGCAAGAATTAAACGCTGAAAGCTACCCTAGTCAGTAAAAGAATAAAAACTATTCCTATTCACGCAAAGAATGATATAAAAAGGTGAAGACAATGAAAGAAATTGATCACCTCTTGTAGCATTTTCTCCTCTCTTTCCTTCTGTTTCTTCATCATGGGTCGTGCTACACTAAGGGGCAGTCTATGCTTCTTAGGAGGCTGTTTCAAGGGTAAGAACAGATTTAGGAAGTTTTAAATTACTAAAATATGTGAAAATATTCTACCAGTGTACACCACCTGACTGCTTCCTTGTAGCAAACAGAATAGAGCTAAAAGTTGATAATGGAAAGGACAGTATTTACCTTTCCACCCAATGCGACTATCTTCCTGTTCTCAATTTCCTTTCTCTCTTTCCAAGTCATATGTGCAGAGCCTGCAAAATGCCATTACCAAAAATTATATCACAAACATATGAGATCCATGAAAAGAAAAAAAAGTTAACAGTCAAGAAACAAATAGCCCCAACAGAGAGCTTAAAAATTATGCTGAATCCTATTTGAACCAAGGAGTCAAGACTTTTACTAGGTTTTTATACCAATACTTCACTTACAAAACAAAAAAAAGTAGTCCCACAATGCATGGAGTGTTGCTTAAATATCAATATCTAACACTAAAGTCCAACAACGCATATCAGTGCCACCTTCACTTTGCCACATTCAGGGTAACCAGTGACCACCAAAATGCTGCAGTGTGGACTATAATTCCTTTTAAGTCTCATGTGGTGCATTCGGCTGGAAGGGATGGTAGGAGCTTTGAACACTCATCAGATGATCTTAGATGTTTCTTTTTCCACATTTTTTTTATATGTAATAATAAAACTTTATTCAATCAAGTAAATAGGAGTAGCCAAGTACACACGAAGTATACAATTCTTTGTCCATGATTTTCTTGTGGGCTTCTGTTATTGTGCTCAATGAGGCTAATTTCTATTATTTTCTTGAATCCATTTCTAGCTCCTAGTTTGTAACTAGGTATTCTCTTTGTATACAACCCGTGTACTTGGGTTTTGCCTAAACATTTGACAAATGGTTCAGAACAGAATATATTTCTGTACATGGTACTTAGTAATTATTAAATTTGGCTACATATTAATCAATTTAACATGGTGCATAAAAGAAATGCGTGAAACTTCAAAGACATGTCAAGGAAAATGGAAGAACTCAAGGCATTATTTTTTATTACTCTTTTCCACTGGGTGACAGCCCACTTTTGTATTCCCTAGGAGCTATTTTACCTCTTCCCCCGCTCTTAATAGGCATATTCATAGTATACTCCCTATGTACCATGACAATGCCTATGCTCTTCTTTTATTATTAATAAAATTGTTCTACTTATAAAAGGAAATCTGTTTAACAGGTGCATACAATGATGCAAAACGTTAGATTAACAAAGAAAACTTCAAGTTTTCTAAAGCAAGTCTATGCCCCAAGGCAGTTTCTAGTTCGTTTCAGATGGACTGAACAATTCAATATCACACAAAGAAGCCTCATCAGCAAGCCTATTTGACAGAAATTTCACACAAGGTAAGGCCAACACTTTTTATGACAAGTTCATATGATGCATATGGCGTATTTAATTCAGTCATTTCACATTTCTTTAAATTGTACTGAACGGAGGATTCTAAGAACCCTATTGTTTCGAATCCAATGCTAGTGACCATATCAGAGTTCCAAACGAACATCTACTAACTCCATGATATCAGCTTCATGTATTTCACAAGTAAAGAAGATTGCCTCTTCAAAAATCTAATGTTACAAAAAAAGATAAACTGAGCAATGATAAATTTATCATTCTGCTAACCGATAATGTCAGAGTTTCTTGGAATCCGATATCTCCACTGCAAAACTTAGGACATCGGAAATCCCATATTTCCAATGCCCAAATTTTCCAACAATAGCCGAGTTCTCAAACTAATCTAAATATATTAAAGTACTCTTTACTATTATCATCATGTATATGTTCACTTAGATATTACCTATTATTGATTTCAGATAGTAATTGGTCGAAAGAGGTAACGGAGCAAAACCTATGGGATACAATTCATGAATACAAACCTCCCAATGGCCTAGACCCATTATTCAAAAGCCATGCTTAAATAAGTAAATACAGAAAATAAACCCATTTATCAAAAAAGAAGAAAATTAACCAACTTCGTGATCTTAAGCAAGTAATAATTTTACATGATATTAAGCTACAGATAAAGAAAAGCAATCAATAGAAGAAATTAAAAGTGTAATAAAATTACTGAAAAGCTCAATGTCCTTCATGATCTTCTTGAAGTCCATCTCTTCATCCATGGTGTCAGTCCCGCCTCTTGAGGGCCCTCCTTTATCGGCTTCTCTCTTCTTCTTATACATTTACGTTATTCTCTGTGATTAAAAAGTCCAACTGCAAAGAAAGGCAACAATCAAATAGGACTTGTAAAGCCCAAAACCCTAGGAAGACAGAATTGTGCATAAGTCAAGGACTCAAGCACGTAAAATAAAAGGGGGTAAACCGGTTGAACTGAACGGTGTGTTTGGTCCGGTCCGTAACTGGTTCTTAAAAATTGAAACTGGTTCTAAATCGATTTAGTACTGATTTTCATATTTTGAAAACTGGTTTAAACCGAATAGGACCAGTATATATACTTTTAATTATATATGTATTATATATAAAAATAATAATATTACATTATATATATTATATACTAAATTTATAATTAATATAACATGAAATTTTAATCTTCCTATTCATTTCTATTAATCTTATAACATCAAATTAATATAACATTTGATATAACATCAAATTAATCTTAGAAGTTTTAATACAACATTTGAATTTATGATATAACATAAATTAATAATATATTTTTAATAGAATATTTGAATTTTGATATTAACACATAAATTTTAATTTTAAAACATTTTAACCAAAAATTATAAAATGAGGGATATGGGTCAATCAATTGCTAAAGTTTTGTTGGAGTAATGATTTTGTTTATCTATAAAATCCAAAATCGAACCAGACCTAACTGAAACCGGAAAAACTGGAAGTTCCGGTTTCGGTAGTTAATCAGTCCTGTATCAATTTTTAAATTTTCAAAACCGGTAGATACCAATTCAATTCTACAAAATTTCCAAAACCGGACTAGTTACAGTCCTAATATGTGTCTACCTGAATGAAGAATTGAGCGTGTGGTGGCGTGAGAAATGAGAAGGAATTATGTAGTTCCAAAGCTGTGTCGACTGAGAACTCAAGGTTTCCGAAAGCTGCCTGCTTGCTGAGATTTTTTAGAAGCACCTAGGTAGAAAGAGCAAAAAAAGTCATAAAATTCAATAAACAAAGGCCAGAACAACATGCTACCATTCAGCTCTCCTCCAAAGATTTTTTACAAACCAGGTCTACCCTTAATTTGAACCTTTTTGGCTAAGTTTATTTCAATCCAAGAGAATAGCATTTCTGACCTATGATGACTGTATCAAGGCAGAGGGGCCAATATTTTACCAATATTCTCAATAAGGATGAGAACTTCAAAAACTAAACAGATGAGAATCCAAGATCAAGTTACTCAAACAAGTGAAAATAACATTACTATTACCCTTGTTACCAGATGGTTTGAGATTTTCCAAACAAATAACAAAAGCAGATGATCGAGAAACCTTTATAATGGTTGCAACCGAAGTTAAGAGCTCATGAAGACCATTATGCACAAAACTAACAACAAAGAACATTGTATGAGAGCTCAAGATGCATATCAATGAAGCTAATAGCCTAATCACAGATTCATAATAATAAAAAAAATACTAATGTTTTTTCAATTTCACAAATCAAAGATTTATAATAATACCACAAAACCCAGATTCACGAAATCACAAAACACAGATTCACAAACCCAGGTTCACGAAATCACAAAATATAGATTCATGAAATCACAAAACACATACCTGGATTTGTCGATTTGTGTGTGACGGTCCGACAGAGGGGCTGGAGAGGGGAGGGAATGCAATAAAGGGGAGGCCCTGCGACGGAATCGGGTGGGGAGGCCCTGCGAGGCTACGACGGTCACGGAATGGGGGGGGGGGGGGGGGGGGGGGGGGGGGGGGGGGGGGGGGGGAGGGGGAGGGGGGGGGGGGGGGGGGGGGGGGGGGGGGGGGGGGGGGGGGGGGGGGGGGGGGGGGGGGGGGGGGGGGGGGGGGGGGGGGGCTAGGGTTTTTGCTTTTTCACGTTTTCACGCAATGAGAAGCATGAGAACTGAGAAATGAGAGGGAACGGGAAGGAATTGGGGGAGAGGGGTTTCAGAGTGAATTGTTGAAACGGCGTCGTTTGGATAAAATAACAATAAATGGCATCGTTTCAACATAAAGGAAATAGAAACTGAGTTGCGTGCCCTCTCCCTGATTCCCTGGACTTAAATGGCGCGTTTTGGTCTAATTTTGCACTAAACGGAGTTGTTTCTACCTTTAGTAATTATATCCATTTTTATTTGTTCTATCTTTTTAGCACATAAATTAATAAAAAAATATTTTAATTAGTAAAATTAAAATTAAGTAAACTATTCAATATGAATTATTTAATTGACTCATTAAAAAAATAATTAATTTTAATTATATTGATTATGTTAATTGTTACTTTGTTAAACTTAGAGTATGTAAATGTATTATGATAGTTCTAAGTTAATGCATAATGAGAAATGAGCTATATACAACTTTTTACATTTTGTATATAAAGCAATAAGCATACATAATGTAATTATCCATACATCTATACATGCTTTATATTTACTTGCAACTTAGGTCATACGTGTAGATGTTAGTAATTAGTTAAATCATGAATTGGTGATAAGTTAGTTAATTGATATCATACATTAGTTAATTACAATTTACAATAATATTTTTAATTGCTTTATATTTACTTACAACTTAAGTGTTTTACAAAAAATTTATCTAATAACTTTAACTAGATATAAACTTAGATGTTAGTAATTAATTAATGGTGAATTGGTGATAAGTTAATTGATAATATATGTTAGTTAATTAATTGAATATTAATTTGTAATTACATATTTAAAATTTTATATTGTAAATAGGGATATGTTAGATGAAAATTGTATAATTAATTATATAAATATTATTTAAAATTATATATATAAATAGAAAATATTTATTTTCACTATTCGATCGGTCCGGTCCGATTTGGTTCAAGGAAACCCCACCCCTGGGCCGGACTGAAGACCGAAAAATTCACTATCTCAAGATCGAAACCAACCCCCTCAATTTTTGGTCCGGACTGACCGCTGAACACCCCTAGTGAATACTACTAAATTGGTTAAACTTAACATGACCCGACTCGACCCGTTTCAACCCGTTTTATGTAAATGATTGAACAGATCCGAAATTAACCCGTTTGACCTGATTAAGTTTAACATAATTTTATATAAATGTTAAAAACACAATATTTAAAATATATATATATAACTAACTATAAGTCCAAAATTACAATCCAAATAATAAAATATCAAAATTAAAATCTCAACAATTTCACTTTTAGGTAAAAGAGTATAATTATAATTTTAACTTTCTTAACAGGTCATAAAGGTTATAATGGGTCAAAAGCATAATAAGCCGGCCCTTCTATGCAAACTTCTAACTGGGTGTTTGCTGAGATAGTAAAATCCCAATCCAAAGTTTTCAAAGAAATGTAAAACTATGATAACGGACAAGAGATCTAATAGAAGATCACTCCAAATCTCAGGTTGGAGATATAACTTAAAATAAACGTGAAAGAAATCACTCATAAAAATAACTAACAAAATATAGCAACATTGATAATTTATAGGGGAATTATCATAATGGCATCATAACAAAGAGGGAATCCTTTGGGTTAAACCTAAGAGATTTTGAGTAACAAACACGATATAATTCAAAAAATATTTTTTAAAAGAATAACTTGGAAAATAGAGGAAGAGTTACATGGTAATCACGAGATCGAACGACGGAGAAGAGAACAAGAAGGCGTCGGAATTCAACTTCATCCACGGCTATGTTACACTCAGATCGGAGCAGCTAGGCTACGGTTTGGCTGAGTTGGGTGACGGGGGGTATGTGTGAAGTCACTGTTCGGGAGAGTTCAAATATAGGGGTGTTAAATCGTATTAATGGGTAGTGTTCATGTCGTGTCAAAGCATGTATATTATACTATATAAGTCAACCTTGACCTAACCCTTTAAACTTATCGTGTCAAAATCTCAAATCCTAGTAGGACCCATTAACATAACGGGTCATGCCGTGTCAACCCGTTTTGACCCATTAGTAAATATTAAAAGATAATTTAACACGACACAATATGACCTGTTTTAAACTGTTTATGTAAATGGATTGAATAAGCCTGAAATTAATTCGTTTGACCTGATTAAATTTAGCTAATTTTATCTAAATGTTAAAATCAAAATATTTATAAAAATGATCAAACTAACTATAAGTCCAAATTTACAATCTAAACAATAAAAATATTGATTTTAATTAAGTATAAGGGTATAATTATAATTTTAACTTTCTTAACATGTCATAACAGGTTAATCCGTTAAGTAATTGTGTCTTCATGGATCAACCTGTTTTGACCCAAATTCATTAAGACTAAATTTTAATCCGTTATTATCGTATTGTATTCGTGTTGGATTAACATATTACCACCCCTATACAAGTGTAGTCAAATATGGACCGAGACACTTGGGCTGAGTAATAAAGTGTAACTGATTGTAAGTCGGGGCCTCCTCGGCCCATTTCTGTAATATTTACTTTGATTCCTTTATGTTTTCGGTTTCCTTGATGCATTATCAAGTCAACCACAAGGTGTCAGTATATGTAGAGTGGGTCTCCCTCTTTGTAACGAGAAGCCATTCTTTAATAATAATAAAAAGCGACTTTCCTTTCTCTCTCTTCTCTACTCACTCTCCTCTCTAGAGGTTGTTCCCCACGAAGGAGTCTATTATTGAGAATTTATAAAAAGTCTGTGGCAGTGTATTACACATTTTGATATCAGTAGACACCGATCTGTATGCCCAAATTAATACAAATCATAGCAGAAGATACAAGATTAAATCAATTACAAAATGAACTCACTGTCCTAAAAAATTAGTATCACAATCTGGGAATAGAAATGCTGGCGTTGAAAAGAAAGAACACTTCAAATTTTCTAAAGCAAGTGTATGCCCCAAGACGGTTTGTAGTTGGTTTCAGATGGACTGAAATATCACACAAAGAAGCAAGCCTCATCAGCAAGCCTATTTGACAGAAATTTTACACTAATTAAGGCCAACACTTTCTATGACAAGTTCATGATATGATGATTAATTCAATAATTTCACATTTCTTTATATTGTACTGAAGGGAGGATTCTAAGAACCCTATTGTTTTGAGTCCAATGCAAGTGATCATACAAGTGTTACACACAAACATCTACTAACTCTATGATATCAGTTACATGTATTTCACAACCTGCGTCGAGTGAGGACTGAAGGTTTACAAAAACTGCCTGCTTGCTGTGATTTTTAGGGTTATAAGAAAAATTTACATCATTGCCATTGAGTTGCCAAAACACCAGAAACGACACAATGCACTCCCAGTCCCATATTAATCCATACAAAAGAGTAGGGGTAATAACATGTAACACCACCTATGAACCCAACACGTATACGACATAATTAATGGGTTTGCATTTGACAATATGTTTAGGTCAAAATAGATGGACTCGTTAAGACATGATTAATAAACAGACCAACCTGTTTAATCCGATATCAATCTACAATTACTCGTTTCAAATTTATTTTAAAATTATAATTTTATTATTGTTTAGTTTTAATATTAGTATTTCTTAATATGTTTATATTTTTATTATTAAGATTGTAATTTTGGACTTATATATTTGTTATTGTTGAGTTTGTAATATTAACTTTATTATAGGTTAAAATCTGTAAATATTGATATTTTTATTAGTATGTAATCTTATTTATTTTTATAGATATCATGACTACTAATAAATATAAATTTGAACCTATAATAACGAAAGTTTGGAAGCTTTTTAACCGTTCTGTGGGTTGGATTATCCGACAAATCTTGAAGATCATTTTTCTTTTTGTTTTATTACATTTTTCAATATCTCTATTTTTTTACCTGAACTCTAGTCGATCGTCTCATATTTTTAATATTATTTTAGTAGATTTTGGCCTATAAATGTGATGATTAAAGAGCATTCACATTCGGTATCTCAAAACACTGAATTTTCCATAATTTAATATTTATTATAAGGTTTTGATCCAAATGCCTCCCAAATCCGGATCCCTATTTGGGACTCACTATTCATCTCATAAATAATTTTTTATCAATATTTTATTCTAATATATAAAATAAATATTTTTTCAATCATTTACACTTTCTCTCATACTTATATTTATTTTAGTTTTAAATAATAGTTTTAAAAATAATTTAATTAATTACTAAAATATAAAAAAAATTAATTTTAAAAATATTATCATATTCACAAAAAAAATAATTTTAATTTTTGTTTAAAATATTCACTAGAGTAATAGTTCAAAACATAAAAAAAAAATATTGAGTAGTTAAGTTTGTAAATCGAAGTGAGAGAAAAAAGTAATAAATAAATAATAGAGAAATATTATTTTAATAGAATAAAGAAATAATAGGGAATGAGATATAGGATGTTTTTGAAAGATGAGTAAAATTTAAGAAAACATTTTAAGAAATGTATTTTTTAGCTAAATTATAGGAAATTTTATAGGAGATGGGAAGTGAATGCTCTAAGCAACCCTACACACGATCTACTTAAGAAAAATGTTAGTACGTCGTTGAATTTGCTTCCTCACTTTGATTATTTATGTATTTATTTTTTATTTTTTACTTAATGATTAAGGAAGTAAACTTTAATATATTGATGTATTTTTTTATTTTTTAAAAGTATTTAAATATGTTAAAAAAATAGAAAAACAAAAACAAAAGAAAGATAAAAAAGTAAATTTATACTAGGAGACATAGCCAACAGTCATTATTAGGCGGCAACCTAATATCACTCTTCACTTAATTTGAACATTGAAAATAGCTCACCAACCATCTAACGAGGGTAGTAGTGCCCAATGAAACCTGAAAACTAGAAAGGAAATATGTAAGCCCAGTTTTTAATAATTTTAAGTCGAGTCTAATATCTAAATACTTAAATTTAAAATTATTAAAATCATTTCAACTCAAAAATTTTTTACACATAAAACCTATAAATTTTTTTAACTTAACACATCTTTACAAGCGAGATTATAATTTTTTTCAACTTTTCATACATATATCTATACTCATATTAATATCTAATCATATTTAAACTCATTTTAGATAAATTTTATAAAATTCATTTTATTATTTTTACTTACTATTATTTATAAAAAGTTTAACCTATCTTACCATCCAAACGGGAGGGAGTGAGGGCGAGATTTCTTCAATAAAAATAGAGAAATGATATTTGTAGTCGTGGTTGTACAAGCAGCGTGTAATTTTTTTGAAAAAAATGAATTAATACGAGACCCCTATGAAGAAAAAATTAACTTTTTAATTATAAACCCTACTTTTTTTTAAAATAATTATGTGATATTTACATATTTTACGATTATATGTAGTATTAATTATAAAAATAAGGCTTTTAGGAAGATATTTTTGAATGCATGTCGGTGATGAAGGCAATAATTGCACAACTTACTTGAGAAGCAACAGCAGGTATAGCAACATTCGTGATTTGATAGCTTTACCTACCAATTTACAGATATATTTAATTTACTTACCAAATTACAGATATATTTAATTTACTTGACAAAACATAACCACTACAATAAAAAAACATAATTTCAACTTTCAAAACCCCCCAACCAACTCATCCATGTGCTCCTTTCAATCAATTGTCATCGACTTCCCAATTTTCATCACTTGCCCGTTTTGTCTTTTTTATTGTATTGCTGAACCAAACTTAATTTATTTCAAATTAATTATTTATAAAATTTATTATTTTTCAACTTTTAATAAAAAATTTAAATTCATCTTAATCTATTTTATATATTTTAAACTAAGAAATTAAACACATTTCAATCTAAAAAAATTAAAATCCATTTCAATAGGACTCATAAAATATTACTATCTACAACTCAAGTCATCTCAATATTCATAGCCTGAGAGTGATAATTAGTACATAATGGCAACCCTGCAAACTAGAACACAAGAAAAGCTGAAAATAATACTCTCTTTTTTTACTTATTTGCTCTACAATATTAAAATAAATCCCCATCATCATACTAACAGGTAACGATATAAAAAATTTAAGCCAAACAAATAAACACATTTAAATAAAATGAAAGAAAACTCAACTTATGATAACAAACAAACCAGCCCTAACAAAGCCAAAATCCCATTTAGTGTCTTGTCTTTGAGCTTCCAATGCATTGACAATGAAACAGATCCAGATGGTTCACTATCAGCATTTTCTTCATTGGGGTTATTGAAATTTGACGGAACAATCGTATCCGGTGCTGATTCATCATCACCGGAGTTCTGACTTATCGGTCCCGGGGATTCTTCAGCAGGGTTTTCCAAACTCTTTGGCAACCCTTTTCCATGAGTCACATTAATCATCAAACGCTGGCCATTATTGCATTGCTCACCATCATAATCACTAGAAAAGAAATATGTCATCCCTTCTTTGAGTAGTGGAACTGGCACCGAGACCGGATGTGGGCTAGCGGCAGATGGATTCGCGTCTGACCATTGGGTTGTGTCGTCTTCTTGAGCATCCTCATAGTCACAAAGTTTGTAGGTGGTCACATTATATGTTTGGATAACAGAATGATTATTGTCTGTGTTGAAAACTGCATTCACAAAATGAACACTCATGAATTATTATCTATCATACAGAATTTAAAACTCCTAGATGTGTGTAAACGATCATTCAAATAGAGTGATGTCCATTAGACTTTAATGTCACACCTGTCGTCATTATGGGATTAACTATTCTTAGGCTGATACTTCTGTGCCATTTAATTCTCAGGCATAGTTGTTGTGGCATGGGACTTTGGAGTAGATATCTTTTGACAGATATCATAATGGGAAGGAGATGGAAGAAAAATCAATAGGAAGCAAGCCATTTCCATTATAAATAACATTGCATGTGTTTGGTCACCGAGAAAAAGTCGTAATAATAAAATAGTTGCAGACTGTTTTGCATAAAAAGGTCTGATTGGGTTTGCTGACAATCACCTACCAAAAGACTAGAAATAAAACAAAGGGTTTGCCGACAAACCCATATATATTTAATATGCAAACTCGATCTTTGCAGATTTTGTTTTTTTTTTGTTTTTTTAAATCTGAAAATGAAGGAAGAGAAAGTAAACATAGAAAAAGCCTATGGCCAGTAGTACACCGCAGCTGAATGTAATGCCAATCACTGTAAAAGAGTATGCAAGATGATGCAGCTGTGGCGGAAAGACCAATGGCACATATAAAATGTCCTTATCTTAATGCTTCCTTTTTCTTTAGTTTTCACTTTTCCACTGCCTTCCATGTTACAGTAGTCGGAAAAGGAAACAACACATGTTCTACAAAACTATAACAATTATTGCATACTGATGTTCTGTTAGATATCTTTAGGCTGGTGCTTGTATTTTTATATGAAAAAAATATTTATCATATTTTAATCCTTATATTTTATAATCAAATTTAGAAATCGAAATCTTTCTAAACTCGAGATCTAGAGTAAAAGAGAGATAAAGGCATTAATGGTCCCACAACTTTCTACAACATTAAACAAATGGTCCCATAGGCTGATTTTGTTATACAAAATCAAAATATCTTATCTCATCTCATATAAACATTACAATTAGTCGAGATGTGCGCAAGCTGACCCGGACACCTACTGATATAAAAATATATATATATATATATAAACATTACAATTTTTCTAATTTTTTATACAAAATATAATAAACAATTCAACTTTTTCAAAATTTAAAATAAAACTAATATTAAAAAATTATATTATAACAATATTTTATTTAATTTTTAACAAAATATCTCTTCTCATCTCAACTAAACTATATAACCTCGTTAGGTTATAAATGTTATGAAATCCATTTTTTGTATCCATTTCTCTCTCGTTCAAGACCCTAAAGATCTAGATCCTAACTAGTTATGTCATAAGATGATTGAATAATTATTTTTTTATTTTTCACTTATAAGTTAATCATTCGATGTAAGATCAAAAAATACGATGAATAGTATTTCTCTTTTTACAAAAGATGAGTGAATAGAACTGTTCTTCAAGTTCCCTACACAGCATTTCAAGAAAAGAAAGAAAACTCGCTTAAAAGGAAAGCACAATCTATGGCATATATGCTCTCATAAACTCATGTAATGATATCATGGTAGAAAATAGCTAAGAGGAAAATGACAACAAAACCAACCAAAATATGGAAATTTGTTTATAATTTATATCAGAAAATCTTGGAGAGATCTTTTCATAATATTCCATTTCATTTGGTGGGGAGTTCTGTCTGTCAAAGCATAGAAAAAACAGCATAATTAACTTGTAAAATGGGATCAAAGAGGCAAACATGAAAATTCAAGATGATCTCAATCTCACAACAATTACAGAAAAATTCAGATGATTAAGAACCATCTGATTCCTTGGCCCAAAATGTTAAAGATTCAACAGATCGACTTAAAATGAATAAGTTTCTGGCATGACTGAAACAAGAAACCCAAACAAAAATGCAGTATATGAGCAAACACAAGCAAAGAAAGCTGGAAACCAAAAAAGAGCAAAACTCCAATACAAAGACAGAAGCATACTGAGGAAATCTCCGAGGCTGAAATTCTTGCCGGCAGCCCATTTCTGGTAATTGACAGAGGGTTTCTCAAGAGTGTCGTACCATCCCAAAGAATCACCCACAGTGTAGTTCTTGTAAGCTCGGACAGATGCTGGAAAAGAGATAAGAAGAAAACAACAAGAGAGAATGAAGGGCAAAAGGCCGGGAGAGTTGCAAACTCTCTGTTCCATTCTTCTTCTTCTCGGGGTGTGTGAAACTGAAGCTGAACATGTGGTTGCAGCAGCTTCTTTCACGGACAGAGAGAGAGAGGAGTGAGAATAAAGGAAGTGTACTGCCTGACACAGTCACTTTAGACTTTGGAATTACTACAATATATGACCCTGCTTTTTTCTGAAATTACCAAATCAGTCCTACTTTCAAAGTTCCAAGTCGGTGCCAATAATTTGTTTGAGTTTTCTATTAATATTTAGGGAAATACTATTCCCACATAAATTTCTTACCAAATTGCATTTTATTTTTTTAATATCTTTTTTTTATTTCATGATTAAGAAAATGTTTTTAAATGAATTTGTAATTTTTTATTTTTAAAAAATATTTAAATAGTTTTAAAAAATGTTTGAAAAAAATTAAAAAATAAAAAGAAAAAAATGTTATTGTTTGGTGAGAATTTTTAGTGAGCGTAGCACGTCTCTAATATTTATTTAGCTAAATTTTAGAACACGTTTAATTGTTGAGATTAACTCAATTTAGTTTAATTTTAAATTGAATCTAATATTTAAATACATAACTCTTAAATTATTAAATTTATCTCAACTTAAATCCTATTTATATATGATATTTATAATTTTTTTTTCAATTTAATACACTTTTATACGTGTGACTCATAATATTTTTTAACTTTTCATAAATATTTTTAAATTTATTTTAACATCTAAACATATCTAAACTCATCTTAAATAGACTTTGCAAAACTCACTCTATACTCTCAACTTATAACTATTCATAAAGAACTCAACTTATTTTATCTTAATCTAACATCCAAAATGAGTCTTAGTTACAAATATGCCGAAGAACAGTAGATTAGAAATTTAATGACTTGGATGATATTTAAGTCAATGAATGTGCATTTATGTAGAGTAATGCTATATATATTTGTGGAATGTACAAACATCATGCAATGATTTTAAAAAAGAATTGAGTATATTATTAAAAAATTAATTTATTTTTATGCGAGTCTCATATTTATTCTTTTTTTAAAGTGATTGTATGATTTTTATACACTCACGATTATAATTATCATTTACCCGTTATGTAATATTAGCCATTTTAATAAATATAATTAATATATTATTAATTCGATGTGTAGATTGTAGAGCATTTCATTTATATCAATTAAAAGATAAAATTCGAACTTTTTCTTTTTACAGATAATTTAATTGATTTATAATCCTTTTAAATATGTAAAATGGTAATGAGACCCTATTATTTATTGTTAATTTATGATTCAAGGTTTGAGTTATATATTCAAGCTGTATACTTTATTAATATTACTTTCATGAAATATTATTAAGTATTTTTAAGAATAGAACAAGGAATTACTTCCTATAAACACCAATTTTATTTAACTTTGCAACTTATAATTGTACTTTAAAATATTTGATAAATATTTTTAATTAATTAAAAGCATTTTAAGTACCTGTAATCATTAGTAATATCTTAGCTTTTTCTCTTGGGTATTATTTTAATGGAGGAAGGTGTGGCACTGAAGGTTGTGTCGGTTGAAGACAAATCTCCAAACATGTGACGTAATAGCTGGATCAGATGATTGCTTCTGCAACCTTATTCACGTGATGGAAAATGATAGGGACGGGGGATCCCGTTCCAATTATTTTTTTATTTTTTAGTTTTAAATTTTTTAGTTTATATTTTTTACGTACTGATTAAGAAAATAAAAAAAAAAAAATCTAATTACAAGTATAATTGTGTATTAATCTGTACATCAATTTAATGTGATTAGTTAAAAAGTAAATTTTATTGAAAATAGTATTAATTTAAATTTTAAGTATAAAAGAATCAGTATTGATACGCAGATTAGTACACGACTTTGTTTATATATAACAAAACTCAAAGAAAAATGCTTGGGTCTAATTCGAGACCTCAAAATTCAATTGATTTTTTTTTACTTAATGATTAAATAAATTTTTTTAAGTGATGTGACTTTTTTAAAAAAATAATTAATAATATAAAAAAATAAATAAAAAATAAAAAAATACACACATTTAGTAACCATCCCGGATTCACATTCAGTGACTCTTGTAATACTTTTAAGAAAATATTGTTTAATAATATTGTAATTTTTTTTAAAAAAATATTCGTGTTAAAAAATGATTTTTAAAAAAATTTAAAAGTTTTTTTTTCATATCATTTTTAACACTTTTAAATATTTAAAGAAATAAATAAAATTCACAATATTATTAAATAATATTTTCTTAATTATTATGCAAAAAAAAAAAAAAACTTAAAAAAATAGAAAAAAAAGGGGATGCTTGAACGGCACCCCAGCAGGATCCCAAGCATTAGCCTTCATGTGATTGTCCACAATACGTGTTATACTTCTTTCCCTTTTTTTTTTCGCTCTCTTTTATCATTCTTGTCTAATATTTTACTATATAATTTCCAATAATTAGATATTACTTATTTTATTCTATTTATAAGTTAATTATTTAATATCACATTATAAAAATATTGAGAATAATAATAATAAATAGATTTAAAATTTAGAATGAGAATAAAATAAATTCATAAAGTGAATTCAACAACATAATTTTTTTTAAAAAAATGTGTTTATGATTAATTTTAGATATAGTTATAGGTTATGCAAATGTCACGTATTCATTTCGAAAAATAGTGAGGTTTATTATTAAAAAATTAATTTTTTTCATATTAATTCTTTAATGACTTTGCCTCATATCATCCTACACCACACACCATACATGTTTTATTTTCTTTTTTTATTTTATTCCTATAAAAATAATTGAGTTTTTTTACTCATCATCCCTATATGACATACTTATCAAGAAAAAAAAATAAAAAGATAAAAAATCATATAGTATAGGGATGATGAGTAAAATTATTCATTTTTTAATAATAAATTTCACTCTTTTCTAAAAGAAATATGCGATACTTTCATAACTTATAATTGACTATATAGTATTACTCAAATGAAATATGATAAAAAGTGTTTATTTATTAAGTTTTCATAAAAGAGAGTAGGGGTTCAATCTAATGGTTCGGTAAGTTTAAGTGTAAAACACGGAATATATATTGGGAGAATTGTATTTTCTTGGGTTTGGGGTTTTTTTGGACTCAAAGAAAATGTAACATCTTGAGTTCTTGGTGTTAATGGGATTGTAAACTTTTTAAGGATTATCCTTATCTAAAGTTTAAATCTTTTAATTTCAAGGGGGCTTTTGGGAGGGAAGGAGAGAGATAGTGAACTTCAATTAGCTCTTATGGTTCAATTAGCGATGCTAGTCCACCATCCAGCAATGACAGCTAGACATGCCGCCGAGTACAGATTTAAATTTTTATTTTTTTTCTTTTTTTTTCATATTTTTTAACATATTTAAATATTTTAATATATATATATATATATATACCAATATACTAAAAATCACTTCCTTACCTTAATTATTAAGTAAAAAAAAAAAATTTTAAATACATAAGCGGGACATACTCAAACGGCGTACTAACATTTTCCTTTCAACTATTGATAAACAGTATATACAAAAATATCATATCTACAGCCAAAAAGTTAGAAATAAAAATAATAATAAAAACAAAGATCCTAGTGACAAAATTAGGAAAAGGAATGAATTCCTATAAATGGGTAAGTTTGGCTACCTTTCAGAGAATAAGAGGAAAACAAAGGGCAACTTCTCAAATGCTCATTGTCAAAAATGATGAACACATCCATCCATCCTCCACTTGCAAAAATGGATTTCAAGTTCCAAGTCGTCGCCATTGTTTCCTTTCTTGGCTAAATAAAAGTCGACCTCATCCAGTGAAAGTTGATAAGATAAATGAAGTCTATCTTCTCCAGTGCTTATTGTAGAATGGGGTTGGCTTCTAGAGCCCAGAAAAGTCTTTCAACAGAAAACGAAGACACTCTTCTCTGAAGTGGACATCCTTGTTGCCGGAGCACTTCCTACGATTCTCTCCAACTGAAATAGAACCACAAAGAGAAAAGGAGGGGAGAATAACTGTAATTACTAAACTACAATAAGGGGAAAATTTAGAAAAGGATCATGACTACTTGTTTTTAGGTTCTAGGCCCCTAAGGTATATCTTCCTCCTATAATTAGGGGTTATAATTAGGGGTTCAACTAATGTTTTAAATTTCGTTCCGTTCCGGCCGGAATGACAGGAATTTGTCGTTCCGGTGTAGTGTCTGATACACTCTATTACCCCATTCCGTTTCGCTTCAAATTTCGTTCATTCCGGTCAAATTTTAACCATTTCGACCGGAATTGAGCGTTTCGGTCTCCATTCCGTTTCGAACAGTTTTTGTAATTTTCTTATACCTAAATGACATTTTTATAAATTTTAGATCCAAATGATATTTAATTCATTCATAAATATAAAATATATTTATATAATTTTATTTTATTTTTTATAATTTTAAATATATCCACTCATTTTCTATTTTTTAAGTATTATTATTTTTAATAATTTATCTATTCTTTAATTTTTTTTTTAAAATTATTGTGTCTTAACTCAAGTTTGTGATTTTTTTCAATATATATTCATTTCATAAATCTTCAATTCTTCTATATATATACACATATACATGATACACACTTACATATATGTATTTATTTTATTGGTTAGTTTATATATATACATATATATAAATATTTATATATAATATATAATTAATCCCGAAATAGTACACCGAAACGTACCGGTACCGAAATATTCCATTCCAATACCTCAACCGGAATGGTCTCCGGAACGGATTTCAAAACTTCGGTTACAACAGTTATCTAATGCACCATCTTTATTATCAATCATTGATATTGCATCTGGCTTGTCATCTGTCAAATCCTTGGAGAACTCTAGAGTTGCCTATCTTGAATGCCCTAAACAAGTTTCCCTTTTGTTTTCTCTACGAAATTTGGATTTCAATGGACAATTGAAGTTTGCCGTTTTTTGCATTGCACTCAGTGACTATGTTGACCATCCTTTAGCTTGTCTTACAATATTGTTGTGAAAATGTGTTTTGTGTGTATAATTACTCTTTCTTTTTACCTAAGTAAAGGAAATAGAATTCAAACCCTCAAAAATCAATTGATGACTGCATAGCATCACCACAACCACCCCTAAAAAACAAACCCCACGCCCTCTTCCCTCTGGGAAACCAACCACAAACCACTTGATTAATTCCAACCCCTCACACCACAAGCACTTATGCACCCCATGTGAACCTAACAATAAAGAGAGCAGAATATTACCCGAAAATGATCGAAGCGAGAAAATAGCACTGTGCACGACATGTTATGGGAACCATCAAGCATATTAACAATCTGCAAAATCCAAATGGAAGTTTAAAGAGACCCAACATATTGTGAATTTTACCCGTCCAAAATAACAAACAAATAAATAAACAAATAAAGATCATGTTCACCTCAGGGTAAAATTCCTTCCGCTCCGGCAGTGAGTACATTATTAAATTCCGAATACCACGAATCTAAATGCAAGGAAACATAGGGATATGTCAATGCTATGCATTAGCATGAACTGATTCTGATGTTTAAAATTATAACTTAAGAGTTGTTACCGAAGTAAATTAAGCATACTGAACAAAAACGTATTGACATCAATGCATAACACATGGATGGCAGCTATTCCAAAATTATTCAAACATTAGGTAGACTTTGAAACCCATAAATTGACACACCAGGAGACGAGTGACACAAATACTTTAAAGCTAACGGATATATAATACATTATGATGAAAAAGTCTATGGAACCTTGTATCGGAAGTAAAAGTGAGCCCTCTCAGTGTAAAGCATAATTTTACGCCTTCCTTCAAAGAACCAAACACGTGCACGAGAAATATCACTCTGTTCCGTGTACCTGGAAATAAAAAACCAGTATTATCCCATGTCAAAACACACGGCTGAAAGGATCTATCAAATGTGCAACACAACCAAATGAGAAAAGGGGAAAAAAATGAACTTCTTACTCTCCAAGCAGACAGAAAGATGCATCCTGCGACTTTAAAAAATTTCGGATACGAACGAATTCAAAGTAAGAACTGATAAATAGCATGACTCCTCCCTACACACAAAGTTCCACTTAAGCTCAAAACACTGCCCAGTTTACACGTCATGACAAACAGCATACAGCTTATACATTGCAGTATTCTAATGGGTGGAAGTAAAATACAAGTACCTGAACCGAGTCTTTTATCTTTGGAAACACCTGCATAAAGAAACCCATCACTATCACATCATAAGTGAGTGAAGAAAAGCAGAAGTTTGTTATTAGCGGATACCGAGATTGTCTTCCAACCAGGACTTCATTCTAAAACTATATGAGAAAGATAGGACAAGTCATATTAAACATAGTATGTACATGAGGATTTTAACACAAAAGCAGGTACACCGATTCAGGTGATGAGATTAGTCAGAGTTTCTAAGATGGTTTGATAATTGATAATGAAAACCTATAAAAGAATGCATTGATGATTTTTCAGGTTGAATGAACCACGGAGGCCTAAAAAATGATGAGTGGTAGTAAGGACATTTCCATTGAAGCGAGAGTGGAATGGCCTTGCCTTGTATACAAACTGCCATTTAGTAGATAGATGTGCAGTCAAGTTACTCAGTTGAGTCAAATCTAACCCTAAGCCCAAAAAGAGAAACATGTTAGATGGTTCTCCAGAAATAAAAAAAACTAATGGCTATTCGCTTTTGCTCCTTACATCTGAAACTATCACGTTATATGTGTCTCCAGACAAGAACATTCTCCTCCAGAATGGACCAAATGACTAAATTAAAACCAAAGTTGCCAGAGTTTGATTAATATATGGATCCTATGACAGATGCAATGACATATGTTCCCCATACTGATCACACTTTTGACATTGAAATCAACACTATCGCTGTTCCAGACAAACCTTTTTAACAAAATACTCAAATCGTGCATCATCAGCATCTGCTATTGAGTCCACGTCAAATCGCTCATAGATCTGTAAAGTCAGATAAAAAAAATGCATTAGCATTACAAAACTTAATGTTCACCGTCAAATATATGGCAGATTTCAAAGTGTTCAATGAATTATAACCCTACTAAAGACGAATGAAAATCACATGCTAATTGATAGAAAAAAAGAAGCAAAACGTGTTTAACACAAATAATCACAACAATGATGTTTAAGGCCTATTTGGGGTTGCGTTAAGGATCGTAAAAAGTACTTAAATAGCATCAAAAGCTCTTTAATAATAAAATTAGGTTGTCTAGTTGTTACATATTAAAGTACTTTTTAATCTCAAAAAAACTCAGAATCAAGTTTCAAGAAAAGCATCATTTGATGCTAATGATATTTTTCCTGAAACGTGTTTTTCTGAATAATGCAAAACTTAGTTTGAATTTTAAAAGATTGTCAATGGGCAAAAATACCCATACAACTTAAGATAACTACAGCTTTGCCCTTTGCCTATAAATATTGAGCATAATTGTATTGCTATTTCACTTATGCATCATTGAAGGGACTTTTTTTTTTTCAATTATACTCACTGAAAATCCTTTTAGATTATTTTCGATGTTATTTGATTATAAGATTTGATATCTTATAATCAAATGATCTTTTATGTCATTTCTACCTTAAAATGCACTTTTTTATATTGTTTCCAAACAAATGTAACATGTTTGAAAGCGCTTTAAATATATAGTTACCAAATAGTAAATAGTTTTTTAATAGTAGAGCTTTTATTACTTCAACTCTATAACTA
This sequence comes from Carya cathayensis, assembly GCA_011037825.1. Taxonomy (NCBI): domain Eukaryota; kingdom Viridiplantae; phylum Streptophyta; class Magnoliopsida; order Fagales; family Juglandaceae; genus Carya; species Carya cathayensis. Next base: position 276,409 of record QGSO01000221.1, on the reverse strand, counting down.
AAAGTCTTAAAAGTTAAAATTATATTACCCACTGCAAACCCAAACATACAGTTAATTAGCCATAGAAGCCACTGAAGGAACCAAAAATGGGAAACAATCTCCAATTTTTTTTTTTTTGACAAGTCAATCTCCAACCTAATCACATTAAGGGCAAAAAAAAAAAAAAAGGTTTTCCAGATAAAATTATGTAATAATCAGACTCATTCAGTAAGCTCAAGAGCCACCTCTTACCCATACCCATTAAGCAGCTAGAAAGAATACAAAAGAGGCAAAAATCCTATGAGGCAGTGTGAACTTGATACGAGAAACTAGAACTGAACTTAATAAGATGAATTGCTCAAGATATCACAAAACATATCTAATTTAAAGCAAACACAAAAACTGTGAGGCAAACATACCTGCCGTACTTGGAGTAACACTTTTGGAAGAACACCCTTATACTCGCATACCAACTTTACCTGCAAAAATAACAAAGCACTTTGGCATCATAAACTTTAAAATAGATAAGAAACTATATAAAAGTAGAAAAAGTAACTTGCATAGGCAGCAGTATTCCTGTACACTTTTACTTAACAGCAAAGTAGAATAAATTTTTTATTCATTATAATGCTATTTTGCCCCATTTAAACCAAGAAATAAAATATTTTATAAGTTGAGAATTTGTTTATGGTAAGTAATTGGATAAAAGGAAACCCCAATTTATGCAACCAGTAAGTCTTGAAGCAATTCATCCACCCTATTCTTACAACAGAAGAAGATCCATCAAAGGCTAGAGCTAATTACTAAGCACTTTCAGAAAACTCTCATCTCATCTTAATCATTACAACTTTTTGAAATTCTCATACAAAATAAAATAAACAATTCAACTTTTTCAAATCTCAATACAAAAATAATATTAAAACAATATATTCTAATAATATTTTATTCAACTTTCAACTTTAATCTCAACTTATCTCATCTCATCTCTGAAAACAAAAAGGTGTGCAATTGGTCCCCTCTCCAAATTGACCACGTCATCATCAATCAAAAACAAGATTGAAAAGAATAACCATACCATTCACATAATAGAAGCTACTCTGATTAAAGAGGCAAGCATCCTAACTACACTTATATTAACAAGTGAGTAGATGTAAAGATAACAAAACAGGCAGCAACCTATTCCTTATTTTTTAAACAACACAGCAAATCCATTGGTGAAAAAATTGGTAAAGCTTATTGTTTAGAGTTCTGTCAAAACCAAATTTATTTGGGTAATTAAAATTTTGCATGGCCAGGGCAGGACAACATTCGTCCAATCATCCCATTTGTCTCTTGTTCCCTCATTAAATAACCAAAGGGAGGAAATGCTCATAGTCTCCAGGCAAAGGTTGGCTACACATTTGCATGCAGACACACTAAAGAAAATGTAACAGAATATCAACACACCTTTCCTTGGTAGTTAGTGCAATGGTGATTGAACAACCCATTAATATCTGTAACAAGAAAGCATAAATACAGATTAAAAAACAAACAAATGCACACATGCACCTACAAAAGATGGAAATGTTTATATCGCAAGCCTCATTAGAATAAGAGCAGTAAACATCATTACCTGGGTTAGAATAATAACCCAATATAATTGTTTGCCTATAAAACCTCGCACAACGATCCAGATACCTAAAAATGAAAGATAAGTTAAAGCAATATGTTTTAAAAAATAATATATATTACATGAAAATTGTAAAAATACAACTTTTTCAAAACTAAACCAATCGTTACGTAGAGAGGAAACCTTTCTTTTAATTACTTATGACTAACGGTTTCCTTAGCCTACCCCGCACCCCTCCCCCCGCCCCCAAAAAACAGAACAATACAAAATAAGTTAAAACAAAAAGTTCATCTCAACCTGGTAAGTATTATGAGAACATACCATGGTCTAATACGTGTAATATCTGTTCCATGCCGCCTAGATGGTATGTGGTTCAATTGTTCAACAACTGTATTCACATGTGACCAATTCTGGATATTTTTCATTGAAAAAGGAATGAGGAAAAAAAATAAAAGAGACAAAAACTGACATCGTGATCCATACAAGCTGCAAAACATATATTTCAAGTAGTTAAATGCTGCAACACATACTTGCATTGCAATGACATCTGCATGATCAATGATTAGAACCTACACATGGCAAAATTATATATATCAACAATATAGGAAACTATAAGCATATTTTTTTTAAACAAGTATAAATTCATACTCCTGAAAAATTACAAGTAGGATAAATCACCTCTATAGAAGAAAGATAATCAACATCTTTTTCCTTGTATTTTTGAGCCTCCGATATTTTCTGCAAACATTTAAAGTCAGGTGTTACTTGCATTTTTAAGCCAAATTAGACAGAGTAACCATGCATAAAAACTCGAAAGGATAACAAGAACAAGTAAACAATCTCCCTGTACATTACACAAGCAAATTTATAATTATACAGGTTGAAAAAGCAACTCACAGTTTGAACTGTTTACATTACATCTAATGTATCTTGCTACTAAAAATTGGACTTCTAATTTCTTTTCTATTGGCATCGGGTGTCCCAACTAGTTCCAGGGGTGCACAGGCTCTCAACAAGGAGTTCCCTGTATGTGCACCTTAGGTAATTCAAGGGGAAATTCCCACAGTCTGATGGCCCCTAGAAATTGTTTGCATCTAAAAGAGGATTCGAACCTTAGGTCAGGAGGGAGCATACCACCAGGACCACGGCTGTTACCACTTGAGCCAACCCCTAGGGGTTGTTCTAATTTTTTATACGTAATATGGCATTAATCTTCACTCATTGAATTTCTCCCATTCCACATGGTTGAACATAGCAAGTAGCAACAGACAAGTATGGCTTAATCTGAACCTGACTATAATGCATGTTGAAAAGGAAATGAAACAGAGAAAAAAATTAACAGTTAAAAAACAAATGATCCCTGAATTCTCCCAGATTGATGCACGCAAGATAGTTATGAACATATTTATTGTTACCCTTCCACTAAGACGCTGGTCAAAAGAGTATGTTTTAAGATAGAGCCTAGGCAGACAAATGCAAAATTGATAGATACAGAGAGTAAGAAAACTGAATGGTTAAACTAGCTTCATTTACCCACTCAAAAAACCATTGAACCTCGAGCCCATACTCCAAGTTCAAAGAAAAAAACCATAAGGACATTTAAGGGGATCAACAGCCCCTATTCATCCTCTTCATAAATGCGACACTATAATAATTTGACTTAAAACCTATTTCCTGCATGCAGAACAGCCTTGCACAAAAAAGAGGCACTGAGAAAAGGCATAAAAATGACTTAAAAATTCCCAAATGTCCCATAATGCACAAATATAATGAAAGGGTCAAATTGGAATGCCAACATTTGAAGGGAGCTCACCAAATTAAAGATATCACAGAACTTCATTCTACTATAATAACCCCCAACTATCTATCATGAAATTCCAAATAGCAGCAAGAAGTTTCATGGAGAACATAGGGTTTACTTGATTTACACCAGATAAGATGGTTTCCCTATGTGAGTGGCAGAGCCTTTAACAGAGCCAGAACTATGTCTATGTCTCTTCATGCCCTTTGCTAATTGAATTCAAAGCATTCAATTTAGTAACCCCCATATTTGTTCCTGGCATGCCAAACATTTTTACTGGCTCTTATATTTTGATTATGTCTAAATCAATAAAAATTGAAATTTAGTCTTCATGCTTGTTAGATTCTTAACTGTATTATTCCTTAGTTTCTTGTTTTAGTCAAATGGACTGGTTATGGATGTCAAATGTGGCTGATACTCAGCTTCCACATGTCACCTCCAAAAATTTTCAACCAATTGGGACGGCGCCTAACTGCCATGTAAATTACCTCAAGCGGTGTCAGCAGCATGGGGCAACTTAAGTGGAGTGCCTATGTATCCTAGCTTGTCAAGCACATATTATTTTAAATCTTCTTGTAACAATCGGTCATAGCACCACTGGATGAATTCACAACCACAAAGGTTTCAAGTAATTCTTATAAGACAGTATCTTAGGCAGCGCCCTATAGCATTTGCATGAACCTACTTTTCAAGAATTACAATATCTTGTCAATCAAGACAACCTTTTTTTTTTTTTTTTAATAATTAATAAGTGAAATTTATTCCAAGTAAATAGGCATGGCCCAAGTACACAGGATGTATACAAATGAGAACACCTACTTACTAGCTAAAACAGAAAATAATAAGACAAAACAATCAAGACAAAATTAATGATACAAACATGCATACTGGAAAAGTTCATGGTCTATTGTGCATAATAATCCATAGCATTGTGAGAAAAAAATGCACAGAAGATGTGACCATGTGAGTAAAAGCTAAACCAATCTCCTGGATAATGATAAGAAACAATCTGAAAAACAAATAAAGAGAATAGCTCACCCCGACTAAACGAACTGGAGAAGCAACAATGATGTCTGAGGAATAGAAATCGCTGTATAACTTCATCCTCCTCCTAGAAAATACAAGGAATTCATGAAAGTTCATGCCATGAAAATCAATTACAATCAACCAATGGAGTAAAATATTGAAAAATACGTTTCTAAGCTCATCCATCAACCAACTCAACAAGAAAATTTAAAACCACTCAATCAGTGTTAAACCCATGACCACACCCTCAAATATGTACTCTTATGAGGAAGTAATCTCTGGTGTCATTAGCCAATAATTCTCCAGGAGCTGACCTAACAGACAAAAAATCTGCCAAAAATCCAAGAGAGTGCCTTTAGCTGCAGGCAGCCCCGGTCAAAGCCACTTGCAGAAACAACATAACAATGGCTTTCACAATTTGGGAAAACAAAAAAGAATAATCTTTCATGTCAAAACCTAGCTGACTGATTTAAAAAGTGCATGTGGGAGTTCAAGACTTTGGCTATACAAAACCATATATCTTTAAAATATCTCAAGAGTGGTGGAGTGCCTCCACAGTCTCCATACTAGTGTAAAAATACATATGTACACATAGCATGTTCTAAGAATATATACCTAAAATACCGTTTATGCACATTAAATTAAAAAAAATAAAAGTTCTCGATAAGTTTATTGTTCTCATCGTTCTGTGTTTTCACTTGATTTCCAGGCATTCTAGGCACTGCAACATATCTTGTTGCCATTTTATGGTGGCAGCTGCACATATTATGTGCTCACTTCAAGCCAAATCTACAAGGTATATAAAAACTCAACCAAGAAAGCCAAAATCAAGTCAATGGATGGAAGAATCTAGACCCGTTGAGAAACTCGTTTTAAGAACCTAGGTTATATGAAAATCTAGACCTGTTGAAGAACCTGTCTCAAGAACCCAGATTACAAATGAAGAATGCCACAAAGGTTGTGATTTACCTTTGATAAATTCAAACTTTCAATCAAGAATAAAAGAAGATAAACTCAACTTACAATGAATAAAATTTATCAATTTTCATAAACTTCCATATGTTGTTTAAAATGAGGCAACAAGGAGTGTTTAAACTAAAACCCAAGGCTAAAATAAACCCCCATCTTCCAAAAATACCCCTGAATGAATAGTGCCATGGCTATAGTACCGCTATAGTAACTTTACTTTTTGAAACCCTAATTCAACAAAGTAAGACATATATGGGCTAAGCATCCTCAAGCCCAATTATTCTAAATTAATTCCTATAACTAATAAAATAGGCTATTTTAATGAGATAAACAAGTCCAAGGCCTTCAATCACATAAACATAATAATATGTCATAATTTATGTTGCACTCTTCCATTGCTTGTATCACATGGATGAGAACTGGATATCATTCTTTTAAACCCATCTTGAATATTGGGCTCTTATTAGACTCATCCCAAGTGGATTTCACCAATCCTTACATAGCTTCCTTGATCTTGTAACTGTCCCATTTGGAACTTGCAAAAGATCTTAAAGACTTACTCTACCTTGGTGCCCATCATTAATTATAGGCCCCAAGGTAGACCGAGCCTTAAAGATCCTTTACAAGTTCCAGATTGGGCAATCATAAGATCGAGAGCTAACAAACGAATGAAGCAATGCAATGATTGGTGCAATCTACTTGGGACATGTCTAGCAAGAGCCCAACATACAAGATGGGTTTGAAGGATGAAGAGCCAGTTTTGATTCATTTGACACAAGCTCTAAAAGAGGGCAACAACATGACTTCAACGCTTTGGGCACTTCAAGGCTTTCAACTTGTCTAATTCATTTAAAGGACTTATTTTATTAGTTTAGAGTAATTGGATTTATTATAAGAAGGACTTAAGGGCATGTTGGGAAAGTTATTATTTTGTTGAACTAGGGTTTCAAGATGGTTACTGTAGCCGGACTGTAGCACAGCACTGTAGCCGCAGGCACTATTCACTCAGGGGCATTTTTGGAAGATGGAGTTTTATTTTACCTAGGGTTTTCTGAGATTTTAGTTTAAATACCTTTTGTTGCCTCATTTTAAACAGTTTATGAAATTGATGAATTTTATTCATTGTGAGTTGAGTTTATCTCCTTTTGTTCTTGATTGAACTTTTGAATTCATCAAAGGTAAATCACAACCTTTGTGACGTTCCTCCTTTATAATCTGGGTTCTTGAGACAAGTTCTTCAATGGGTCTAAATTTTAATATAATCTAAGTTCTTGAAACGAGTTCCTCAATGGGTCTAGATTCTTCCATCCATTGACTTGATTTTGGCTTTCTTAGGTGAGTTTTCAAATTCATTGTGGTTCAAGGGATTCTAATTCCGTTCATATCATAAGGCACTCGTACCAAGAAGACAAATAGATGCATGTCAGTCCATAAAATCTAGGAAAAACCTCAAAGTACCTGATAATTCACATTCATAAAACTCCATTGAGACCACTTTCGCCACCAAAAGCAGATTATGGCTAGTAGGTCAAAACCAATTTTGCAATTGCATAACTTGTGGTGCCTAGATTTATCTTTAGCCTCACATCCAAACTTAATTCTTTTCACCATTTGTAACAAAAATTGATGAAGTAATAACTAGGCCACCATAGCTAAGAAAGTGAATTCTATGGATTTGTAGTGGCATTACTATATATTAAAAAAATCTTACCTCTTAAACTTAATTCCAACCATAAACTGATCTTCATCATCCCTTTTGCCGCTAAAAAGTGCTTGAAAGTCAGAAGGTTTTGAAGACTTCTGAGCTTTTAAATTTCCCAGGGTGTGATGCGATAGCTCATCCTTGTCTTCATCATCTTCGTCCTCCTGGGTTCCAAATTCTTTAAGGAAACGATCAATGTGCTCCACATTAGCCTGAGAACACCGGTACAATAGAATCAACAGATTAAAAAGGAAACTTCTATAACTGGACTGATATTTTACAAAAGCTTATCTATACAAGTCAAGGGTGTGCAGGCCCTGTACTAGTCTCTTGAAAAAAAGTGGGACCTACCTAAAAAAGCCCACTTTTTATGGTGGGTCCTATTTTTTTTTTTTTTAAATTTTTCAGAGGGCTTGCATGGTACTTACACGTGCTAGGCTTGTATCATTACCCATCTTTTACTCATCAAACAAGAAAAATAAGAAAAACATAAATTACTATTTAGTACTATTTTCTTCGATAAATTTGAGTTTGCAGGAAGTAATGTGAAGTACAATTGTATAAATACTATTTTCTTTGATAAATAGTTCAACTCACTATACGATCCTAACCTGCATGTACATTTTACCATGTTGTTTTGCCACCCTTTAGTTCAATTTAACTACCAGGAATAGTCATTGTACAATCTTGCACAAAATCTAATCTAAAGAAAACTAAAGCATGAAAATGAAAACAAGAATGCCAAGGAGTCTTATTATAAAGAAACAAAACCTAAATGTATTCTGAGTGAAATATTGCAAGGCTGGTATAGTTAAGGAGCCACTTCAACAAACTTCCACATCGAAAAAAAGGAACCTACTACAAACAAAAATTTCTAAAAGATATTCAAGAATTAGAGAGAGAAACACAGAGAGAGAGCCATTAAATTTTCACTATCTAGTGCTTTTTATGTGCGGTGCCGGCATCGATAATGAATGCTCGATCAAAAAAACCATCTGGTGCTTTTCAATTTTAAGGCATTTGAGTCATATAGAGTAAACACCAGTTTGATTTTTCATCAAAAATTATTTGGAAAGAGTACACATTGGCTAATAAAATGTGAATGACCCACCTTATGTTACAAAACATTAATTCAGATCAAGCTAGTGAGAGGATAAAACAAATCAGAGATGATGGAATACCTTGCGAGCTAGAGGGGTTAGTTTGATTAGCCTCTGAACAACACGAAGTGCGATGTGTTTAAGTGGCAATAGGATCAAAACCTGCGGCACATAATAAAAAAAAAATCTTGTTTACTAAGCAAGCACACTGAAAATACTACATAGAATGATATGTAAAAGAATCATAAAGGAGGGCAGAAAATACTTCAAGCACTTCTAAAGGAGACTAGTTACAAATAAAGAAGCTTCACTGAGACCTTCATATTAAAACAGTTTCAATCGTATTTTACAGCAGCATAGTATCAAATTTTAAAAAATTCCAAAAGTCAAGGAAAGAGAACCCATATACAAGCCATCAGCATGTTTAATAGTCACAGTGCAGCATATAATTATAAACAAGCCTACAGCTGCTTTTAGAAATAAATTGATCCAATTTCTAATATAGAAAATTAAAGATAGACTGATATCAGTCATGTAGACAAACTGATATTCTCAATGGGACCACCATTTTCCATACATTCCACATGCCACGAGAAGCAAACTTAATAAGTTCAAACCCTCAACCCAAAGGCTGTGCGTAAGTTAATATTCGGTTTAAGTTGTGAAATTATCAGTAGCTTCTAAAAATTTTAAATCACATAAGCAATGAATTTCTACACTTGGCATGCCACAAACTGTTCTATCATTTTTTTATAAGTAAAATATTGTTCCATCGTTTATTTACAACTATATATGTATTTAGCTAGAAAAAGCTAATATCCTAATATTCAAGAGATACCTAAGCACAATGGTGTCCATCATAAACATGTCAGAAAATATATGGAGAAACCTCTGATAATTATCATACCAGGCATGAAGCTTTTATGTAATATCTATTGTCGCAGCCAAAAACCAAAAGAGAAAAAGGGTAGAAGAAAGAAAATTTTAGTCCAGGTCTGGTCCCCATAAATAACACAAAATCACAAGAAAACAACTAGTGCTACCTTAGGACGAGTAAAGCCATGATCACGGAAACTATCACCACCAAGATTTTCATTGTAAGCACTGCATGGATCCTTTGCCAGTTTTGAATCATTCTTTGTCACGAGATCTCTAGTTCGGAATAAATGATTAAGCTGCATAATATACTCTTCATTTAATCATCCAATGAGAACAACAAACACCAAATATCTAATAGAAAGAATTAAGTCCAGTAAAAAAAAAAAAAGTAAAAATCCAATAATGGGCCGCATGAACATACAGAATGCATAATATAAGCCTCCATGATACTTGAGTCTTCTTCCGGGCCTTTGAGATAAAAGGGTTTCTTGTTACAATGCAATATATCCCGATAAACATTGCCTGGAAAAAAAGCAGCAAATTCATTTAAATTCCCACATAGCAGTATCCTTTGTCAGTCCTCCTGGATTGCAAGTTCATAAAGTTAATAAAGGGGAACAAAAGGATAACTGTCAGGGAAACCACATGATTATGTGTATCAAAATTAATCAAACCTTCCATAACAGATTTGATAGAAGAAATAACAGTGATAAGAATATATGGGAAAAAAAAGAGAGAATACAACTAGGGCTGAAAACCAATCCTATCAATGATGTTTCGGTCCATAACCGAAACCCCACCGATATTTTTTTTAAGAGGGTGGTGTCGGTACCAATCGGTTTGACGGTCGGTAAGTTAGTTGCTAACCCATCCCCAAATTCACAAATTAAAAACAAATCAACTCAAAATTCACAACAAAACCTCAGAAGGAGAGGTGAACAAGAGAGATGAGAGGAAAACGAGAGAGATAAACCATGAACGAGAGAGGGCTCGGAGAAACGTTTCAGAGAGGAGAGATGAGAGAGCTCAAAGAGATGAGGGACAAGTCGAGGATGAGAGATCTCGGAGAGATGAGGGTCAGGCTGAGCGCCGAGCGAAGAGAGGAGAGAGAAGTAAGAAAGAGGATATGGATGAAGAAGAGGGAGGGGAGGGGTTATTAAACCCTAGCTCTAAATGACATGGTGTCGTTTCATTTTATTTTATTTGTAAACGGTCGGTGTAAAACGATGCAATTTCACTCACTTAAGTGAAACGGCACCATTTTATATAAGATATATTTATTATCGACTGGTTCCGCGGTTTGGGGGTTGGTTCAGACCAGGATTGAACCGGCTAACGTCGGTTTCACTAAATTTATACCACCGTCCGATCGCTTCTCTGCAGGTTTCTGCTGGTTCCGGACTCCGGCAGCCAGTCCATGATGGCGTCAGTCAGTCCCGTAGGTTTCTATACATCAAATTGGCCCAGCTACTTAAAATCAACATGAAAAATCAAATTCTCACCATCAATATAAACCATGGTATACCACTATGCTTGCATAAACATGAAGCAAGCACCATTGAGAAACATGCGAAACTCCCAATTGCACACCTTACATTTTTTTTTTATCAGTAATCAAGAAATTTTATTCATAATAATAGGCAAAGCCCAAGCACATGGAGTAATTGCACACCTCACATTTGAGGAAGCATTAGGTAAAAGTCCCAATTTATGATTTGGATAGATACTACAATACTACTTTTTTTTTTTTTTTTGGGTTTCTTGAGACTCGACAATGGACTCAAACCTTGTTCCAGCTACATCAAACCCATGAGTCCACAAGAAGTTTCTGGCTATGCCAACCATTGATTCTACAAGGCAACAACATAAACTATGTTTGCACTATTTGCTAAGTAGTTCACATTTTGCAATTCTTTTAGATGCCAAGGTGCTAAAATATAGAGGTGTAACATAATGTTTGATAAGGCTATTCCACAAATTAAGAACAACATACATGGTATGATAAAAAGTTTTCAAACCGGTGATGTTGAACATAATTCTGTCCACGATATTCTAAGATTTAACTTGATGGTCCTGACATTGCTTAAGCCCATCAGAGATGGCACACATCATAGCTTACTTCTTTACCAAAAGAAATGGTGAACCTTACAAAGGCTAAACCATCGACATTTATATTTACCCCATGGGAGCTGAAAATTGCTTATTTCAGACTTCATTAATACAGCCAAAAGAACATCTCAATTTCAGAAACCATAATGAGCTAGGCAAAATCATTAGCCATGACCACATTTTTTTTATGACAAGGAATCCTGGATAGCGTGAAAACTCAACATGTCTCATACCAAGTTAAACCCCGGACCCGTGTAACGCGTTTCCCATCACCCGGATCAGGTAAATCATCAGTTTTCCACCGATGGGACGTTGCCCCAAGTAATTGTTTGATTACCATCAAATGGATTAAATAGGTGGTTATTGGCCACTTCCCACAATCCCTGATCGTTGAAGCAATGGGCATGAAGCAGGAAACCAGTTGCACAGATATAAAACAAATCATTTCCATGAGTATGACACTTTGTGCAACTGAACAGATATTGATCAAGGATAATAAGATAAGGCTCACTTACAAAGGGAAAAAAATAATCTCTCTCTAGATGAATAAAAATCATTCCTTCCAGATGTCTTAGAGACATCCAACCAGTGCTCATACAACCTCTGCTCAAGACCATAACCAGAACTTATATCAACATCCTGCAATAGAAACATCAGATTATCTGTGATGGCAACAGAGAGCTGAAAAAGGGATAAAAACAATTGTAATAATGCAGTGACATGATCAGAAATGAAACTTATGGCTTAAACAATCAAAATTTCAACATTCAAAATCTAAGATTCTAATCCTTAATAGCTCCTATAAATCCACCACAGTTCCACTCAATGACCCATAATTGCAATAAACTATGAATCATAAAGGATTTAGTATATTAGGTGGTTGAATAATGTAAATGTAATGACCCAAGAAAAGCCTAAACCACTTATAGACTTAATACTCTTTTTTACAAGTGCATCTAGGCTTAACTAGTAATAGTTAAAAATCTTAGAATCATTACAAACCGCAAGAACTTCTCCTTCTTGGGCAATGAAAGACCTAATCCACTACCCTCCTATACTCAATCCGGGTGCTAAAAATAACAATTTTAAGAAAGTGATTTATTTTTCGTTTTTTGACGTGTAAAAGAAAAGCAAACTCTAAAGGGTGTAATTAAGTAAGGCATACCTTTAAGAAACAGTCTCCAGTTCCAATCCACTTGCAATTTGACATCCCATCAGCAGGCTCCTCCCACTTATATTTCCATTTCTTTTTGGACAGATTTTCAACTTCTTCTTCTGATAACTTGCACCCCAAGTGTGAACTAAAGGAACTGCACAATAAAAGATAGAATATCTATATGACACGCCATGTATATTGGGGTGCAACCTAGTTGGAAGAAAACTCAATATTGCAATATTTACCACAAAGATGACAGGCTCAAAAGTATGTATGCACAAATATTATAAAATTCTTGAAGATGATCTGCTAATAAAATTTATGTTAAACTTGAGAGACTTTAAGACTAACATGGGCAATCAAAAAGAAAGCAGCATCTATCTAAGCGTCCACTGTTGAGGATCTCGATCTTGCCTGCCACCTTTCTTTTGTAGTGATTAATTTTTCAGTTTTTCCATGTGTGCACGTCTTTTCCTGACTAAATCTAATTTATACACCAATATCTATATCTCCTCTTTCTGAACTTACAATAGGAGGAGAAAAATGTTCATATTACTGGGTGGTTAGCAAGTCCACTCTAATATCCTTGGCTACTTCAACCCACTGTTTCATGAAGGTGAGGCCTTAATGCATTATAACAAGAGGCTATGCCAAGTTTATGCTGAATTATAGATAAATAAATAATAGCACGATAAGAGAATAAAAAGCAGTCGCAGGAATGACCTCTCATATATGTATGCTTGTTAATTGATTGGATATCAATAATTACAACAGAATGGTAAGAATATCAAATGACAGACCACCGCTAAATAAAATAATTACAAGGCATCTACATAAATATATTATATACCTCATGCACACTGAACCTTCAACAGAAAATAGATCATCGACTTCAACATCATGCTCTTGATCTGTTTCAGAGGCATCAGGGTCATCTTCAGTTTCAGCATCTTCATTTCTCTCCCCCATTTCAACCATGTCATTCTGTTGCAGCATACCTTCTATAGCATGAGGAAATATCATGATCAACTCCTCAGGAAACAAAGCACATAAAATTAAATAAACTGCAACAAAACTCAGCACGACACAGAATGACCACACAACTTTTTATAGTTACTCAGTTTTTACCATAAAGGCAAAAGGCAAAGCCGAGGTACACATGAATTATACAAGATGAGATTTTTTCTTAATACAAGCAAGATGAAGACTAGAATAACAAACATATAAAGATTATGAAAAGAAATGTTTTTTTAATAATGTGCAACCTCGCCAAGGCCCCTTATAAGTAATTCCTATCATTCTTTTCCCTCCAAAAACAGTATTAGATAGAAAAGCACCATTTTTCACTCAACTATAATCTGCAGCCTGCCATATAACCCTCTCCAATTGACAAATCGGTCTATTATTCTTCTTAGTATGACTCAAACCAACCCAACTCGACCAAGAAAGTTATTCATAATGCATTGGAAAACACCTAAATACAAGCTAGGAACTAGTAGAGGCTAAAAGAAAATCATGAAAATGATCCCCATTCAGAACAAGAACAGCCGCCCAAAGATATCAAGTTTGAAGGAGAAACTCTCTAATTCCTCCCAACAAGCATTCTCTATCTTCAAACTCACAATGGACTAAAAGGCATCAATAAATTTTTTGCTCTCTCTCCACATACAACACTAGTTTGTCACAATGAAACGACGTCTCTGATTGTCACTATAATGACTTCTTCCTTAAATCTACCATTCAGTCAATATTCACAATATGTCTTCAATCACCAGTGGTTATTAAATCCATCAGAGCATATGATCTTATATGAGATCCTCATCCCAATCCTAGATCATAATAGGTCTGCACCACACAACTAATCCTATTGACAAAACATTTCTCTCATTTCAGACTTCCTTGACTCACTAATCCAATCCATTAAGGAGGATTACAGACCTTTGCAAGTATTTAAAATTCCAAAACACCTTTGCATTAAGAGAAACTATTTTTGGGCCCACCACACAAATAAGCCGCAAAAGCATTTGAACTTAAACTCTAAATCCCACATGCCACTAGAAATATATTAAATTAGAGAGTACTAACAGTAGGAACCAAAAAAGAGGATCAAAAGTCTGTCCTAAGAGAATACTTAATGACTATAGAAAATAAACAACACGGCATGTGCACAAAATATAAAAATATTTTTTATGGGTATAACAAAAAAATATATATATATCCATGCAAAGTGACAAGGAGATTTTTTACGTCAATACCAAGGAATATCAAAACTTGTAAACTTTTTATAATGCAAACAAAAAAAAAAACAGAATTCTATTGATACTTGGTTGAATAAACCTTATAAAGCCCCATAAAATCTTCTTACCTTCTTCACTATCTTCCTTCTCTGACACACTAAAAGATTCAGACCCATCTTCTTCATCATCATCTTCTGCGTCACTTTTACCTTCTTCCTGCCTTTGTCTATGCCAAAAAAGAAATCAAATGAAACATGTTAGCTTCAAGAAATTTTTTTTTTGATATCCTTGGGCGTCCGGGCCTGCTTGCGCGCGCCTCGACTAATCCCACGGGGCCTTAAAGTTAACGGCCAGGTAAACCTCCAGTGGCCCTGAGGGGACTCGAACTAGTGACCATTAGGGAGCAAACCCAAGGCCTGACCAATTGAGCTACCCCTCAGGGTTTTAGCTTCAAGAAATTCCTAAAGAGTTGTTGTTTAACGTTTCAATTCGCGTTCAAAAACAGTTTCAAGAAGCCAAAAATGCTAACACACATGATGCAACAAGTATTTTTTACTGTTGATGCAAAATCCAAGTTACTGGAACTTGATATGCTCAAATGCCTCAATGTTCTTACCTTTAGAGTTCATGAATATGAGATGATGGGAGCTATCTTTTGTACACTACCTGGGTACACAGGTTGCGCCTTCAACAATTAATTACTTATAAAAAAATGAGAGAAATATAGCTAAAAGAAAACTTTGTTATTTACACCAAATACGAAGGTGCAAGAAAGTTGGATGCACCAAACATGATATCAAACAAAAAAAATCAAAAAATCAAATAAAATCTGGTAAAATGAGTGCAGTGATCTATCCATCTCCTCAACTAGATTGAAAATGAACTCAACTTATGAAAGTCCATTACCTCTTCTTAATCACATCGTCAACAGATTTGCTGCATGACCGCAGTGTCATCAACAAATTATCATACATTGATGCCTCTCTAGGAATTAATTCCTCCTCGGATGCAACACCAGTAGAGTGCTCGTTTGATGGCTCCTCTGTAATAAAAGTTTGATCGAGTATTAAAAGGAAAACTAAGACAGAGATTAAGTAAAACAGATTAAAAATTCCTTATAGCAAATTTCAGGTACATAACCTCAATAATTCAATACTTGAAAATAAAAATCAAAATTCGTCCAATTGCAGGTCTACTCACTTAAAAATGTTCAATACTTTATTGAGAGAACATAAACCTAACAAGCTTAACAAAATATGTAACATAAAGATGGCGGACCCAACTTGCCTGAGGAACTTGGTGAGGGGCTACGAGGAATCTGTTCTTTGAAATGGCTTTTCTTAATTCCATGTCTGCTCATCTCACACTTCTTGAGTGCTTTGGATCTCTGCATGCCTACATAACATAAAATGCATTAGTATATCAGTAAATAAAACTCAAAAAAATAAATAATCAGACTAGCATACCAAAAAATTAGAAGGCATGAATCAATCAAATGAGAAGCATAGCAAAGGGTTAAGCCTGCACCCAACCCAGGCCATCCATAACATAAACAATAAACATGAATATAACATCCATATATATATTATCAATGAAAAATATTACAGCCCTTTTAAACAAATTCATGAACTAGAAATACACAGTCCTCAAACAGGAATCTTTAACAACAAATATAGAATGTGTAGACCATAAGCCTTGAGTCACTCATCATCAACATAAATAAAGCTTGATTGGGGATCAAATTCTGGAAAAAAGAAAAAAAGATTATCAAATTCTTGTAGTGATGTTAGGAAACCACTAATCAAGAGCATGGAAAACTATTCATGCAGAATACATTGAAGTTATTTCACAAAGAACCACTATATAAAACACTACAATGTAAAAGATTTATATATGAAACGAAAGCGTTACACGTGACAGGGCAAACTAGATTAGTTGACCAACATGTAATTCGTTTTGTCTAATTTGTTCAATTAGCTTTAAATGCGCACAAGAAAAATCCTCAAGCACATGTCAAAATTTAGTTGACCATATAATATATAGTTACTACTCTTCTAGATCAATATATTCAGAAATCTTAAGAATGTAATAACAACAGTGAAACTTACTATCTCTAACATATTGATGATCAAGAACAAATCTTATCTATACTTTTTATTGATTTTTTCCCATCAATATTGGGAAGGTGGAGAAAGATATTTTGCAAAATAAAGGTTCAAGATAATTAGTTTATTTTAAAAAAAAAATGCATTTTTCGAAGTAGATCGAAGTGCTTTAGAGCTAAACCCTTTTAATTAATTTTGTGGTGTGAGAAATAAAAACTCATTATAAAACTAGAAATAGCTAGACAGCATTTGCTAGATGATCAGGTGGTGGAAAAAAGTGTTATTGGAAATTTGGAATCGTGGAAGATCTTATGAGGTGAATCATGTCCTCCATATCTATTTAAAGTCAAAGGCATATCTGGCTTTTAGAACTAACTGACTTAAAGATTCCTCTCTTAAGTGGCCATCCATACACCCTCTAAATGCATATCTATACTTTTTATTGATTTTTTCTTTTCCCATCAATATTCAAACCTTCTTCTTTGTTTTCCTATTTTCCCTTCTCTCTCAAGAGAGTTGGAGTATTTATGTGTGTGTGTGTGTTTCTTTTGTTATTGTTGCATATTTAGATTTTAGAGCCGAAATAACCTTTATCATACCAGATCAAGACTATTTTTAACAACAAATTTCTTCTCTGTATACCAGATCAACATATGGCCAAAAACAATGGAGATGGATATAGTTTAATTGGAATTTCAAGAACCAAATTGCATATGCTTATATGCCCATACTGTGAGTATTCCCCCTCCCTCTCTAAAAAACTACTAACCTTTTTTCCTAAACTATATATTTCTCTGCACTATACCAACATAGAAAATCAGATTCTTAAAGAGAAATGAATCATGCTATCATTTTCATTTTCATAATAGAAATACTCATGCCCCAGTTTGGTCATGCAACCCAAAACCAGAATCATCATCTCAGTATTTAAATTGGCTGTAAATACTGCTTCAAGGTCAATGCTAAGCTCACTAATCTACTGGAATGGGGATGGAGAGTGGGACAGGTTCTTAGTGGGGGAAAACAAAATTCATGAAGTTTCATAATAGACCCACGCCTCAGAGTAACAAACTATAAAAATAAACCCCAAGCCCACATATATCTTCATTCGCTATTGAGATCCCCCCGACTTTCCTCTACTCATTTTTTGTAATTATTTTTTTGTTTTCAGTTTTTACACCCAACTCAGAAAGATACTAACATTTTTCAAAATTAATCCATCAGAGTCTCAATCCCAGACTCCAATTTAATCGAATAATCCCAAGTTCAGAAAATGCTCAGAAATCCCAAGTTCAAACCCCAGTGGCTCAGCATTTCTTATCACCACCGCAATTCACAGCCCAACAAATCCGAATAGAAAAATACACACAAAAGAAAAAGAAGGTTATTTGCTAGCGAATGAGATTATTAATTCATGTGCAGGTCTGTATTGGGGTTATGATGCACGGGTATGGCCTTGTGAAGAAACTATGTGCTGATCTGAAGGTTTTTATGAAAAGGAACATACCTCCGTCTTGGAGACCCACGTCGAAGCTGAACTTGGAGCTGCGGCCGGAGAGAGAGAGAGACCCACGCAACCTTCTGTGTTTGAGAGAGAGAGTGAGTGAGAGAAAGAGAGACCACGTTGGTGAGAGAGAAGTCGAGAGAGAGGGGGGCTAGGGTTGAAGATGAAGGCTCAGTCTCGAGGAATACGGGTTGGTTTCTTCATCTGCGGTTTCGCCCGCATAATTCTTCATATGACCCGCTTCAATTTTAACCCGACTTTTTATCGGGTGGATCTAATCGGGTCAATCGGGTAAACCGGTTTATTAACATATCTGCACAAACTTATGATATCCTGAAAACTTATTATTGCATTTCAAACCAAAGTTTTGAAATCCGTTCCGGAGACCATTCCGGTTGAGGTACTGAAACGGAATATTTCGGTACCGGTATGTTTCGGTGTATCGTTTCAGAATTAATTATATATTATATATAAATATTTATATGTATATATAAACTAACAATTAATAAAATAAATACATATATATATGTAAGTGTGTATCATGTATATGTGTATATATATAGAAGAATTAAATGTTTATAAAATAAATATATGTTGAAAAAAATCACAAACTTGAGTTAAGATACAAAAATAAAGGAAAAAAATTAAAGAATAGACAGATTATTAAAAGTAACAATACTTCTAGTGTACGGAAATGGGTATTTGAATTCTAAAAGTACAATTTTATCCATTATTTTTCAACTTATTTACAAGAGAGTTATTTTTTATTTTATTTTTTAATTTGAATTTTAATTTTAGACCGGAATTACTATTTCGGCCGGAATCCGGCCGGAATTGGCCGGAATTGACCGGAACAGCCGGAATTTGACCGGAATGGCCGGAATTTGACCCGGAACGGAATAGATATCTATCTCATTCCGGTCACTATTCCGGCACGAAAAATTCCGGCCATTCCGGCTGGAACGGAACGAATTTTAAAACTTTGTTTCAAACTAAGCACAAGTAACTTTACCGAGCAAATCAATAGAGTATGAGGAATGATATTGTGATTGTGCAAGCGTCATATAATTTTTTTAAAAAGAATAAATTAATATAAGATTCACATAAAAAAAATTAATTTTTTAATTGTAAATTCTACTCTTTTTCAAAGCGATTATACAGTGTTTGCACACTCTATAACTGTATATAGTATTACTTTAGAGACTATTTATTTAGAAAATTTATTTTTTATTACAGTATATTGTTAATATTAAATTTTTTTATACCAATTATGCTAAAAAAATAATTAGAAAATAAGATAAAATGAAAAATCTATAAATAATAATAAAATATTTGAATCATATGTTTTATAGGATTTTCAAAAATAAAGGAGAAAATATTATAAATTTAAAATATTATTATAATATTATTTTTAAATTTAAAAAAATTGAATTATTTTTTTTTATTTTATTTGAAAGTTTGAAAAAATTATAATGACTAACTAATGATTAAATAAAAAAATTAAAAATTGAAAAATATATAAACTCTACTGTATCTAAGGGCCCGTTTGATTATACAGTTCAGAAGAGATAAGATGAGATGTTTTGTTGAAAATTAAATAAAATATTATTATAATATAATTTTTTAATATTAATTTTATTTTAAAATTTAAAAAATTTGAATTATTTATTATATTTTATATGAAAATTTTAAAAAATTATAATAATTATATAAAATGAGATAAAATAATTTAATTTTACGTAACTAAACTATGACTAACATTACTAATAAAGCAATATCCAGATTTAGTACCGATAGAGACACCGTACAAAAAACTGAAGTCGACGGCCCTAATATTGCCACATCATCTCTCTTAAAAATTAAAATTCTAACGTTCAAGTCTACCGAGAAAAATCAAACTCTATTTCTCTCTCAAATTCTTTTTTCTTTTTTTATTTATTTCACGGTATATTCTAAAATTATTTTATTTTTAAATTAGTGCGTAGAATATATTATAAATATTTTTCAAATGATAAAATTTAATTTAAAAGATTTAAATTTTATAAATTATTTTTCAAATCAAATTATATCAAATAAACACTTTTAATAAATATATTCTACACACCAGCTCAAGAATATAATTTTTTCTATATATTATATAACTAATCAATTTTAGAAATTGAAAAATGATATAATTAAATACAACTATGTTCACAACTTTTTACAATTTACATAGTTATGTTTTAAATAAAGAACATTTTTATAAAATAATTTATAAAAATAACATTATTTTATAAAGATGATCTCAATTTAAAATATAATTATATAAAAACTTATAAAAAAATTTTATACATGTATTATTAACCTTTGCCAATTTCATTAAGTTCATGCAAATTATCATTTGATTTATAGTTATTTTCAAAAGAAATGTCTTAGAGACAAAATAATTTTACAAAAATAAATCAATATATTGATGTAGTACGTCAGATTATATAATTATTTTTATTATAATGTAATTATAATCTATCACATGAAATTACATCAATCTATGAATTATTTTTTTAAAAAAATAATATATGAATTTACTTTATGTTATATCTCTTTGCACCGAAGCATTAAAATTTTGATATAAATATTTTGAAATTTTTTTATAAAAAAACAAAAGAAAAAAAAAGACGTGGAGAAGGGTCGGTTGACTAGTAGACTTTTGGCTTGAAAAACTTTCAAATCTATATATGCATTGAACAAACACTGAAGAAAGACTGAGAGACTGAGAGACT
The DNA here is from genome assembly GCA_011037825.1 of Carya cathayensis. Classification (NCBI taxonomy): domain Eukaryota; kingdom Viridiplantae; phylum Streptophyta; class Magnoliopsida; order Fagales; family Juglandaceae; genus Carya; species Carya cathayensis. Next base: position 255,474 of record QGSO01000221.1, on the reverse strand, counting down.
GAGAGAGAGAGATTTCTGATCATAGAACAACGAGATTCCAGCATTGTGAAATTGCTTCTAGTCATCTCCATCACAGAGGTATACAATTCTTCCTTTCATCCTTTGTTTTCTTAAAATCTCATTTTCGTTGTTTGGAATGAATCAAGTCTAATGCCAATACTGCCTGCTTATTCTTCTTTCTTAATTTGCTGCTTCTTGGTGATCATCTCTCTCTCTCTCTCTCTCTCTGTGTGTGAGTGTGTGTGAAATCAGCTTCAGCTGTGTACAGTTTATCCTTTTGAAAATATGTAGCGTCTCTTTCTCTCTGCATTGCTTTCTGGGAATGAAAAAACTCCAAATAGCTTTTCTGAAGAATTTCTCTGAAACGAAAACCAAAAAACACCATTTTCATCGTGAATCAGGCAGATTAGTTTTCTTATCGGCATAAATTATTTATTTATTTTTATAATCATAAATATTATTATTAGAGATATAGAATAGACTTTTGAAAAAAATTTCCCAAAATAAAAAAATATTTATTAAAAAATTAATATTATTCAAAATATTGTTCATAGTTAAATTCATGTCTCTCTTTCTTTCATAGTATGTCAAATGATTAATCTTAATTTACCCTCTCTTCTTTTTGTGTATGAAAAGATGAAAATGTTGGCTCCCAATAGTTGTTAGCAAAATCTTTCATGTTTTTTATTATCATATTTTCATTATTTTTTATTAACATCAGATGATGGATATATTTAAGATTTTTATTATAATATTTTAATAACAATCAAGAAGTGCTCTTTTCACGGATCTGCACGCTGATCACCTTCTTGTTGTGTTTATGTGCAAAAAGAGAGAGATCTTGAGAGAGATGGAAACCAAACATTTCAGCCACAGGCATCCCTTGGTCTTTGTTGAAAGATTGGAAGGTGATGGAGAGAAGGAACTTCTTTGTTCAGGATGTGAGGAATCTGTATTGGGTATCTGCTACAAATGCTCTGTATGTGATTTTTTCCTTCATAAATCTTGCTATGAATTGCCCCAGGAGATACAACACCCTATGCACCCAAACCACACCCTTGTTCTCCAAAAACCATCAAAAGAACCAACAATGTTTAAATACTGTGATGCCTGCCTCGAAACATGCAAGAGATGCTTCTATTACCATTGCAATAGTTGCTTTTTTGATCTTGACATCAAGTGTGCTTCCCGCTGGAGATATAATGCCAACGAAGATCATCAACATGTGTTCCATCCCATCTTGAAGCAGATCCAGTTTACTTGCGAAGCCTGTGGTGAGGAACGCAAGGACATTGCTAGCCTATGTAGCATTTGTCAACTCTTGATTCACACCAAATGTGCTCACTTTCCGCAAACCATCAAGACTGTAGCACATGATCACTCCCTCACTCGCACTTATTCTCTGAATCAAGCTAAGGAGCAGCTATGCAATGTATTTTGTAAACTCTGCTACAAAAAGGTGGACACAAAATATGCTGCTTATTATTGCCAAGAATGTGATTATGTTGCCCACTTGCCCTGCACTTATGATAAATGGCTTATGGATGGAGCTGTAGACATTAGTGTAACTCTTGATGCACAGTTTGAGGAGATGAGCCTAGAAGAGGGTGGAGTAGTTGGGGAGATCAAATACTTCAGTCATCAACATAATTTATGTCTTGGTGATAAAGAAATAGATCAGGATGATAAGTTTTGTGACGGGTGTGGGCAACTAATATTGGACTCTTTTTACAAATGTGAGCAATGCAAGTTCTTCCTTCAAGAAAGATGTGCTAAACTACCCAAAAAGAAGCGACACTTGCTTCATCGACACCCTCTCACTCTCGACTCAAGGGATGATTGCATGTTCTATTGCAGTGCTTGTAAACATCCTCACAGGGGCTTTAGCTACAAATGTGATGAGTGTTACTACAACTTGGACGTTCGATGTATCTCACTCCCGGAAACCTTTAAACATGAAGGTCACCAGCATTCCCTCTTCCTTGCCATAACTTCGATGGAACAATGCAAAGCTTGTGATAGCTCAAGCGACAGTTACGGTGCATTCTACGAACCTGTATTTGTATGTACTGAGTGCGATTTCGTCTTGGGTTTTGAATGTGCAAGTCTTCCTCTTGAAGCTAGGTATGAGACACATCTTCTCAAACTCACATATACTGTTGAAGATGATTCGGGAGAATATTATTGTATGATTTGCGAGGAGAAAAGAAATCCAAACCATTGGTTCTATTATTGTGAAAAGGGTGATTTTGCTGCTCATATTGGATGCATTTCTGGGTCATGGAGGTCCTAGCTAAGGGGATAATTATCCTGGCTCAACTATTTTGCTATGGAGGTCTTATCTTATCCTTGGGATTGAGGAGTGTGCCCTAATCTCTTTTTCAAGGGAAATGTAGTAGTATGAAGTGCTCTGAAAAGAGTTTGTCACCACCATAAGAGAAGTTTGTTTTAATGTTATTGATGATCATTAAGGTCTCTAAGTAGATACTCTATATCCTTTTCAAGTAAAATGGAGTAAGGATCCTTATCCCATAATTTCAATCTCTCCTTTTAATAAAATAGGCTACTTTATGATTAGGGGGAGTGTGTTGTTTCATATATTAGAGCTGCAAATAAAATTATAAAACTATATTTTATAAACTCACGTGATTTGATTCAATATATCAGGTCTTAAAATCTTTTTTTGTTTTTTTTTTTAAAGTATATCTGACATATAAATTTATAATATCAAGTTGTGTCAATTTTTAAGCTTTCGTTTTGTAATTTTCTTAATTGTATGGATAGTCTTCTTAATTTTTAGAGAAATACTTTAATCATAAATAAATTATATGAAAGTAATCATACAAACTGACTGATGATGTGTCTTTATATGATTCTTCAGATTATAAAGTTACTTTGATTGTAAAATAAATCTAACAAATTATATAAAATCACGTTAATTTATAAGATTGATTTTGCGTAATCATTTTGTGGCTATAGCGGTCCTATTATTTTTATGGTTGTCTAAGAAGTTAAGCCATGAAATCCAACACAACTTTGCAGCATATTTGTCGGAAGAAATGATCAGCTTCTTACTGACAATTAGATAAAACCAAATGAATAAATCTTCCTTGATATAGTTGTACTAGCTTGTTTATTTGTACGTGTATCGGAGAAACAGAACCTTCTTGTTTAATTCAATTCAGCATGCGTGATTGTGTTTATTCTAATGCTGAAATTTTCTTGACATTAGAAAATTATTAAAGAGAAATGATAGTTACAGTCGTGAGTATACAACACTTATACAATCTACGACTGTATGTAATATTACTTATTATTAAATTACATCTATCTACTATATTATTATAAATGCCAGTTTATTTTCGTGCAATTGCAACATGACTAGTGGAGGGGGTGTAGCTCAAGGATCTATCGAGAAAGGCAAAAAAAAGTTTTTTTTATTTATTTATATTTTTTTTCTTTCATTTTTTTTGGTATTCTTTAATATATATATATTAAAAAAATTCACAATATCATTAAAAAATACTTCCTTAATTACTAAGTAAAAAAATATTAGAAGAAATGCTCGATATCCATTATCGGCAAGCATTTCTCTTGCAACATATCATGTTGAAAATAAATTTATTAAGATCGCACATTTTCAAATACAATACGTAATGCTTGTACACTTAGGATTGAATGTAGTATTAGTAATACTATTATTATTTTATAACTTATTTTAAAATTTAAAATTATAAACATATTATTTTATTAAAATTAAACTTTATCTCATAAAATTATTCATCATTTAGTATAGAAATTTAAACGAGTTGTCGGATAATAATTTTTTTTTTTTTTTTTTTTTATAATCTTAAGATCCAATAATTGGCATGTATCTTTATCTCTCTCGTATTAAAGCCTCAAAAGTAATTTGTTCGATGAGACAATCACATTTTTATCCTTATTCTAAAGATCCACCATTTTCAAATTAGGCCCTTCTAGCCTGCATTTGGATACTGAAAGTAAGGTATTCTTAATATTTTTTTATTACTAGTTATTATTTTATTATTATTATTTATTATTATTATTATTTATTACCTTTTAACTTACTTTTTATTATTATTTATTATTTTATTATTACTTTCATATACTTTTTATTACTATTCACAACTCTTCTCAACATCCAAACCTACCATTTGTTGGAATCCGTTGACATTAACTCAGTTAAGTTTAATTTTAGGTTAAATTTAACATTTAAAAACACAAATTTTAAATTATTAAATTTATCTCAATTCAAAACTTTTTATACGTGAGACTCACGACTTTTTTCAACTCAATATTTCTTTATATACGAGACCTATAACATTTTTTAATTTTTAATACTAAATCTAAATTCATCTTAACATTTAAATATATCTAAACTCATATTAGATAGGCTCCACAAAAATCAATTCACCATCTCACCTCATTATTATTGATAAAGAACTTAACTCACCTTAGTTCAACATCCAAACGCAACTTTAAACTCTCTAACTTTCCTTCCTAATATTATTAGTAAAAGAGTGGGGTTTATTATTAATTTTTTTTTTGTGTGTAGATTATGTATTTATTATTTTTTTAAAATGATTGTACAACATTTACACAATCAATATTGTACAATCAAGACTGCAACTATTATTTCTTTTAAAAAAATATAAAATTATTCGGATTGGGTTATTTTCTTATATAAAAAAAGATTTTTTTTATTTGTTTTCTATTGTCATTAAGATTGAGATGAAAGATAAAAATTAAATAAAATATTATTATTATTATTTTGAGATTTAAAAAAGTTAAATTATTTATTATATTTTATATAAAAAATTAAAAATTTTATAAAGTAAGATAAGATAAGGTAAGGTAGAATACCTCCCAGTCGAAATCCGGTATTAAAAAAGCCGGAGAACCGAGATGGACCAAAATAGAGGCATAATCTGGGCCTCTTGCCTTGTGATGACTTTGCTTTTGGTCTACGGACTACGGAGGGAGTCATGTTTCGTGGTTTGCATTCCCCGCATCTCTCTTTCAACTTTATTACGCCTTCACAGCATCTCTCTCTCTCTCTCTCGCGCATTATTAATATCCCACCCACCAATCTCATTCTCACGTTCAAAAAGTTATTCAAAACCCATTTTCCTTCCCATCTACACTCTTTTCACACACCTTTACGCCCATTTGATTGCTTGTCTTTTCTTGTCTTTACCATTTACAATAATCTCGGCAATCATGGTGGCCATTGTCGCACTGGTTATTACGACTTTTGCTATATTCTTCAACGCTGCTGCCGCAGATCCTGACTTGCTTCAAGATGTTTGTGTTGCCGATCTCGCTTCTGGTATCCCTATCCTAATATTTTATACCGGTCTTCTTGCGCTTTAATCGATAAACAGTACATCAAGATTCTTATTCCTGTTTTCTTTTGCTCTTTTATTCTTGGCATCTATGATTTCTTGTTTATGATTTCTGAGTGAAACATTATTAGTCAGAGAAGGTTAGAGTAAAAGGCAAACCTACAAATATTGGTAGAAAATTTGAATTCATGAATATGATTTGTGATCATGAACAGGTCTGAAAGTCAATGGGTTCACGTGCAAAGACGTGGCAAACATATCTGCCGCAGACTTCTTCTCTGAGGGCTTGGCCAAGCCAGGCCTTACCAACACTACTTTTGGTTCCCTGGTCACTGCAGCCAACGTTCAAAAAATTCCAGGCCTTAATACCCTCGGTGTCTCGCTCTCCCGCATTGACTATGCCCCCGGCGGCCTTAACCCGCCTCACACCCACCCGCGTGCCACTGAGATGGTGTTTGTGCTCGATGGTGAATTGGACGTGGGGTTCATAACCACAGCAAATGTGCTCATATCCAAGTCCATCAAGAAGGGTGAGATATTTGTGTTCCCAAAGGGGTTGGTACATTTTCAGAAGAACAATGGTAAGGTGCCTGCAGCTGTGATTGCTGCGTTTAACAGCCAGTTGCCAGGCACACAGTCCATTGCTACCACCTTGTTTGCTGCGACACCGGCGGTGCCCGACAATGTCTTGACTAAGGCATTCCAAGTGGGTACGAAGGAGGTTGAGAAAATTAAGTCTAGGTTTGCTCCCAAGAAGTAGAGGAATATTGAACCATATACATCATACGTGTGTTGGGACTATTTTATTGTTGTAACTAAAAAGCAGTTGTTGGGATTTCCCCTTCTCTATCTTAATGTAATGTGGGTGATGTTTTAAATTTCTTCGATTTTGGAATCGATAGACATTTTAATCTCTGGGTTACTGTTCAATTTGCATAATTAATCATTCATTTTATGGTTCAATCAATTGAATTGATTGATCCATCAGTCGATCCTTTGCTTCTGCACACCATTTGTTGCATTTTTCTTTTTTCATTTCGGTAAGTGTTTCGTGTTTTTTTTAATAGTAGATTTCACTATTTTTTAAAATAATTATATAGTGCATACGTACTCTATAACTATATCTAACATTATTCTTATGAATTTATTTACAAATTTACGTATTTTTTTAAATTTAAATTTTATAATTTTTAGCATATCAATAACTAACACGTCAGTGCTATGTTATATAAGTAAAAATGTATTTTTGAGACCTGAGATATACTTGATTCGCAATTTAATAAAGCTTTTAGATGGAGAAAAAGTTCGAACAAGAAAGTAGACACTGATCCCCGTGAGGGAGATTAGTTGGCAGCTAGATACAAAACATTAGTTTAAGTCACCCACTTTTTTTTTTTTTTTTTTCTGGTTTTACTTCCTTCTGATTACATCGATCGAGCATGTGACTATACTTTTTTAATCATGTCCCTAGTAACGTTTCCTTGGAACCAGAATTTCTTATCAATTCCTCCCATACTTGCTCCCAGGAAACAAGGAGCACGTTGGCATGGGTCTATTTGGATGAAAGTCACGTATACAAACACAAACACATTCACGACTAAAAAAATATTGAAGACATGATTCCCAACATCCAACGCGATCCAGGTTACACGTACTCCGCTCGCAAAGTTAGGACTCGTTATCTTTTAATAAGAATAGGCGGTATAGAAAATGGATTAGTATGTGAGATTTACGTGTCATCTTGATCGTACATGAATCTCACACAATGGTTACTTCCAATTCTCTGATAATGACACGCGTCGTATACTCCAACTCAGAGGCTTTAGCTCCCCTAGAGGCGGCGGAGCTGCTCGTCAATTAACGCATGCGCCCATACCAATCCCCATGCCCTTGAGGTGCTGCCCTTTGTTGGACTGGCTCGACTCCAACCATCTCCTTATGTTACCACTTTCCTCTAAGACAGAGAGTCATTGCAATCCTTTGTTTCGAGGGAGTTGAAACTTAAAACTCACAAGATTCGGTTTCATATTAAAGACGACAAAAGTACCCCAACCACAACCGCACAACACCACACTAGATGTTGTTGCCTCACTTCCTGACAACTAACGTAGCCCAGCAGTACACTTTGCTACTCTGGAAAGCAAAGCTACTTTGGAGCGAACATGTGGGCCCATTTTCGAAATTGTATTTTATTTTTTTAGGTCGGTGGAAGTTAATTTGGGACAGTTGTTGGTATCCCGACCCATCCATCTGATATCTTAACTTCAAAATAATAGTAGTTACACGTATTGTTCATTATCGTTTGAATTTTTCGTTAAATAAAATAAAATGATAAAATATATCATTTTATATAGTCGGATGAAAATAATATTAAAGTGTCGTACATAATATTATTTATTGTGAATTATATTTTTATCAAAGAAAAATATTATTTATCATTCTCATATTATATATCAATACGTGATTTGTCATTTTTTTTATTTAAATATACAAATTAATGTACTTGTTTATATAAAATGATATATTAATATATGGTGTAGAGAATGATAAAGGAGAAATTTTCCAATATTACTAAATGGTCTTCTTAAAAGACTAAAAAGTCTTTTTCCAAATTGAATTGTGCTTTAAGTAAAGGAAGGGTTTTTTCTCTCTTGTTGATGTGGATAAGTTTTTCCTTCCCTCGACGTAGATAAGGGTCGGTTGACTGAGTAGCTTGAAACGTATTTTTAACGGTTTAATTTTTTTTAAATGTTTTTTTTATATATTTAATACTTTTAACTTTTAAGCAAAGACTGAAAATTTATTTATTTTTAAATATTTCAAATTGATGCCTTTTTTTTTTTATTGAGAAATACTCATTAAAAATTTAAAATTATGTGAAAGGCTAAAAGCAACGTCCATCATATTTTTTTTTATGAGTAAATTGGATTAATTAAAAAATAAAAAGATAAAGAAAAAATGGGTAATTGATCAATATTGGTATGATACCCTTGTTTTGCCAAGGAGGGGACTTTTGTGTTGTTCATTAAGACCTCTAATGCTTGTAATTTTATAGTAGGATCATCTCCTATTTTTCTTAATTACATCTATTGAAATTGAGATTGAAATCACAGGATGAGGATATGTAATCTCCATTTTACTTGAAATCATGACATATTGTAACTCTTTTTATTGTAAAGTAAATATAACATAAACATATTAAGTCATACCAATTTATGATTAGAAAAAGGAAAAAAAAAGTCACACCAATTTACGATTATTTTTTGTAATTTTCTTTGAACACATAGCATTTCTCATTGAATGTTATTGCTCTCTCAGTACTTTTGCTCAAACAACCAAGTAGTCCTATTCGTTTTTACAATCTTTCACACATATTGTAACAAAAAAATCTCATAAAAGTAATATCACAAATTAATATGATTTCATATAATACGTTAAATTTATTTTATAATAAAAATATATTTATAATCTAAGGTATTACATCAACGTCACTACAAGAAAAATAGATTTTTGTGACCAATATTTTACAACTAAATTGACTATTTCTAACGAAAACGAGTACCCATGTCAATTTGTAAATTTATTTTGTAAGATCTTTTTATAACTAAAACTTTTCTCTTTCATAAAATATATAATATTAGAGGTATAGCAATACAAGCTCGACTTGTCATCATATATAAATAAGTAAAAATAATTTTTATTAATTATTGATTGTCACCAATCATATAAGATGTCCATAGTAATAATTATAGGAAGTTTAGTATATTTAATTTCCTTTTAAATTTAAGGAGGTCGAAACACATATCCTGACTCTCTTTTTTTTTTTAAATTTTTTAATTTTTTTTTAATTTTATTTACAAAAACCCACTTCTTTTCACCAAGAGTTTTAATATCACAATTTTTATTTTCTTAGGGCTAGTTTATTCATGAATATATTTTACTAATTAAATTTTCCTCCAAATTAGATATTCTATTAAATAATTATGTCTATTAAATTATTATGTATCCTTTGAGCATATGAGAGATTTTTTTAATAGTGTTGTCAACTGTTAACTAATCATTTTTTGTTTAATAAATATAAACCCAAGGTAATGTAATAGACTCAATTGGAAGTAGGAACCCCATTTGGAATACAGTATGCGGAAGTGATCCAAGACATTTGCTTTAAAATAATATATTACCGTCAATAATTTAATCTTATATTACCAAAAAATATATGTTTTGAATACTTCAGTAAAACCATACGATTCAAGTCGCCATTTTCAATTGAGTTTTGTCTCACTTCTCAGCTGTAAGGGTGGGATGAAGGAGAAATCAAGAGAATCCCAATGAGATTGGGTTCCTCTAGAGAAAAGAGAGAGAGAGAAATTGTAATTTGATAATTCTTTAGATAGTCTTCAATTGCATACCTAGGCACCTATATTCTCGGTGCAGGAAATAACGAATGTAACAAACTCTAACATTGTTTCTAGAATCCCCGTTGAGTAATCAACAGAACCGACATATTGATCTATAGTAAAGGGCCTAACATTATTATTATATCCTAATGAGCTATCTGAAATGCCCTAAGCCTAACAATCTACTTCATGATCGAAATCAGCTTGTGTCTTGCTTAAGCCCATTGTCTTCAAGCCCACTCGGCCTAGCCTATGGTTCTTTGTCAAAAAGACCCTCGTTTTCCATAATCCCCTTCTCCTCACCTTCGCCTACCCTTCTCTCATCTGCTGCCGCCATGCCTCTTCCCTAGTAAGGGCCGATAGCGTGACAATACCCAATCCTTTTTAAAGCATCTTACCCACAAGGTGTGGGAAGGCTGCTTTGAGTACGTTGTAACCCTCCCAAGTGGCATTATCTAGGCTTTTTCCCTACCATTGCACTAGAAGTTCCACCTACAGTTGATTGCCCTTCTTCCTCATCCTCTCGCTTAGAATCTCCCCTGATTCGGGTTTCAAAACCCCCATGGTGTCGATTGGAAAGAGAGCAAGGACCACATGAACATTGCTTCCTAACTTGGCCTTTAGTTGAGATACATTGCTCCCTAACTTGGCCTCAATGTACATATACTCTAAGAAAGTATGAAAAACTCCCTAGCTTTCATTTTGAATTCCTTTTGTAGATTCTCAATCAACCACTCAATACTCAAATCATGTGTCCCCATTACAATAATGTCATCCACATAGATAAGTACAAATAAATGAATTGCATCTTTATAAAGCATAAAAAGAGAGATGTAAAGTAGAGAGAGAACCTTTGAAGCCAAGACCTTGTAAGGTTTGAGTGAGTTGATTGTACAATGCTCGAGGAACTTACTTAAGACCATAAATGGCCTTATGTAAGCTAAAGCTACATACATGGTTAGGATAATCCTTGTGCACAAATCCTTTTGGTTGCTCCATAAATACTTCTTCAACAAGGACACCACGGAGGAAAGCATTGGAAACATCCAATTGCTTAATGGGATGGAAGTGTTATGCAATAGTTAGTAGTAGCCTAATCGTGACTGGTTTTATCACTAGACTAAGGGTCTCGGTGTAGTCAATTTTGTCTCTTTGTTCATTAGCTACTAATCTAGCTTTGAATCTTTCAATAGAACCATAAGCTTCTGTTTTCAATTTATATACCCAGTTGTTGTTGATGACATGTCGATCTCTAGGTCTTGGATAGAGAGTTCATGTTTCATTATCTAGTAGAGCCTTGAACTCACTTTCCATTGCAGGTTAAACCACTAAGGGTTTGCCATTGCCTGTGAGAATGTAGATGGTTAACAAGGAGGTGTCTATGAATAAGGCTTTAATAGGATGTTTGGTGGACTTACTTCAGTGGTAAAAATGAAACTCAAGAAATTTTTTGGGCATAGAGTTACCGGTCATTGATCGAGAGATGACTGTTGTTGGGGAAACTATAGGTGATGGAGAAAGGGTCTACACAATAGGTGAGGTGATTTGAGAAGAATCTGGTATCAGATGGGAATCGAGATTGGTGTTGAGGTAAGGTTGCTGTATAGCAAGTATTGAAGTTGGAATGACTAGTTCTTGTGCTAGTTCTTGTGAGGATACTGTATGAGAAGTTAACACAAGTGTAGACTCTATTGAGTTGCAAAACTGGGAGACTATCTCATTGAGATTGTTAATGTAATAGAACTAAGAAGGTAATAGAGTGATACCTGAGTGGAGTGATGCATAGACTATACCTGAGTGTAGAGTCTATTGAGTTGCAGGAAACAACTGTTCATCAAAGACTACATGCCTTGATGCAAAGACTTTATTTGTTGCGAAGTCAAGACATTTGTACCATTTTTTAATTGGAGATGTACTCAAGAAAAACACATTTCTTACTCCTGAACTCTAGTTTGTGCTTGTTGTATGGTTTAAGTAAAGGATAACAAACACACCCAAAAGTTTTCATGAAGGAGTAGTTTGGTTTAGATTTAAAGAGTTTAGTAAAGGTAGTGTCATATTGTATGGAGGAAGATGGTAGTGTGTTTATAAAGTACACAATAGTATGAAATACCTCTACCCTATACTTTGAAGGAAGAGATAATTGAGCTAGTAAAGTGAGGCATGTTTCAATAATGTGTTTATGTTTCCTCTCTATAATCCTATTTTGCTGGGAGGTATGAGGAAATGTAATGTGATGAACTATCCCACTGTCATTGAGATGTGATGAAATATCCCACTGTTATTGAGATATTTAGCAGAAACCATAGAGGTGTACTCACCACCTTAATCAATTTGAAAGATTGTTCAGGTTTGCTGTGATTTGGCTTATGGCCCCATTGTCAGCTAGCCACTCATCATCACCATGCAATGCAATAGACTAGGATACCATGGCTACAAGTTCTCTTGGGGAATGCCTTCCTTGGTAGGCAAAATCCATTTGATGAAAGCAATATAATGCCTAATGGTTGCATTTACCACATATTTGACAAGGAGCTTTGTTAGAATTAAACTAATCTGAAGAGCTCTACCTTGTGGCTGGTGTCCATAAGAAATGTAACCTTTCTTCTAGTTTAAGTTCTTTGTAGCAGAGGACTTGGATGAGGTCCTTGAAAGCCATATTTTGGCTTGGGGTTCTATCCCGAGAGTTTTTGAGAATAAAGGGCAAATGAATTTGTTTATGCAACCAGTGCCAAACTCTCGACTAATTGTTCATAGATAAGGAGTTCAGATTGAAACTCCTTAAGGTTCATAGAGGAGTCCTTTATAGCATAGGAATAAGAGGTGATGAAGGGGTTATATGATGGGTTTAAACCACCTACAATATAAGAGATAATGCCCCAATCATTTACGAGTTTACCAACCAAAGCTAATTGGTTTGCAAGAGCCTCTAATGAATGAACAATTCACTGCAGGTTCGTGCGACGCCCCCAACTTGCAAGTACGGACACGTGGAGATCGAGACGTCGGGATGATGACATTACTAATCATGTATCCTATCGATAAGTGTCAAGTGTCGGGATGATGACATTACTAATCATGTATCCTATCGATAAGTGTCAAGTGTGTGTATAAGCAACAAGTATATAATAAAAATAACGCAGCAGAATAAATAAGGTCAGTCGACTAAGTACCAGTATTTTGTTTAAATACAAATTTCCAAAATAAAAAGCCTTTAAAAGTTATACAGATATCTAATGCAAACATAAACAAACCAAAACTTAATAACCAAAGCAAGACACCAATCCCAACCTCCAAGAAAGTGATCCCCGATCACCTTTCCAATAGAGCCGCATTCTCAGGCTCTGCATCCTCATCTGCAACAAAATCTACTGCACCAAATAACGATACTGCAAGTAAGTAATTATTCAAACAAAAGCTGAGATAAAAATACATTTATGCCAAACAAAAAGCATTCACATGATACCATATGCGTGAGACTCCAAAAATCATCCTTTACCCGAAAAGAATAATTTTCAACGCACGCCAAAAATCTTATTTGGCCCAAAAATCCAATCCAATAAAACAGTCCCACCATTTTCCCAGAAAATGGCCCAATATAAATTCTATAAGTCCAATCTTGCCATTTTTTTCCAGAAAATGGCTCAATATCCATTATCAAAGCCATTAATCAATTTTAATCCGTATGGCCTCCGCTAGGGGCCATCTGCACACCCTGACTCCTTTTGTCACACCATGAATAACGACCATGCGTGTGACTTCATAACAAGCGATGCCCAGTGGTTCGTAGCCAAACATCCTTTAACCCTCGCCAGCAGAGTCGGCACGAGAGTGTTACCATCCTGTCATATCCCATTGTCGCCCAACGACAACGTAGGGGACATCACTCAGTATATTGCAGCCCCGAGTGACTAGAGGAGTTCCACCGAGATAATGTCACATCTCGGCTTGGGGTCATGATACACACGCACCCAAAAGTCTACTTTTACACAAAATCCGGTTTCCATTTTCCAACACATGAACATGCATGCAATATGCGAAAGTTCTAGTTTTCATTTTACAAACATGAACATGCGTACATCATGCAATGCATGCAACAAGTCACAAAATATTCAACAAAACCCAACATCATCAAATCCAAAAAACAACTCCGTCCTCCATTCCAACCAACCCCAAAATCCTTAGATTCAGTCCGGCGCAACGAACCAATCACAAAACAGTTGTTAAAGCATAAATATATTTAAATCACAAGAGTTGTTGGAAAAATACTTACAGCGCTATAAAAATAATTTCTGGAGGATTGATGAGCTGGAGAAGGTGGCGAAAAGGCAACGTCACAATGCAAAATGCACTGTGGCCATGGGTCACAAAGTGATAATTTCGAAGAAGAGTTACGAGAGGCTTGAGTTAGCCATGGAGGGGCTCATGAAGGTCAATGGAATTGATGGTGGTGGCTGGTGGCTATGGGTGGCGGCGCAAGACGGAGATCTACAAACTTTAAGGAAAAGAAGCCGTGGGAGAGTGAGAGAGTGTGTGGTGGCTATAGGTCACGGTGAGGCATGAGATTGAATATGAGAGGTCATTGGTGGATGGGGAAGCCATTGGTGGTAGCGGTGAGGTGGCATGGTGACGCACGGCGGCGTAACGGAGGAAAAGCCATGGGTCTTGGTAGGCTTCGTGGTGTCGAATGACGGTGAGTTAGGGGCTGAGCTTGGTGGAGGATGTTAGTCAACGGGAGGGGAAGCTGTGGTGGTGGTGGTGGCGCCATTGGGCGGCGCACGGCGGCCTAGTAAAATCATGGCTATTTCGAGCCCTACACGACTAGGAGAGAGAGGGTGGGGCATGGTGGCCGGGTTGGTTGAACCCGTCGGAGGGTGAGGAAGGTTGTGGGCTGGGCAATGACGCCGGATGGTGGTGCACGATTGTGATGCCCCCCAACTCCCACATACGGACACTTGAAAATCGAGACGTCGGGATGATGACAACAAGAGTCACACATCCCATCTCCAAGTGCCAAGTGTGAACATGGAATACGTGTACTACAAAAATAACGCAGTGGATAATAAATGTCAGTCTACTAAGTACCAGAATTTTGTTTAAATACAAACTCGTTTAAAACAAGTGTAACAAAATATTATAAGTTCCAATATCAACATAAAACCAAAATACATAATTTAAAGACAGAGAAATAATTTTCCAATAAATAACCAAAAGCACCAAATCAATCCTCCGGTGGAGTCGACTTCTTAGGCTCAGCCTCCTCATCATCTGCATCAAAATCTATGGTACCAAAAAGGGTACCGTAGGTAAGTAACAAACCAAACAAATCTCAAGATAAAAATACATTTATGCAATAACCAGATGCATGAACATGATGCCATATGCATATGTCCCGAAAATCATTATTTCTTGAAAATAATCATTTTTCCAACGCACACCAAAATCCTATTTTGGCCCAAAATCTCAATCCATTAAAATAATCGTCATTTGTTTAGAAAATGACCCACATATCCAAGTCTCGTCATTTTCCTAGAAAATGACCCAATAACCAACCATCAGAGCACTGTAGGCGGGAATCACAAACGGGACTCTACCACTGTCCCTGCTTACCACCATCCCTACAAGTCCGTCTGTAGATAGGAATCAGCATCTCTACGTGTGCACCATAGGTGGAAGTCACAGGCGAGACTCTACCACTGTCTCTGTTTACCACCATCCTTACAGTGACTCTCTATCAAACCGTTCAATTAGTTCATTTTAAACACATTTAAAATCATTTCTCGTATAAAAACTTAGTTTCCAAATATGCACATAAACATGTGTGCAATTACACGAAAACCTAGTTTTCATTTTTTAACACATACACATGTATGCAATATGCAATGTATGACACGAAACCAAACATCATCCAAACATAAATAACTCTCTCCTCAAATCCATCCGACCCCCGACTCCTCGAACTCAGTCCGGCATAACCAACCGATTACAAATTATTGTTAAAGCAAAAATACATTTAAATCTTAAAGGAAATTTGAAAAATACTTACAGCGTTATAAAATATTTTTCGACGGATCACGGGGGTGCAAAATGCAACGGCAAGGCAACGTAACAGTGCAAAATGTACTGTGGTAGTGGGTCACAAAATATCCACTTTTGCATAGGGACAAACTAAGACTTGGAATTGATAGGGAATTGCTTAGAGGTGTTAGTGAAGGTAGTGGAAGTAGTGGTTGGCCTTGGGTGGCGGCGAAAATGGCGGTGGAAGTAAAAAATGGCCAAATTAGAGTTTAGCTCATGGTGGTTGCTCCGGCGACGGATTGGAGCTGGAAATGAGTGAGTTAGGTTAGCAAGAAATCGGTGATGAAGTGGTGAAAAAATAATGATCAAAGATGGAGGCATGGCGGCGCAAGAGCAACATAACCGTGCGGCTTGGAGGGGAGCGTGCAGGCTAACGACGGCGAGGGAGGAGCTAAAAATGGGTGGGGGAGCTCGCTGGCTGGAGGGGAAGAGAAAGGACTGGGCGGTGATGGCCACGCTAGCGCGACAACAGCGCTAGTGGTTGACGAAGAAAACGGACGGAGAGGGAGGGGGGCTGGCCGCGCAGGAGAGAGGAAGAGCAAGGGAAGAAAGAAGAAAAAAGAAAAAGAAAAAGAAAAAGAGAAAATATAAAGAGGATGAAAAATAAAAAAGGAAAAAGAAAAAGGGAATGAAATAAGTGAAATCTAACCCTCACAACTTGGGTCACGAAACTGATTCAACGAAGATTATTTTCAAAATAGTAAGTTAAATAAAATAATTTAAACATAGTGATTTAATAAAATAAAATAATAAAATCTCAAAAATACAATAATTTTAAAGCCCAAAAATAAATTAATTTAAATTAAAAAGTAATTAAAATATAATATAATAATAAATAGAAAGAAAGAACGTTAAAATAATTTCACAACTTAAAAATTATAAAATAATATTGCAAAAATCACCTTCAATTTAAAATAAGAAAATCACTAATTATAATAATTTAAATAAAATCACTCAAGAAAAATATACGTAAAATGGGAATATCACAACAGTAGCACCAATGGTAGTTAGAGAGAGAGCATGGGAGGGAAGAGAGGAGAGGGGGCTGGCACATGGGGAAGGCGGGAAAAAAAAGAGGAAAGAAAAGAAGAGAAAGAAAAGAAGAGAAAGAAAGAAAAAGAAAGAAGAAAAAGAAAAAGGAAAAAGAGGAAAAGAAAAAAGAAGGGAAAGAAAATGAGATCAAGTATTTTCAATCTGAGTCTTGAAATGGATCTGACGAAATAGATTTTAAAATGACAATTTAAATCAAATAATTTAAATGCAGTGACTTAGTAGAATAAAATAATAAAATCTAACAATAAACTAATTTAAAATAAAGAACACAATAAATTAAACAAAAGCTAAATAAAAACACTATAACTCAATATTAATAAATAAAATACTTAAAGCTCAACAATAAAACAATTCAAGTTAGAGAGTAATTTAAATGCGAAGTAATTACTAATATTAAGAAAATACATTATTTAAATCTCACAACTTAAAAAATCATAAAATAAATCCAACGAGAAACATGTTAAATTTAAAACAAGAGAGCCAATATTTAAATTAAATAAAATAATCGTTCAATAAAAATGCACGCAAATATGAGATATCACAGTTCCAGTGCCTTACTTGAGAGTCTGCAGCTAGTGACTGAGATGATTCACCCGAGACTTTGAGGATGAAGCATACCTGGTGGAAAGAGCATTCTATACCTATTGGAGGTATTTAAACCATAAAATGTTGGGACAATCTTATTAAACAGTGTAGCAATGCAGTAGCTCAGAACGTATTGATCCTTCTTTTCACAAAGAACAAAGTCTGGGTTCAGTACCATGGAATCCTTTTTATCAGGTTTTGAAATAAACTACTGGACAAGACTCCAAGCCATCGACACTGCCCAATAGTCCATTTGTTCACAATATGGGGAGAAATTGACACACCCATGCCAAGTAATTTGTATCATCCACTTTAGTGTACACTCGATATGACAGGGTTGGGATGGAGAATGATAAAAAAGCAGCGGAATTGTTTGAATCAGCCATAGATTCGGTGTCAACTTGGAGGCTCTAATGCCAAGAAAGAAAATTAAATAAATGGAATAGTCAGGATAATTCATCCAACCTTTGTTTGAATCATCCCAAATCCTAAAATATAGAAGATAGTTATAAGCATACATATGTACATAAGATGAAACCAACTATAACTCTATCCTGATAAATACATTATCTAGAGCACACAATCTGTGCACTTAACTCGTGGACTCTTCAGTATTGGATGTTGAGTTGGACAACTTGGACTCATTCTTTGGTCTATTGGAAGTGATGGATTGTGCTGAAGACTGACTTATTGGATCTGAACATTGAATTATCTATACACAGAACAATTGAAGTGAGTCTATGGGTTCATTTTTGAAATTGTATTTCTTTTTAGTAGCTTGGTGGAAGTTAATTTGGGATAGTACGCAATACGCTCTTATCTCACTATAATGTGATGGTATTGCTTATTAACATTCGAATTTTTCTTTAATAAAGGACGATAGAAAAATTATAAAAGTATGTCATTTTATGTAATCTAATAAAAATGATATTAGAGTGTCGTAGTATCATTTCTCGCTAGACCATATCTTTACTAACCCGGTTTGGATGGCCAACACTCATATGTATGGTACATTAGTTTTTCCAATCTAAACACATTATATTTTATTTCTAAATTTTAAAAATCTCTCTTTAAATAAATAATAATAAACAGTGAAAATCTGACATGAATAATATATAAACATTACATAGACAATACATAAACAGTATATAAACAATATAATCTATTATGAACAGTATGTAAACAGTAGACAATTCGGCTACCCTTATTAAATAGTGAGACCCACATCTTTTTCAAATTCTAAAAATTAAAAACTATCTCATTTCATCTCACTATCCAAACATATATTTTTTTTTATAAATTATTTTATCTCATTTTAATTAAAAAATTTTATTATTATTTAAAATATTTTATTTCATCTTATCTAAATTATATATGCAAACAGACCTTAAATTGCATTCTTCAACGATAAAAAGTCTTTTCCCAGTTGCCTTTTTATTTATTTATTTATTTATTTAAGGGTCGTCGTCCTCTTGATGTGGATAAGGTTCTGTTGCCTGACTTGGAAGCTCGAAACGTTACTGTTTAAATTTGTTTAAATATTTAATAACTTTATAAGAGTGTTTTAACTTTTAAGCACTTAAAAAGATTGAAAATTTATTTCTTTTTAAATATTTCAGATTGAAGCCTTTTTTATTAATAAATATTAATTAAGAATTTAAAATTATGTGAGGCTGAAACCAACCCTTATAGTTCTTTTATTTTATTCTTTAAAATACATCATCAAACTTTATTTTTTCTATTTTAAATAATAATTTTTATAATATATTATATATCAGGTTATCTATTTTTTTTTATATTATTTCAATAATCTTTTTTTATTCTTTTTAAATATTTCCTTTCTACCAATAAATTTACAATATCCATGTATATATTTTTTATATTTACAATTTGTTTTTATACATAATGTAAAATAATTCAATCCTATACATGTAAAACAAAAATATATAAGCCAAATAAAAATTAAAAATAAAATCAAAGTATGGAAAAATTGGTTTAAAAATATTTCCAAGATATTTTTTAGAAGAAAATGAAATATATGTGTTTTAAATGATGAGTGTTAGAGGGTATTTTCGTCAGGGCCTATAGCCCATAATACTGTCTCAGGCCCATTACTTCGCTAGGCCCTCATGAGCTGCGGGAATGCCGGCCTGAGCCCGGAAAGGCCCCCCTTGGTAGCCAAAGGCGTGTCTCATACCCGTGCAAGTCTAGCGGGCTCTAAACCCGTACAAGTCGGAGGTAATCATTAATATTGAGATATGATGTTGTAGAAGGACGCGAGAAACCATGATAGAGGAAAATGGAAGAGACGACATCAGGCAACTCTGCCAGAGACCCACTCCACATTAAATGACTGACACCAAGAAAACTATGCTGCATTAAATGTAGCATGGTGGAGACTCTGGGGGCAAGCGTCCATTTGCCCCAGAACACAGGGCATGACCCACCTGACTTAAAAGACCAAGTATAAAAGTCACCTACAACTACGAGGCAAGAAGGATGAACTCAAGTCTATTGTCAATTATACTCCACTGTTGTCTTCTTCTTTAAAACACTTTGATCTCTAATCTATATTAACTTTAGCATCGGAGGTTTCCTGGGCCACCCCTCTCTTGCCTCAGGATCCGGCTTGAGTGAAGACCCGCATCGGTTGAGCGACCTGGCCCAAGGGCATATGAAACACGACTTTAACATTTAGCGATGTATGTGAGATTTGACTAATCTTACGATCGAGCGTGTCTTTCATATGCCTACAAGGACCCGTTCTCAGCTGGCGCGGGAGCAGGACGAAGGCATGACAAGTGGTAGGGAAGCAAGGTTGGCCGCTATGGAGCAGCTCATTGGAAGGCTCAATAATGAAGTGAAGAACCTTTGGGAGGAAAACCAAGCCCTTAAGGATACCTTCTACGACTTGGTACACCAGGACGAGCCTGGTGTCAACCAACACCATTTGAGAAAAGAGGAGGAGGGCGACAATGCCCAAGATGAAAGGAAATGCATGCAGCAGGACATGCGTAACCTTCAGGAAAAGTATGAGGAGGTATTGAGGAAGATGGGCAGCTCGTCCTCAGTAGACCAACTACTGGTCAACATGGGCCTACCGTACAATGCACTGGTGATGGTGGTCCCATTGCCACCAAAGTTCCAAATCCCACCCATGGAAGCGTATGATGGGACCTGAGACCCAGTGGAGCACTTCGAGACCTTCAAAGCCCACATGACGCTGCATGGGTGTCTCGGGGAGGTAGCATGCAGAGCCTTCCAGCTGACCTTGAAGGGACTCGCGAGAATGTGGCTCTGCTCCTTGGCGCCTGGATCCATCGAGAACTTCAACTAGCTGGCCTGCCTATTCCTCACTCACTTCATGGCTAGGCGAAGATGAAAACGTCCGGCCGTTTACCTCTTCACCATCAAGCAGAAGGAAGATGAGAACCTGAAGACTTACCTGGCCATGTTCAACAAAGAGCAAATGACCACAAAAGACCAAGACGAGAAGATCATGCTGGGGCATTGCTAAGAGGGGTCTAGCCCCGATCGATGTTCATGGTTGAGTTGCAAAAAAGACCCCTGCCACTCTCTGAGAGTTCATGGATCAGGCCAATAACTTCATCAATGCAGAGGATACCCTCCATGCTCTAACTAAGCCCAGGCAGAAGGAGGTCGAGGGAGCATACAAAAAGGAAAAGGCCTTGACCAAAGGCCCCACTCGGGAGTAGATGAAATGTAAACAATGGGAATAGAGAAAGGAGTAGCCCGCTGTGAGAGGCATGCAACACAGGTTCGACCGTTCGACGTTCACCGTAGCACAGGAGGAGAAGCGGCACACTTCGGGGGAACATCGCTACTGCACCCACCATCGAACTACTTCTCACAACACCGAGGAGTGCTGATCACCTCCAATAGGCTACCATCCATTGCGGTATCCACCCTCCCAGCGGATAGAGTAGCCGTGGAGGGGATGCTCCAAGGAGAGAAGTCCCGCCCAGGAGTACCAACAGAGGAGGTGGGAGAGCCCAAGAAAAGGAGACACACAGCGCCAACCGCCCCTACCCTCTCAGCAAGTGTACCAGACTATTCCCTTTACACGGGAGATTCGCACCATCGTGGGAGGTTTCATCAGTGGAGGGGCAACCTTGTCCGAGAGAAAGGCCCACGCTAGAGAGGCCTGATACCAAGAAGTTTACTCAGCCTTCTACCGACCCGAGTCCGCTCCTGTAATCTTCTTCGGGGAAGCTGACGAGGAAGGGGTATTCTATCTACATGACGATGCACTGGTGTCACCATGCAGGTCGCCAACTTCACAACTAGAAGAATCCTCATTGACAACGGCAGTTCGACGAATATCTTGTTCTGGGATGCATTCACCCTCATGGGGATAAACACAACTCGGCTCCAACCATACCAATGTCGCTCAAAGGTTTTTTGGGAGAAATGGTCCAGCCGGCAAGGACCATCGCCTTGTTAGTTTTGGTAGGCAACCCGCCCTATGTCGCCTCAATTATGGTCGAATTTCTAGTAGTAAAGGCTCCTTCCTCTTACAACGACATCATCGGCCGCTCGACACTCAACCAATTGCAAGCCATCACCTCCACCTACCACCTAAAAATCAAGTTTCCTAAGGTTCAAGGAATTGGTGAGATCCGCAAACAGCAGGCCTCGGCGAGAGAATGCTATATGCAGAAGTTGAAGTCCACAAGTGGGGAAGCGACATGCAAGCATGCGCCAATCTTGAAGTTGTGACAAGCTCCCATCAGGATGCAAGCTATCCGAACTAGGAGGGAGGAGGAGGGGCGCATCCCAAAAAAAAAAAGGAATTTGGGCCCTCCCCATTTTCTCACATTTTTATTTTTTTATTTTTTGTCTGCTTACTTTGTAAATATGAACTTGTAGTAGATTAATGAAAATGCTGGATCTTTTTCAAGAAACTTGCAAAACCAGTCCCAAACTACAAATGACTACGATTCTTAGTTAATGAACCAAGGCTCCACTAGGGGAATGTCAAACCTCCCCCGAGGCCACGCACCTCGTGTGAGAAAGCTTTCATGAAGGAATGCTCTCCTGAGCGAATGACGAACCTTCCCTGAGGTTATGTACCTCGTGTGGGAAAGCTCTCTAGAGGGAATGCTCCCTTGAGGGAATGAATCCCCTGAGGGAAGGAACAAGCCTCTCCTAAGGAAATAATCCTCATGAGGGAAAGCTCTCGGGCACGAGAAAGCTCCTCTGAATGAATGCTCCCCTGAGAGGATGATGATCCTCCGTTGAGGGGAAAGCTCCCAAGCGTGAGAAAGCTCCTACAAGGGAATGCTCCCTTGAGGGAATGACGAATGTCTCTCGAGGAACTACCTCGCATAGGAAAGCTCGTCAATGGAATGAACGAAAACTCCCACGAGGAACCACCTTGTGCGGGAAAGCTCATCCAAGGGAATGAATGAAGGATCCTCCGAGGATCCACCTCGTGTGAGAAAAATCCCCTAAGGGAATGTCAAATCTCCCCCGGGGAACCACCTCGTTCAAGAAAGCTCCCTTGAGGGAATAAATGAAGGCTCCCCCAAAGATCCATCTCGCACGAGAAAGCTCCCACGAGGGAATGCTCCCTTAAGGGAATGTTGAACCTCCCTCGAGGAACTACCTTGAGCGGAAAAGCTCCCCTAAGATAATGAATGAAGGCTCCCTTGAGGATCCACCTCGTACGGGAAAGCTCCCATGAGGGAATGAAGGAAGGCTCCCCCGAGGATCCACCTTGTGAAGGAATGCTCCCCTGAGGGAATGTCGAACCTCCCCCGAGGAACCACCTCGCACGGGAAAGCTCCACCGAGGGAATGAATGAAGGCGACCTCAAGGATCCACCTAGCACGGGAAAACTCCCACAAGGGAATACTCCATTGAGGGAATGAACGAAGGTTCCCCTAAGGGAATGACAAACCTACCCCAAGGAACCACATCGCGTGGGAAAGGTCCCCCTGAGGGAATGCTCCCCTGAGGGAATGTTGAACCTCCCTCGAGGCCATGCACCTAGCACGGGAAAGCTCTCATGAGGGAATGATCTCTTGAGAGAATGATGAACCTCCCCTGAGTCCACTCAACTTGTGCGGGAACGCTCTCCTGAGTTAATGATCCCTTGAGCGAATGAACCAAGGCTCCCCTGAGGGAATGAACGAACCTCCCCCAAGGAAATACTCCTCACGTGGGAAAGCTCCTGGGCTTGGGAAAGCCCTCCTGACAGGATGAAAATCCTCTCCTAAGGGGGAGTACTCCCTGTAGCGGGAAAGCTCCCATAAGGGAATGAATGAAGGCTCCCCTGAGGGAACGACAAACCTCCTTAATCACCTCGCATGGGAAAACTCCCGTAACAAAATGAACGAAGGCTCCCCTGCGTGGGAAAGCTTTCTGAGGGAATGAACATGCTCCTCCCTTGGAGGAATGAGAATAGTCCGGAGACCAGCTTAAGCCTGCAGAGGCCTTCAAGTCCCATCATGCCGAGTCGACAAGACAAGTTAGTGATGATTAAGTTAAAATTACATGTATACACCTACGCATTATCTTTTGCAGCAAACTTGGTCGAGTTTGGCTTACCTGCCGCTCGACCATCTACTGAAAAAATGCCAAGTCAGCATGATAGCACATCGAGGGAATTGCCATCACGACTTCAGCTATGCGGCATAATTCAAGCAAGATGGAGACCTTATGTGCAAGATCGCAAGCCGGTTATGTTGCAAATAGCCTCAGGAGTCAACAAGGGTAGAAGGTCAGTTATGCCTGGTGGGGTAGCGGCAGAATAATAATTAACTCACTGTGATGTGAGCAAACAGATGGTAAATCGCTGCCTGTGAAAGGTGTGCGTAATGAAAGGTATCTCAAGTAAAAACAACTGAACAAGAAGACATAAAGAAGAGAATTTTATTCATCAACTACCAAGATGATTACAACTAGAGGAAGAGATACGAAAGAGAAAGAACAACTTGAAGGCCCAAATAGGGCCAGGTAGGATACGGTGCCATCGAAAAAAAGGAACAGTAACTCCCAGGATTCAAACAGCAACCCCAGCGAGGCACCATCCCATAAGTACAGAGGCAATGTTGGAAAGCAGGAGAGGAATCACCTCGAAAGGGTGGTGCAGTCAGCCCGAGCTCTATGGACTCCCCGAAGAGCTCAAGTTGAAGGAGAGATCCTCCGTTGTCCCTCCCATCGCATACCTTTCTCCTACTCCAACTCCTCCCTGGGTCAGAGAGGAGATGATCAAGCCTAAGCAAGCCTAGGACGCCAAAAATCTCCTTGGATAATCCGGCCAAAGAAGGAAGCCCCACTCTTCCCAGATACGGGGGTAGTCTGGGATGTAAGGAAGAACCGCGAATTGCATGAGGAGTTTTGAGGTAGAGAAATCCACTAAACGACCGTGCCACAAAGTTAGGGACGTGTCGTCTTTTCGAGACATCTCCCGATAATGAAGAATAACATAACTTTTGGAGGGGCATCTGTGGGAGCCTCAATGAGGCCTCCATGTGCATGTCTCCATAAGATCATAGGACTCGGCATCACAAAGCCAATCCTGAGCCAGGGTACCCATCAAAGTTAAGAGCAATTAGTATGAGTGCAATGGGGAAGGAAAGAAAGCAGGATTTCAGAATGCTGGAGGAAGCAGGATGGAAGATTTGGTGGGAATGATGGTTCACATCCTCAGGTTTAGAGTATATGCACGTTGAAGGGTTCAATCAGATTAGACGCAAATCATGCAGAAACCGACGATGCAGATTCCATGGCACGCATGGGGAAACGGCATCCATGCCATAAAGGCAGGACAACCAACAGATGAACAATGACTGACTGACTGTTTGAAATCCCTTCGAATCTGCAAGAGAAACACCATCCATTAACTCACTCTCTCGAGAAGGCTAAAGGGCAGGCACAACGATGACAACAGAAGAGCAGAATTCAAAGTGTCATACCGGAAAGGAAAA
The DNA here is from genome assembly GCA_011037825.1 of Carya cathayensis. Classification (NCBI taxonomy): domain Eukaryota; kingdom Viridiplantae; phylum Streptophyta; class Magnoliopsida; order Fagales; family Juglandaceae; genus Carya; species Carya cathayensis. The sequence goes on along the minus strand of QGSO01000221.1, from coordinate 230,040 downwards.
TGCTACAAGTAGACGGCAGCCAAACAATGCGAGAGAATAAGTCAGAGCGTGAGAAGAAAGTCAAGGCATAAAAGAAAGATACATATCTTTATTGATTAATCCATCTACAATTTACAAAGGGACCACGTGGCATTTACTACCAACACGACCCCAAGAAAGTACACGACAAGGAAAAGAAGGACTACGATCGCAGGGGAGGATCAAGACCAAGAAGCTCTAAGCCCTTCTGCGGATCAGAAGAGCTCATTTCGGCAGGGTTTCGCTAATGTTCGAAGCTAATTGGGGGATCTTCAAAGTCCCCTCCCCTTGTGCCAGCCGCAGAAGTGCTCGTAGGGAGGAAGTCGCCGGGGTCATTATCTTCCGGTAGGAACGCGTCAGGGATCGCCTCCAACCCTAGCTCACCAGCATGATTAAGGGCGACGATCAGGCATGAGGATCCTGAATTTCAGAGCTCGCAAATTCGCCTCCAGTGCCTTTGAACTACTTTGAGGGTTGAGGATGACGTAGTCACGCATCCTGTCCAAGCCCTCCAGGTACCCGTGAGACCACGCCTCGTCGTGGACAAAAAGAGCCTTTCCTAGTTGCTTACTTGATTGCGTGGTCACCTTTTGCACCTACGATGGGTCGCTACGCAGATCCTGGATAACCACATCTTGACTGGCAATCCTCTCACGGGCAGTAGTCAGATCGATTAGCGCCTTTTCCTCACAGACCTTGGCTGTAGCCGACAAAACCCCACAATCCTCCGCAATGGCCGATTGGTCGAAATGCTCCCCTTCCTGCATCTTGATTCGATGTAAGTGGAACTCTTCCAGGCCCTTCAACTCCTCATTCTTCATTTGGAGAAGATCTCGTGATTCCTTGAGCCTACTCAGGGACTCCTGGGCCTTCAAAGCCCATTCCAGGGCCACAACCAGCTCTGCCTCTAAACATTCCGCTCTTCCCTCCCCTACTTCGCTATGGACCGGAGACGCAGTATCTCATCTTCAGCAACGCATTGGGCTAGTGCTCTTATTCCCTACACAGGCTCTGATGTTAGACAGCAAACTCAGGACCAAGAGAGTAGAAAAGGAATGCAGAATGCAAGAAGAACCTCAAAGAGAAGTTTTTGCAGCCACTCCATTTCTCAGCCTATGGCGGGATCCTCCCACAGGGACTTGTTTAGAGGATCGACAGGAACTACTGTGTTCACAGTTTCTGGAGAACTTCCCTTCGAGGGGACCTGATTGGATCACCTCTGCCAGGCTCGGTCAAAGCACCCTCGCTCACCGACAAAACAAGGGGAACCACCACAGAAGGACCACTCTCGCCCCTACCCTGGCAACTGTCACCCCCAGAGGAACCTACTGCCCTAGTTACCGATTTTCCAAGGATCGACGGGGTGCGAACTAAAGGCACTTTTGGCACATTCCTTCCAAGGCTCGGCTGGGTGGAAGAGTCTCGCACGTCCGCCAGCCTCGCCTCTTCAGACTTGCCAGCAACTCTACCGGTCGCAAAATAGGCCTGAGCGATAGCAGCCAGCCCCTCACCCGCAGTACGGACGCGCTCAGAATCAAAGACGCCTTCATCATCGGGATCTACCTAGAGAGGATCCAAGGCCTCATCGAGATTGAAGGATTCAATCAGGGACCAAGCAATGGACGACGGAGAGGGAGACATCTTAACATTCAGCTTCGGAAGGGGTTCCATCACTCCAGTTTGCCTAGGTGCCCTATCTAGAAGAGCACTCTAGAAGTGCATATTGACCACTTTTGCCCTTCGCAAAGTGTCAGTCGCATCCATCGAGATGCACAGGTTTCTACAGATAGGATCCCTCACAGAGATAGTAAGAGGAAGGTACTTAGAAGTTGCACTCGGGCTCGACAACTCCCCAACCTGCTGATGTCGGGAGAGCATTGCAGAAGAGGAAGGAGGGCCAACCATCTCTGAGAAGACGGGATGAGCCACACTTATCATCCGAGCAGCCAAGGCTTTCAAAGACGTTTGGACCTCCCCCCTTGGCTCTGGACAGATCCTCTTCCCCTTATCTTCGGGAGTGGATTTAGCAGCCCGTTTACTTAAAGAGTGCGGCAAATGATCAACCACCACACCCTGAGCAGAGGGAGAGACATGACCCAACGGGGAAAGGAAGGCAGACAGACTGTCTTTCCCAAGGAGGACCTTAGAGTGAACCAGGAGCAAGCGTCGAGCTACCTAGTCCCGCACGATTGCGATGCCACACATCTCATCCGATGTGGCCATAGGTTGCATCGACTTGTTGCTCGACACAACTCCCCAGGCAGCCTTTATAGGGAACTCGGCCCGAGAAATTTGTCCCATCAGGAATTTCCACGCTCGGCCACCCACAAAGAAGAATCTGTTGGTCTAGTCTGAGACTTTGCGGTATCCCGACTCCAGCACAACCAACGCAGGCGCCATTCCCTTGAAGCTACAAGTCTCTCCTATTCCTCTTTGTATATGGTGAGTCAGGAGGAACTTCCAATAAGTAAGATCAGCATTCTCTGGGTCGGACTTCAACAGAACCTGCCGCCATAGCACGCAACAGCATATCAGGATCTGCCAAGCATTCGAATGAAGCTGAATTAGCACCAGTCCCAAGTGATACAAGACTTCATGGACAGGACGGGGAAAGGGCAATCTTAGCCAGCAGGAAAACATGCTAGGAAAAAGGGCAACCCACGTCACCGAGCCATCCGCACTCACGGCCCCTTCATGCAGCCCAAGAACCTCCAGAGAAACTGAATCAGGAATGTGGTAGGTCAGCATCAGAGATTGAAGAAAGGTCGGGTGGCCCGGAGTGCCAATGACGACCCAAGAACCCAGGCTTCAACAAGCCAGTCTCATAGCAGTGCACGGAGCCAGTCAGGTTGGTGGATTTCTGGGAAGCCATTAGGGCTAGGAAAGCTAAGTAAAGTAAGGAAGGGTTGAGGTTGCAGGAAAAGAAGGGTAGTGGGCACAACGAAAACATGGAAGGCAGAAGAAAGGTAGCAACGCTGACGGAGAGGGGAGCGCATTTAAAGGCATGGTCTTACAGTCGCAAATAGGGGGTAGCGTTTGACAGCCTATAGGGTATGTGAAGCAACGAGAGCCGTATTAGCACCCTGATGGTAGTATATAGGGAATCGGCGTCGGACACGTAAAACGACCACTAACCAGGTCATGCTGCTGTTCAGTGACAAGAATATTGTTCAGTTGTGACAAGTAAGAAGCTATGGAAATTTTCATGAGGTCGACCCGATGAGAATTGACAAGGTAATTGTTAGGAGGTATTTTCGTCAGGGCCTATTGCCCATAGTATTGTCCCAGGCCCATTATTTCACTAGGTCCCCATGAGCCACGAGAATGCTTGCCTGAGCTCGGAAAGGCCCCCCTTGGTAGCCTAGGGTGGGTCCCAAACCTGTGCGAGTCGGGCGGGCTCCAAACCCTTGCGAATCGGGGGTAATCATCAACATTGAAATGAGACGTAGCAGAAGGATGCAAGAAACCATGATCGGGGAAAATGAAAGAGACAGCATCAGACAACTCTGTCAGAGACCCACTACACATTAAATGACTGACACCAAGAAAACTACATTGCATTAAATACAGCATGGTGGTGGAGACTCTAGGGGGAGGCATCCATCTGCCGTAGAACACAGGGCATGGTCCATCTGGCCTAAAAAACCAAGTATAAAGGTCACTCAGAACTGCGAGGTAAGGATGATGAACTCAAGTTTGTTGTTATTATACTCCATTGTTGTCTTCTTTTTTAAAACATTTTAATCTCTATTTTATACTAACTTTGGCATCGGAGATTCCCCAGGCCATCACAGGGCTACCCATCTCTTGTCTCAGGATCCGGCTCGAGTGAAAACCTAAACCGACTGAGCAACCTGGCCCAAGGGAGTATGAAACACGACGTTAACAATAAATAATAAAAAAATTTTGCTTACATGATAAAAATTAAAGTAAAAAAAAAAATTAAGGGAGTTAATGAAATAAATATAATAATAATAATTTTAAATGATGAACAATACCGTTACATATAGCGGTTACATTAGCTAATTGTATTTTACAATTCTTTTTATATAATTGGATGACTTTTTTTTGAATAATTTATATTTTTTATATAATACAAAAGTGGTGCTACTCTACCACCTGAGTAGCACCATTCTATTTGACCGCTAGTACACGTTGCTATTTTTATTTTTAGTTTTTTTTATATTTTTAATATATTTAAATATTTTTAAAAAAACCAAATATTAAAAATTATTTTCTTAATTATTAAATAAATAAATAAATAATTTTAGAATGCTCAAATTGAGCAGTCATTTTGAAAGGTAAAGTAGTATTTTCTTATGGGTAATGATACCCTTACGACGTTATACCACCACTTTACTACGCATATGACGTGTCTTATTTTTTCTTTCTTTTCTTCTCTGCTGCTGACGCTTCTAACTTTTATCTGCTCCCGGCTGTTTTCTTTTGCCTTTATACTGAGCATTGGCAATGGGCTAGCCATTACCAACTCTAAAATGGAATTTCAATATGGTCTTTTGGCTATAATATGAACTTTTAGCTAGACTAGTTCACATTGAACTAGCTATCTTAAATTTTAAATAATAATATAATATTATATATTTTAATAATAATTGATAATTTTTTTCTAATATTTTACAAATACACTTCATATATTAATTAATAACTTTATTAAAAAATAAAATTATTATTTTGGAAATATTTTTTTATAGAATATCCAAGTTTTCACAATAAATATATCCCTACTATATTAAAAAATTGTAAAAAATAGTAAATATTTTTACAATAAATATATTCCTACTATATTAAAAAATTGTAAGAAAATAAAAATAAAAATAAAAATATCCCTGCATGTAAACGAGGGAAGGAAACTTTTTATGTAATTTTAGTCTTTGTGGTCTTTGTACAGGAGGGAAGCGTGGATTCACGTGTGGGACTTAAAGATAAAATAATAAAATATGACTTTGATCTTTGTACATGAAAATTAGGAGCTTAAATTTACTCTAGTTAAAATCTTAAACTTTTTATAAATGGCTAATTCAATGCTAATGGCAATAAGGTTTAACTTCAAAATTTTATTCTTGCATTTAGCAATGGAGAATCGGAGATTGCCAATGCTCTGAAATTCAAAATTCCTGTCAGTCTTGCATTTTGAAATTCAAAAACAATCTCAGACGCCCCAAACATTTCGCACCTCTTCCCTCCTCATCTCCCCATCGTGATGCGCCGTCTCAAGTGAGGGTACTTCTCTCTTCCTCTCCTTCGCCTCTCTCCAACTCTCTCTCTGTTTGTTTCTCTATCTGTCTCGAATTTGGGCGATTTGGACGAAATCACAAAAAGTGCTGCCGCGCTTTGCTCGATTGAGAGGACAAAAGGTCTAACCTCCCTCGTGTAAAGTCTTTTGAACACCAAATCTTCTGTAATTTCCTTTATTTTTATCATTGATTTTTTAGTTAATTCTTATTTTTATTTCTTATATATTTAGTCTTTAAGCTTTGGGTCCAAGAAAGACGGCAATTGTAATGGCTGTGAAGGAGACCTTAAGGTCAGCCTATTGACACTTTTTTCGGTGCATTATTTTTGTCGGATCAAATTTATTGATGCTCAGGGTGATCATCGAAGGCATGTCCTGTATCTTCTAGTTGCTAGTAGTCTTTTGCCTTTGAGTCATTTGAATTAAATTACTTTTTTCTTCTTTTTCTTTTTAAACCAATCATTCTATCAATTTTAACGCTTGTCGTGGAGCATGTTGAATTTGATGGGGGCGGGGACTGTTGTTACTCTAGTTCAAAACCTTGCCATGGAGGGCTCTGGAATCGGGGTGTTACTCTACTTATGTTCTTTTCTAAATTCTTGATAAATTTTATTGCTCTCTCTTTTGATTGTCGTTCTTATAACACCTTATAAGCTATCTTGAACTATGATAAACTTCTTGCTCTGTGTTGCAAATACTCTTCTTGAGTTAGGTTCTGCATCAGATATTGAACATAAATTTGAATGAATATAATCATTGGTTCATAGATTCAGGTCTGCTTGTGCAAAGCCTGCATACATTGATTAGTGTGCATCATATCAAACCAACTCATATAAATACCTTGTTTTAGTATTGTGCATGACCTCATTTGATAGGATATATCAGTTTACTTTAGTATTTGTATAGGGTTCCTCATAGGATATATCAAACCAAATATTCTGCATGTTCATGTGTGTCTATTGCAAGTGTATTTGTTGTTTGCGTCTAGTTGAAACCATATTCTGCATGCTGAAATGGCATTATTTGTTGATGTAATCGTCCTTGTTGAAGCTATTATTAATTATTGGCATGATTAGAATCATCAGTTCTGTCAAAAAGATAATATCTTTATTTTCCCCCAGTGCATTAGATAAATCATGAGCTGAAATGGGGAAATAGGAAAATAAATTACTCTGATTTCATCTCTTTTATGCTATTGCATGAATTATAGAGGCAAGGAATTGTAAAAATGGATTTTCAGTAACTTGTTTGTCTTGTGATATTTTCAGGATCATGATGTTTTGTAACCCCTGCTTCGTTTCAACGATTATAAAGAAACAAGAAGAGATGCAATTGATATCGGCGAAAGCTCAACAATCTAAAATGAATGTAGTTTTTTTATTCTCTTGTAGCCTTGTGCTTATATAGAATCTTGTTTATAAAGAAAATGGCATTGCTTTGATCCCACTTAGTGGGATGTTTATGTATCAAGTCAGAAATTATACAAATTTTATTTTTTCACCAATGAAATCCCGTAAAAGTGTTATTTATGATTTATCTGGGCAGGTCATTCCCATTGTGCATTGAGTAGGATTACGTACAAGTCAAATTGCGCACAATTTTTTACAGTATTAAAATTATGAATCCTTGATACATCTCACATACATATTTGGGTCATGAAAAATGGTGATTACGTACAAGTCATATTGTGCAAAACAATCCTTAATACACAAATAACTACTGCATTCACACTGCTGTCAAATAACACAATCCTTGGATTAAGTCATCTGGTAAAATAGTGAGTCATAATATTCATTCCAATTGGATACGACATTACAAAGCAGCTTATTACAACCTTTAGTCATAATATTCATTCCAAGAATACAAGAGAATCCAAGATTCTAATCTAAGTAGTCTCATTTTTTTGTTTCTTCCAGTGTGCATGCTTTTAGCACCGCACCAATTTGGCTTTTCCTCCAGCGTACAAAACATCAAAACCACCTGAAAATATCACAAGACAATGTACATAAACTTGGTATTCTGAAAATATTACATTTAGTGCAATGATTATTAACCTGGCATAAGGCAAGAAATCTAAGCTAAATGTCCACCAAGCCATGTACATGGATGAAAAACTCATTTCCAAGAGAACTGCGAATCTCATAGTTACGGTTGTCCACCAGCTGTAAAAAAGATCATCAGAATTCAGCTATATACAGCATCTCAGCAACCCAATGGAGGCCTTACAGAAATGGTTTGCAACACCTGAAAACTAAAAACTTCACGCAGGAGATCCCTCAACCAGCCCAATCCAATCCAATGATGTTCCAAGGAATAGTTTGGTAAGATTATCTCCTTCCAAAATTATAAACTCTACACAATAGGACTGCATACATGAGAAAATCCTAGAAATGAACCTCAAAACCAAGACCATGAATCAATATTGAACATGACTTATAGATATGTGATTGGCCATGTCAAAGTATAGGCCTGATGATAATCTAACTTCCCAATGAGGAGTTACTGATCCAAAAGCAACCTAAGCTTATAGTTATTCATTTTTTGCTTTTCTGTTAAGCTAAGTTGCAGCGTAAGTGACCACTCAAAAGATAGTTATGATTCAAACTAGACCTTTTCCTCAAGCTCCAATCACTCTATTTGTTTTGATTGCCTTCACAGTATCATCAAGATTAATAGTTCTACTTCAAGAAATAAATTGCCCCACTTCCCTATCTTACCTTTCATCTTCTTTTCTTACTTGTAAATGTGCCAACAGCATTTCGAGGAAACTAAAACGATTAAGTACAGGAGGGTTCAAAAGTTATTTCATTTCGTGTAAGCACGTCTAAATCTTTCAATTTGAGTGGTGCGACAATATAAAAATTCAAGTTATTTCAACTTGCGTTAGGAGAATCTGTCCACATATCAGAATGATAGGTCCCAACACAGAATGAAAGCACGTGTTCTCTTTGGGTGAGAACGTACCACAAGTCTTTTCTCTTCGGGTGAGAATAGTACCGCAGCTTAATAACAAAATGATTACCCTTTATTAATATCTCTCGGTTGCTTTAAATAAGCCAAGCCATATACAAGGAAACCAAAATAAAAGGAAAGCTGGAAACAGAATAATACCACTACGTAAACACCAACGTAACTAACGGAAATAAAAGTAGCATAACTAACGATGTAAAACTCGCAACTGCAACACTAGTGACCCAGTCTTGCAGGTGACCCAGTCTTCCCCAGTTTATTATCTCCTTCTTCATGCGTGCCCATAATTCTCCTTTGCATGCACATCGCCTATGACTCTTTTTCACGTACGTCCCACGTACACTCCTGCATGCATGTCGCATGCAGCTATCTTCCCACGTCCAACTTCATTCCAAATACTTGGGATTTGGCCTAAGGGCCCTTGACGACCGACGTGGCTTATCAATACCTCCCCCTTTAGGAGGATCCTTGTCCTCAAGGTCCATGTCTGGAAATCTTTCCAACAGCTGTTTGGTGGTCTCCCATGTTGCGTCTTCTACTGGTAGAGTTTCCCAATGGACCAAACTCTCTTCGATAATCTGGGCTCCCTGTTTTATCCAGCGGTAATCGAGTATAGCTCGTGGTTTCAGTATGACTATCCCATCGTCAGTGAATGGTGGCAATTCGTTGCTGGCCGTCACCCCATTTTCTTTGTTAGCGTTGTACCATTTGAGTAGGGATACATGAAATATGGGATGAGCGCGCGACCCCTCTGGTAAGTGGAGCTTGTACGTGACCGAACCGATTTTCTCCAAAATTTCGTAGGGCCCATAGAAACAGTTGGCTAATTTCTGGTGAACTCTCTTGAAAACAGTTTGCTGGCGGTACAGATGTAGCCTTAAAAGCACTAACTCTCCAACCTCGAACGACACATCTCGTCGTTTTTTATCTGCTAATTGTTTCATCCGATTCACTGAGCGTGCAAGGTTGTCCTTGAGTTGTTGGAGTAATTCATCCCTGTTTCGTAGTTTCTGATCAACTTCATGCACTGGTGAGAGGCCCTCGCTGTATGACGGAATGGTGGGTGGCAATCTACCATACAGTGCTTGAAAAGGGGTCATTCCCATGGAGATGTGGTAAGTTGTATTGTACCAGTATTCAGCCCAAGGTAAGTAGAGGTTCCATTTGCGTGGCCACTGGTGTACAAAACATCTAAGATACTGTTCGACGCATCGGTTGACGACTTCCATTTGTCCATCAGTCTGCGGGTGATATGCAGAGCTAAGCTGCAGTTTGGAGCCGGACATCTTGAAGAACTCTTGCCAGAAGTTGCTCACAAAAATTGGATCACGGTCACTAACGATTGATCTGGGCATCCCGTGTAGCTTAACAACACCTTCCACAAATTTTTCTGCAACACCCTTAGCCATAAAGGGATGGGTTAATGGAAGGAAGTGGGCTGACTTACTAAGCCTATCAACGACCACCATGATGGTATCCTTGCCCTATGAAACCGGTAACCCTTTAATAAAATCCATCGTTATGTCATCCCAGACTTGATGTGGAATGAGCAACGGTTGTAGGAGTCCTGTCGGTGCCACGGTTTCAGCCTTTGTCTTCTGGCACACAATGCAAGCCCTGATATACTCCGGGACCGATCTGAGCATCCCCGGCCAATAAAATTGTTGTCCCAATTTTTTGTACGTGCGCAATATGCCTGAGTGTCCGCCCATCTTGGTGTCATGCATCTCGTGCATCAGCTTGGAACGTAAAGCAGGATTGGATGGTATGATGACCCGTTCTTTGTAACGTAGTAGACCATTGCGCCACACATAGTGGCCGTTGGGCTCCGCAGCTACCTGGCTCATGTTCTGAATATATGGATCCTCCTTTGTAGCTCGCTTGATTTCCTCCCATAAGTTAACCTAAGGAATAAAGATATTGTTAAGAACCGAACTACCTTGTTTTCGTGAAAGGGCGTCAGCTGCCGAATTCTCACGTCCCGGACGGTAAGTGATCTCTTAGTCATAGCCTAAGAGTTTGGCCACCCATTTTTGTTGTTCAGGCGTAGAGATGCATTGTTCCAAAAAATATTTTAGGCTTCTTTGATCCGTTTGAATATAGAATTTTCAGCCTAGGAGATAAGGCCGCCATAGTCGTATTGCTTCCACGATTGCTAGCATCTATTTGGCATAGGTGGACCACGATTTTTTTGCTACCCCAAGGGCCCAACTCATGAAAGCTACTGGTTTACCTTGTTGGGACAACACGGCTCCAATCCATCTCCTGATGCATCGGTTTCCATAGTGAAGATGTCGTTGAAGTTGGGCATTGCCAGCGTTGGTGTGGTGGTCATGGCTTTTTTGAGAGCCAGAAAAGCATCCTCTACTTCCTGGTGCCACCCGAATTTGCCTTTCTTAAGGAGGTTGGTGAGGGCCCGTGTTATAATGTCATAATTTTTGACAAACTTTCAGTAATATCCTGTCAGTCCTAAAAAACCACGTAGCTCAGTAATGTTAGTAGGTCGTGGCCATGCCACCATTGCTGCAATCTTATTGTCGTCTACTTTCACTCCTTGACAGGTGACTATGTGTCCCAAATACTCCAGCTCTTGTTGCCCGAAAGCACACTTGCTAGCCTTGACAAAGAACCATTGTTGTCGTAATATGGCTAGAGTCTGTTTTACATGCACCAAATGCTTGTCTTAAGTAGGACTATAAACTAATATATCATCGAAGAAAACTAGTATAAATTTTCTAAGATGAGGGCGAAAAACAGAGTTCATAATAGCTTGAAAGGTAGAAGGTGCGTTACACAAGCCAAATGGCATAACCAAATATTCGTAATGTCTGTTATGCGTTCTAAAAGCAATTTTAGGAATATCCGGGGGACTTACTAGTACCTGATGGTACCTAGCTCTCAGATCTAACTTGGTGAAATATGAAGCACCATAGATTTCGTCCAACATATCCTCCACTATGGGAATGGGAAAGCGGTCCTTCACAGTGGCAGCGTTGAGTGCCCGATAATTAATGCAAAAACGCCAGTTTCCATCCTTCTTCTTCACTAACAATACTGGTGATGAAAACAGGCTCGTACTAGGTCGGATGAGGCCTGCGTTTAACATATCGTGAACTTGTTTCTCGATCTCCTCCTTTTGATAGTAGGCATATCGGTACGATCGGACGTTAATAGGTTCGGTTCCTTCTTTGAGAGAGATGCAGTGATCCACTTCTCGGGTGGGAGGTAGACTTGAAGGTTCTTGGAATATTTCCAAAAATTCCTATAATATTTTCTGCATTTCAAGATGCATTTTTCTGTTTGACTCTTGGGCACCGAGGGATAAGCATATCGCGAAAATGGAATGGCCCTGGCGAGCCTCTCTTGAAATCTCCTTAAACGACGTGGCTTGAATAACCTCACCGTTGGTCCCTTGTAATCGCCTGATCTGGTCCTCCCAAAGAAACTCCATGGTTAATTGCTTCCAGACCACGGAACCTAGCATTTCAAGTCATTGAATTCCCAGAACTAGATCCAATCCTGTCAGAGGAAGAGAGTAGAGAGTTAAAGAGAAAAGAGTGCCTTGGAGGTCCACTTGCACCTCTTCGAAACGCCCCTGGCATTTCAATTTGTCCCCGTTAGCTATCCGCACGGTGAACCTCTCGGTTGGCACTACTGGAAACCTCAGTTCGTTGGCCAACCTCTCACTTAGGAAGTTGTGAGTTGACCCATTGTCTATGAGTACGATGATTTCGTGGGAATTGATCTTGGCAGCTACACGCATGGTCTTAGGTGTGGACCATCCCGTTAATGCATGCAATGTAATTTCTGGTTCGAGGGGCTCCTCTTGGTTTTCTTCTGCTTGTTGTTCTTCAGTAATGTTGTCGCAGAATACATTGTTGCTGTCCTCCCGTCCCTCCAACATCAGTATCCGTGGGCCCTGACATTTATGTCCTGCAGTAAACTGTTCATTACAATTAAAGCATAAAACTTGGAGACGTCGCTGCTGCATTTCTTCCCAACTCAATCGCCAGACAGGTGATGCAGGTGCTGCACGATTTGCTGGTGGAAGAGCCAGGGGAGCTCAGGGGGTGCAGGTCGTGTAACCCTCCTTTGTCACATTAGTTGGTCATCTCTCATCCGTGCAAAACGAATAGCATCTTTCAACGTCTGGGGTTTAAACATGCGGATCCCGTCAGATATTTCAGTCTTTAAACCCCCCATGAAAGTTCCCACAAGAGCCTTTTGCGTCCAGTCGATGACCTGGTTGTCTAATTGTTCAAATTCCCGTTGGTATCCATGCAGGGAACTAGTCTGCCTGATCCGTGATAGAGCCTCGTCAAAATCCTCGCTATCCAAGGGTCCAAAACGCGCCCACAGCTCATCTTCAAAATCAGCCCATGAAAGCACTCGCCCTTCTTCTTGGAACGTCCTGCGGATCCATTGCCACCATTGATTGGCCTTTCCTTCCAAGTGATAAGAGGCCAAAGAAACCTTTTGGTTATCTGGAGTGTTTTAGAATTCAAAGAATTGGTTCACACGATTGAACCACTCCGTCAGGTCATTTCCGGAGAATCGAGGAAACTCCAATTTTGCCGTTTTGGAAGATACGAAAAGTCGTCTCCCATTGTGGCTTTCACGGTATTGGTTACCATGATTTGGAGGCTCCTGATCTGCAAGGAATACCTTAGAGAGACAGTTAAGAGTCTCTTCCAAATGTTGCAGCCTATCCGCCACGCTGAGCTCCATCCGGTGTAGCCCCTCTTGCACTTCACCAAGCCCAGCCTCCAATAGTTCAATACACTCTTTATTGGTTCCCATAGTAACCTGGCTCTGAGTCGAATGATAGGTCCCAACACAGAATGAAAGCACGTGTTCTCTTCTGGTGAGAACGTACCACAAGTTTTTTCTCTTCGAGTGAGGATAGTACCGCAGCTTATTAATAAAATGATTACCCTTTATTAATATCTCTCGGCTGCTTTAAATAAGCCAAGCCATATACAAGGAAACTGAAATAAAAGGAAAGCTGGAAACAGAACAATACCACTACATAAACACCAATGTAACTAACGGAAATAAAAGAAGCATAACTAATGACGTAAAACTCGCAACCGCAACACTAGTGACCCAGTCTTGCAGGTGACCCAGTCTTCCCCAGTTTATTATCTCCTTCTTCACGTGCCCATAATTCTCCTTTGCATGCACATCGCCTGTGACTCTTTTTCACGTACGTCCCACGTACACTCCTGCATGCATGTCGTATGCAGCTATCTTCCCACGTCCAACTTCATCCCAAATACTTGGTATTTGGCCTAAGGGCCCTTGACGACCGACGTGGCTTATCAATAATATGTCAATGGAACGCAAATGCAAGGAGGATCACCAAAAGAAAAGTTGTTGAAGGGGGTGAATGACCAAGCACCTAAAGCAAAAACTTATGCGAAAGGAATCGAAGTACTTGGAGGCTTGGGAGGAGGGGTTGTGCTAGGCGACGACAGCATCAGCACCCTGCTGTGATTTCTACCAAATAGCCCAAACTCGAGACAGAGAGAGAGTTAGAAAGAGAGAAGCGAAGTAGATGGAGAGAGAAGTATCCTCACCTTCAAAGGCGCTCGGAGAGGTGGGAACGAAAGGAAACGAAAAGGGGTCTCTCTCTGAGTTTGTGGGTTTGAAACATTCGACGGCGCCATTTTTCCTACGCCAGTGGAGATTTGGGCTGGGTGAGCTCGACCGGCACATTGCACGGTGGCTGGCCACTGAAAATGAAAGAAGAGGGGCAGGCTTCTGAGGGAGAGCAGAGGAGAGAGAGAGAGAGAGAGGGAGAGTTCGAGGTGGGTTTGGGCGGGCTTTGAAAGAGACCAAAAGAAATAATTTTTTGAATAAAAGCTTCTGACACGAAATCATGGGCAGATAAGTAGGCATCGTTGTAGAGAAGGAAAGAATAAAACCATGGACGGAGTAGTAAAGCAGTGGTATAACCGTGCAAGGGCATCATTACCCTTTTTTTTAAATACTATGATTGAGAACTTTAGCTCTGTTACTTTTTATCAAACTGCACAGATCTCGACGATTTCAAACTGAACAACTCGGTATAGCATTCCCTTTTGAATGAAAGAGAAGATAGAACAGATCCAGAAGACTTGCAGTAAACCAACCGAAAATAAGAAAAGAGATTTTCTGTTCATGGAACAGCGGGATTCCAGCAGTATGTACTTCTCGTGAATTTTCTTTTTGGTAATCTCCATCATAAAGGTGAACAAATCTCTTTATTTGTTATAAGAGTTAATTTAATTACTAAAATCTCAGTTTCATTGTCTGGCATGAATTTGTGTAATTCTTATACTGCTTCTTGCTGATTTATAATCTCTCTCTCTCTGTCTCTGTGTGTGTGTGTAATTGTGGGAGAAGTAGCCATACAGTTTATCCTTTTGAATCGTGAGATAGTTGTAGTAGCATTCTTCTATGGTTTCTTTGTAGCTTAGCGACCTTCTTCTTCAAGTTGAAATTACATTGTGATCTGTTTTCTTTCTTTCTGAACATCCAAAAACACCAAATTGCTTTTGTGAATAATTTTCTGGCAGAGTAGTTTTCTATCTAGAATAAGCAACAGAGCATTTGGCGAAGGAGCAGCAGATGCAACAATAGATTCATCATCAGGGATTTTCTCCCTTTCTCCCTTCCTCTCTCTCTCTCTCCTCAGTGATTTTCGTCCCTCTCTCTCTCCTCAAAGCAACGGCTATTTTCGTCCGTTATTTAAAAAAATACCTAAAACCAATATTGCTCAATATCCATTTCTATGAAATACTGATAGTCTGAACTCTGAAAGCTTAAATCAAGAAACAAACAGGTGGCAATTACTTCTTTACGAAACTAGAAAATTCAAACAATATTCCATCCACCAACCTTAATAAACAAAAACGATTTGGCTTCAAAATATGACACAAATTTAGCTGATAAAAAGGAGTAACTGCATAACTCAGTCATATACCCAATCTGGCATTGTACACAACCTGAGAGCTCATATATTGCTGGGGTACATGAAAACCCTAACTCTAGCCTCCATGGATTTCGGTGGAAGATTCGATTTCAAATGTAAATACCACCACCTCTCGTCGATGCCTACAGCTCTCTCGGTCCTTGAGAGAAAGAGAGCAACGGAGGGTGGGATAAATCAGAACTGTAAAAAAAAAGATAATTACCTGTATATGAGTCTATGTTGTAATTTACTACATTTCTTACGTGGCAAGTTGTGATTTGTTGGTGTAAATTGACACTAGTTACCCAACCGGCCTGAAGTTGCACTCAAATATTATTACTAAAGATAGAGAATAAAGGCTAGACGGTTAAGGATACTCAAAATCGTAATTCATTTTTGCTCGTTCTCTCTTCAGGCGAATGCTCTCAGCCAAATTCTAAAAATCTCCTCATCTCCGTCCAAAGGGGAGAGCTTCCTCCTCCCGTCTGGCCCTTTCCACCCTGGCCAGCGAGTAGGCAACCCATGCATGCACCATTAGGCCACTCAATTGCCTATTACATATATCGTAATATTAAAATCCGATTCCGATTCCGAACTTCGATTTTTTAGACTCCGAGTTGGAGTCTGAGCGGATGGGTTTTTCTTTGTTTTCCAACCATAACATAGAGATTTGCCAATCTACTACTTTTTAGCCATACATGATTGCCACACACCACACCACACCACAAGACTCTCTAGCTGCCGATCCTTTGGCTGACAGAAGGCGATCATAAAAAGAATGGTGCATACATCTCACACGTGGCTCAAATTGAGCGTGAGAATCAAGTGCCGCCACATCATGGAAAGTCTTTTGTCACCTCGCGCAACACTATCAGGTCAGTGGCCTCGGATCTAAAAACTAACCTCCTCTCTCCAAGAGTGGCTTGTGGCCTCTGTGCACCTCCACAGTCACTGACAGTCGTATGTCTACCATTCAAACCATCTGCCACTTGCTATTTTCCTATATTCTCACTTCTCCTAACCAATGATCCAGAGAAAGAGATAGTGAAAGTCGTAGTATTGCAGTCCGTTTTTCTAATTGTACCAAAACCGCTTCAGGTGGCCCCTTTGTGGGAAATGGGTAAGAGTCAAGTCATTGGCTCCAGATCTTTTCTTTTTTTTCTTGCATTGTATTAGCTGATTTGGGATAATTGTTGGAACCTCCCACCTTATTAACTCTTGTATCTTGTAATTGATATATATATATATTTATAATATTGATTATATACCATTTATGAAGAAGTACTCTAGCACTCACACAATGTAATAAACTCGTCTCTTTATTTCTTGTTATGTCCTAGAAGTTTAGAGAAAATTAATCCTAATTTATCATCTCTGCATCTTTGATACATTTAATCATACACATTATATAATATATTGTCCTTGCACTGAAATATTAAGAAGGTAAGAAGGCAAACAAATCAAACATTTTCTGTTCATCTCTTCTTCCTTTTCTTCCTTCATAAAAATGAAACTGTTGGTATTCAGTATATTTGTTAGACACCCAATATTTGTTAGCATATGTAAATAATGTTTAGAGAAATTATATTTGTAGTTATAGAATGCGCAAACGCGTTGCACTTATTTTGAAACAAGTGAGTAAATATGAAATCCACATAAAAAATAATTTTTTTATAGTGGACCCTGCTATTTTTCAAAATGAATCCATGGCGCTTGTACAACCCATGATTTTATCTAACATTACTTGTTTTTATTAGCATAATTTGATATTAATGCTCAACCAGTGCTCTTATCCCAAATCTGCAGACTACATCTCCGTTCGTTGTATCTGTGTGTGGAAAAGAGAGAGAGGCAGAGAGAACTTTAGAGAAAATGGAGACGAAACATTTCAGCCACAATCATCCCTTAGTCTTTGTCGAAGCATTGGAAGGTGATGGAGAAAAGGAAGTAGTGTGCTCAGGCTGCAAGGAATCCTTGGTGGGTCTCGGTTACAAATGCTCCACTGTATGTGATTTTTTCCTGCATAAATCCTGCTATGAACTGCCCCATGAAATACAACATCCTATGCACCCAAACCACACCCTTTTTCTCAAACAACCATCAAAAGATTTAAGAAGGTCTAGATATTGTGATGCATGCCTCGAGACTTGCGAAACCTTCTATTACCATTGCCATAGCTGCTCTTTTGACCTTGACATCAAATGTGCTTCTCGCTGGAGAATCAATAATACTGGGGACGATCATCATCAACACATGTTTACCCCCATCTTTAAGCAGATTCAGTTCACTTGTGAAGCCTGTGGTGTGGAAAGCAAGGACATTGCTAGCATATGTAGTATCTGCCAGTTCTTGATTCATACCAAATGTGCTCACTTTCCACGAAAGGTCAAGATTTTTGCTCATGATCACTCCCTCACTCACGCTTTTTCTCTATGCCAAGTTAAGAAGCTAGACAACGTATTTTGTAATCTTTGCCGCAAAAAGATGGACACAACGTACTCGGCTTATTATTGTGATCAAGGATGTGATTATGTGGCCCACTTGACTTGCGCTTACGATTTGCAGATTTTGTGCCCCGTAGACTCCAGTACTATAACTCTTGATTCGAAATTTCATGAGCAGATAAACCTACAAGATGAGGGTGAAACGGTACTTGGGGAGATCAAACATTTCAGTGATCATCAACATCATAGCTTTAGTCTCAGCATGAACAAAGAACTTGACGATGATAAGTTTTGTGAAGGGTGTAGGCAACTGATATTATTGGACACCTCTTTTTACAATTGTGAGCAGTGCAACTTCTTCCTTCACGAAACATGTGCTAAACTACCCAAAAAGAAGCGGCACTTGCTTCACCAACACCCTCTGACCCTTGTCTCAAGCGGTGATTGCGTGTTCTATTGCAGAGCTTGTGAATGCTATCGCAAGGGCTTTAGCTACACATGTGATGAGTGTAATTCCTTCAGCTACGATGTTCAATGTATTTCACTCCCGGAAACCTTGAAACATGAAAGCCATCAACATTCCCTTCTCCTTGCAATATGTTCAACGGACAAGTGCAAAGCTTGTTCCAGATCGTGCAACGTTGGATTCTACATCCCTAGATTTGTATGTACTGAGTGCGATTTTGCCCTGTGTTTTGGATGTGCAAGTCTTCCGCTCGTAGCTAGGTATGAATATGATGTACATGATTTTCTCAAACTCACATATGGCGTCGAAGATGATTCTGGAGAATATTATTGTTTTATATGTGAGGAGAGAAGAAATCCAGACCATTGGTTCTATTATTGTGAAGAATGTGACTTCGCTGCTCATATTCGGTGCATCTTTATGCCATTGAGGAGGCCATAGCTAGCTAGCTATGGGGATGGCTATCTTGGCTCAACTATGTGGCTAAAAGGACGTCATATATTGGTATCTTCTCCTATGCTATATGTGGCCAACTATCCTAGCTTGGACGTTGTTTACCTTAATTCCCTTGAGAGTTAAGATTGATTGATGAGTATGCCCTATTCTCTCTTTCGAGGGAAATGTATTATGAAGTGCTCTAATATAGAGTTTGTCTCTCCTATATGAACAGTTTGTAAGGACTTGTTTAAATGTTATTAATGAAATATATTAAGGTCTCTAATGCTAGTAATTTTATATATATAGCAGGAACATCTCCAACTTTTCTTAACTAAATAGATATATAGTTACTTTATTAGAAGGGAGACTGAAATTATGGTAAGTACCCATGATCTGTAATCTCCATTTTAGTTTAAATTATGATAGGTTGTAACTCTTTTTATTGTAACGTAAATAGTTATATCAAGTCATATCAATTTACCAACTTTTTCTTTCTTTTTTTCTTTTTGTGATCTTCTTTGTACAGACAGCATTTTTCATTGAATATTGCTCTCTCACTTTTTATGGCTGTCTAAGAATGTAAGCAATGAAAATCCGACACTGCTTTGCCGCATATATACTAGTTGTCTGTCGGGAGAATTAATCGGCTAATCCCTACTGATGATTAGAGAAAACCAGATAAATATCCTACAGTTTTTATAAGTCGTACAAGCTCGTGTATTTGCACGTCTATTTGAGAAACGAAAACAAATAAAAGATGCCCTTTTTGAGCATAAAATCTTAAAGAGTTTCCTCAACTGTTCTTGAAGACTTATTTGGAAACACAACTATTTTTAAATATTTTCAAATTATTTACCCATTATTCATAAACTATTTATAAAATTATTTTATTACTATTTTACAAATTATTTCACTATTATTTACAGATATGAGATATTCTCACTCTTCTTCCTTCTTTTACTCACATATTTTATAAACTATTCATTACTATTTTTAAATAATATATTACCATCAATAATTTGATCTTATATTACCAAAATAAATATGTTTTGGATACTTAAATAAAACCATATGATCAAGGTGCCATTTTCCATTGAATTTGAAACTTCAAAATTTTAGGATTCATATTTGGACACTCAAAACATTTAAAATTTACAGGTTACTGTTCTAAATAATATTTCAGCAGAAATTTAGATGGAGTAGTGTTAATGGGAGACCCGACAATTTGAATGGATTCTAGTTCTCTGTAACCCTCCCTTGTATCTCCCCCACTACTCCATCCTGGTGCATTCAACATGTACAACGCTCCCAACAATTCATTTTGCAGCATTTATTCATATCTAACATGGCAACTCCTAAAATGAACAAAAGATCAAAGTGTTTTTGAGTGGGGTAGCATGATGAGCAAATGTTAAGAAGCTATAATGAACTCTGATATTATGCATCATTCTTCATAGAAAAACAATGCAATCCTGAACTCCAGCCATGCTCAATCATGCACCAGTCACCAAATATATCAATCATTCAATACCTCAAGTAATGTGTTAAAAGATTTTTACAATGAGCAGCAGTGCAGTCATTCTTCAAATGATTGTTGACAACGGCAAATAAAAAAAATGCCTTTGTTGGAGAAGAAAAGATCAAAAGAATCAAAATAAAACAAAAAATGGAACCCCATCTCACCATTATACAACGCCATCTATACTATTGCAAACATATAATACATGATACGTCGAAAAACTCAAATAATTATAACTTAGTGAAAGCAAGATCCTCGGAAGTCAGGTTAGGTTCCCAAAGGAGCTCTGTCATCTGGTCCGGCTAGCATGATCTGGCATTTTAAGCATGTGCAATCCATTAGAGGAGAATTTACTAACTAGAAGTTTTAATCTGAGGTACAGCTTGAAAGAATTTAGTGAGTACATACATTACAGTCAAAAGCAAACCTCCGGGCCAGCATAATAGCTGCATTCCTTTGTCTATCCGATTCAAAGGCTATTACGAAGGACAGTCCTTTCTTTGCTTGCCAAAACAATGCCTGAGCTGCAGCATTCCCAGCCCCTCTAACTCCGCATAGCTAAAGCATTAGAAAACAGTGTCAGGCAAGGTAAACCACACTCAGTCGAGGGGCCAAGGTTGAAAGAAAAATACTTTTACTTCCTAAACAAAAAATCCCAAGCCCGTTTAAGTTTCAGCCAAACTAAGGCTAGAATATTTAATGGTCTACGATAAACATATCGCAATAACAGAAAATACAGTAAATTAGTAGCACGTGAGGGAGGAAACAAGTTGAGATAATAAGAACCACCAAAGGCGCATGCAAGAGGTAATATAGAAAAGAAATTATTATTTTGGAAAGTGAAGGAGAAAACAATCAAAATGAAGGATATTCCAGTTAGACTGGCTGGGAACCAAAGACGCAGGTATATAACTCAGTTCATGAGAAATTTTTTAATCAACGATGATTAAAGCGTAGGTACACTAGAGTGTGAGAGAGACACATTAAGAATATTATTTCCTTTCATTTTAAAACATTTTTTTATAAGTAATAAATTTTATTAATTACGTAATTAGACATAACCCAGGTCCACAGGAAGTATACAAGAGGTGAACCTGATTACAAGCTAAGTGCTGTGAAAATCAGCATAAATCATTTTAAAACTTCAGCTCTGAAGAATAAAAGACACCTTGTTGGATGTCATTCTTCCAAATTTTGGAGGTTGTCAAGGATGGCTCGCTCAAGTTAAGGAATGGAGCTTAAATTTCGTGTGATGTTTAGAAGTTGTCAATCAGTCAGTTTATTTTTCCATTGTGTATTTCATCGGGAAACTTGAGGAAGTGTAAGCTTTTTATCATATTTTACCACAGATATTTCAAAATGATCCAATATAGTTACCACTAATAAATATATAAATATATATCTCTATATATTCACTGTGTTCCACTTTATCCTATCCCTCACATAACACTCCCCATCTCATTTTCCCTTTTCCATGAGTAAATGCAATGTCTACATTGCAGAGGAATCATATTTAAAGAATAAGCGGCAGGAGATAAATACCAAACCCTTCTTGGCCCTTCTCAAGCCCAAAATAAATTTAACATCAGCCATACCTGCATTGCAGAGGAATAGTATTCTTTAGCAATTGTTGTCTTTCCTTTACAGAGTTTTATCCTCATCTTTCCCACATGAAGCACATGAATGGATTCTGATGGGTAATTTGCACCATTCATTTGGGTAACAACTACCTGTAAATTGTGAGAAACAACTGTCAAAAGAATACCAGATGTCCGGGAGATAAATTAAAATCAGATATTCCCTAATATCCTCCAACAGTCAAAAAATAGACAAATAACAACCAGTGGTTTTTCTGAAACGATCAAACCAACCAGATGACTGAAGTCATCTGGTGAGATGGGGCAGCGGGGGCCCCATTACCCGGCCCATTTGCATGTCCGCCCGGCCTGTAGGGTACCCTGAGCAGGGAGGGACGGGGTGGGTGTATTCCACCTCCCCCCTTTTACCTGCCCACCCATATACCCTTTGTACATAAAAAAAGCCCCTAATCTACTGATTACAGCGCACTCATTTTTCTTTCCTCTTCATTTCTCTGCTCCTTTCTTCTCCTCCTCCTACTTTTCCTTTTTATTTCTTTCTTCTTCCTCTCTGAATATGAGACCCACGAACATGCTCCATGGGTCTTTGATGATGAGATCTCTACTCAGTTGTAATATGAACAGGTAGAGGTAGGGAGGTGTTGGGTGGATAAAGAGCAACGCTGGCATTGTTGTTTTTTGTTGGGGTGTTGGGGGCGGAGAGAATGAGGGTGCTGCAGGTAGTAGCCCTAGTGCCTGATGGTTTAAATTATTTTTTGATGGTTTAAATCAGTGATGCTCCCATATACTTGGGCTCTTGCCTATTCTTATGATTAATAAAATTTTCTTTTTAGATAAAAAAAAAAGAATTGAGAGATCATGATTAAATCAATGGGTGGTCAGCCTAGTCTAAGCTCCACTCATGACTAGCAGCGCACACACTAGAAGTAGTACAGTGAACCTAGTATCATCACGAAGACAAGCAGAAAAATGATGCATATCCCCCTTACAACTAAACCCTCGCGGCTATAACAAGAATACTGAAAAGTTACCAGATATTGAAGCTGATATACATTTAGTTATGCACAGGAAAATAAACCTGAATAGAATTAGGACAACATACATTGAATTCAACATCATGTTTCCGTACAAGTGCCTCCACATAGCTTCCCAAACCAGCAGCTGCTCAAGAAAATCGATCAGCCCTTTTTTTTTTTAATTTCATTTTAACATTATAGAAAAACATACATTCATTGCAGATTATATGAGGACTACAAAGATGTCATATTAACATATTGAATAAATGGTGCTAAATGGAAACCCTTCAAAATCATATTTTGAACCCAGATAATTAATACGAATGAATACCGACTATAATGGTAGCTCCTCCCCTCATGGAACATGGAAGATGATAAGATCATCAGTTAAAGAACCCCTAGGTACATGTATAACTAACCAGTAAAAATAAAAAGCATCAGAGAAACAGCACTTAAGAGTAAGGATCAAAACTAGACCTGGATCAATAGGACCAGCAGTTGTCAATGTGATTTTCTGTCCTTCTGAAACAATGTCAGCATGCAAGATCCTTCCAACATCAAAAGGCTCAGGAGCATAAACTGATTTGGTCGCTCCTGAGGTAGGGAAAGTTGAATCAGAAATGACCAGTTGGCAGCAAACAATTCATAAAAATTTAACAAGTGGATATAAAAATTAGAAGTACATCAGGGTGGCCATTCAGAGATTTAAGTGGCAGCAAAAATGCCCATAAAAATGCATTAAGATACATGCATCAATTTAACAAACAGTCATACCATTTTCCATGCTCATTGGTTACTTATCTAAGGGATCAACAATTTGAAAAGGAAAATATTCACAACAAATGAACTCTGCAGCATAGACTTTGGCACTTGCATTATTTTACACGTCACACTAGCCCTGCCTAGGCAGAAAAGAAATGCCAGATGCAGTCCAGCTGTGAAGGTTTCCACCACAGTTTAAAAGCACCTCAAGGATACATGGAAGAAATGCTGATTATATCATTTTGACAAAGAGCATTGCTACTCATAAGCCCCATACACCACACACCACACACCTCAACATTCTAGGCTGCCTCTAGTTAATTTAAGCCCTGTTCCACCTCATCCAATATTTCAATAAGGGGGCTTGCGTCTTTCTTCACTACCAAGCTTAAGCTACTATGTTGAGAAGCAATGGGACAGCACAAGCAATTGAGAGAGCTGAGAGCTCCACCTTTATGACATTCAAAAACTAGAACTTGAATGGATCAAATTTGAGGGTAAATGGTACACAGGCATAATACCTACAATTTAAATGTGGGAAAGTGATATTTTGAATTCAATGGACTGTACCCGAGCTTCATTGTTTAGTTTCCCTCTATGTTGATGAATGAACTCTCCCTGCCTATGCTGGATGGGATTAATATCCTCTTTATATAGAGTCCTCTCAAGGAAATTTTCCTGTTAATGAAAACTCCTTACCAGGCCTACTAACTCTATGAATTCCTTCTCCAGAATTGGTGAACAACAAAGCTCATTAAGCACTAACAAATTTACATGACTGTAACTTATGTCAAGTCTAGATCAAGCACATGGAGAGAATAGACAAGGACCAAGAGAAGACTGAGCATGGCTAACCAAGACTTTTATGCAAAACCAAAATTCCGCTTCATCAAACTTTGTTCTATATATATATATATACATATTCTGTGCTAATAAGATGGGCAATTTGAGAGATTGAACTACTAAATTAATCAAATCCTTCTTAATCTTCACTTTGAGAGACATTTTTTTAAAATAAAAAAGAAGGGGGAACTGAAGTTACAAAATTAATGCATTTAAAACACTGTCAATGGGATGTCATGACTGTTTGATATTTTTTACTTTATTTACATGTCAACTGCATCTTCTCAATGGCATGTGTCAGCTACATTGACATACATTACAAAGCCTTCAATAGGGGTCTGTCAACCAGTTATCTCATTTCTCAACTACGGCCAAGCTTGCTGTTATATTGATGCCAGCATGTGACTTTTCACTACCGTCACCCATCTATAAGGTCTCACCCTCATCTAGGAGAATTGTTAATATTCAAGTCTTCAATACAATGCATACCAGGCATACGAACAAAACCATGTCAACCAAGATTCCTGTAATTTTGCCCCTACAAGGGAATAGCTAACACCGAGGTAATATGTTAGCATTTTCAGAATAACTTTCAGACTATATTAGTAAGTTCTTTCATGTAGTCTTTAGAATTGTGTGAACATTTTTTTAAGGGAGTATGAGCCAAAGGACCTTCCATGACAATATTTCAGTCCTTGACCACTAGAGCACAAATGAGAATGCACAACTTATGAATATATGTTCTACATTCTCTATTTCACACAATCATTCCAATCATATACTCTTAATGACATGTACTCTTAATGACAATTCAAAGACACAGCCATAAACTTTTGCCGCAAAAAAAGAAAATACTGCAAAGGAAAAAGCATAAATCTCTGGCATAAACTTGGAAGGTATTTAGGAATAACACAATAGAGCAATCATTGTGGTAATTTATTCATAAATCACGGCACCAAAGCCCACAAAATGCAAAACACCTACTGATACTGCACATATACCAGATATAAGCTCCTTCTTTCCAAATTCTGCTGATACACGATACCACTGAATCGAGCATTTAAAAAGTTCTGGAGCATTATCAGAGCAAGGTTGAATCCTCAAGTATGAACCTAAAGCTTCATGCCCATCTAATTCAAATATCTGGGAACCGTTCTCCACAACCCTCTTGCTCCTTGCCAGCTGAAGAAGATATGGGGGAAACCTTAAAAGCATATATAATAAATGGAGGAACTTGAAATTCCATGCGAGGAAATTTCATTTATGCTACAGCAACAAAGCCAACTACACACCGCAAAGATCAACAAATCCATGGTAAAAACATGTACCAGCATACCCCAACTAAATATTTTCTGTTTAGTTGTGAAAATTCAGCTGAATAATTCAGTGAGTTCAGTAAATAAGATAGAAGGGACTAACACATAGCTAGAATTCTGAAGGGGTATTTAATGCTAGGTTTTGGCCCACCTCTAATAAGTACACAAGTCACTTTTGTCTCAATAAAGCCTTTAATACAAGAATTCTGGTCATTCCTATTTCTTGTATATGGTTCATGAGAAAGAGAGATGGGGAGGAGGATGAAGAGGGCAGGGAGAATATGATATGTTTCGTCAGATCAGCTCATTCATGCAATATTTTCCTCATTTCCAGATATAAATAAGGCAAGATAAGGAACAAACAAATTTTTTTTTTTGACAAGTAATAAGGAACAAACAAAATAATTGATGATTGACAGCAAGAACACTAAAATGACATCAAGAGCATGAGAAACACAATCATGTAACCACAATCTTCCAATAGGATAAACTCCAGCTCCTTATTAACATTTATTGGAACTCTTTGCCTAAAAAACATGTATGCATTAATTGTTCAAGCTTTTAAGTTCCCACACCAAAGGACATCAATATGAACTAACTTTAGAATCATATCATGACATTCAAAGATGCATGCACTTGGCTCCCTTGGACCCTTACAGAACCTATGATGTACCATACCAATTTATTCACATTAAGCTAAGGCAAGAAAAAAAAAATGTGGCACCTGTAAACTAAGCATATGTTAACATATATTAAGCCAAGAACACTTCAAAACTCGTCAAATTTTACGAAACCTACAAAAATAGAGCAAAATAATTTTTGACCAGTAAAAATAGTGCGAAATAATAAACAAACCTCTTTCTGAAGCAGAAGAGAATGCTTAGACTTCTCTGCAAGCTGTGCTCTTAATGCTCGAAGCTCAAGTTCCATATCCATAACCTAGAAATTAATGCTTTATTTACTCATCGTTAAGAAAAGAACATACAGTAAATATTTTTTTAGATCAAAAGAGATCATGTATGTACGGAATGTAAAAACAATAGCGATGATATTCTACTTCAGCACATGGCTGGAGGATAACGAGTTTTCCTAATAAAAAGGAGGATGAGCCGTCTTTCAACTACAAAGCTCAAAGAATACCTGGCTACACTAGAAAAAAATTAATAAACAGAAAAAGGAAAAAAAAAAAAAAAAAAAGAGGTGGAAAAACTCGATGTCTGGACAATCTCATCTACCAGCCAGCTCTATCTGAGTTTTGGAAATTTTTTTTACAAGTCAAGGGAAACAAGATTTTTTTTTTTTTTTTTTTTTTCGGGAAACCTCTCCAAGGTAGAGCCCTTCGGACCCACCCTTGTAGAATAAATCCCGGTCCCGTGCACCACACCCTTGGAAGTTTTCCTACACGGAATTGATTAAATCGCTGGCTTTTCACCAGGGGGTGTGCACCCATGAGGTGTTGAACTTTGGACTTTGAGGGAAGTGATATCCCAGGACCAAGGCCCTCACCACTTGGGCCAACCCCTTGGAGTTTAAAGGGAAACAAGAAATCCCCATAGCTAAAATCAAAATCAATAATCTCACAGCTATAGTCCTCGAAGTTCCATCCACCCTAGAGAGTCATTCCAGCCTCAGAATATTTCTTGTTTTTTTATAAGCAATCAAGGGTTTTATGGATGAAGGCCATAAGCATAACTTGTGTACAGACACATACCTCATAAACTTGACCCATGCCAAAAGCTGTTAGATAATTATGTCCATTGTTAAAGGAGCATCCAGTGGTGTTCTAATTAGGTTCAATAAAAGGGTGGCGGAAAGGTTGGAGGAATATGTGGATGATTTCACTGTGGCTTGCTCCTTTGTGAATGTAGAAGACGGTTTCCAATGGGCATTCATAGGAGTCTACGGCCCTAATAGTGATTTGGAAAGAAGGTCATTGTGGAAAGAATTAGAGACTTCTTAGTTGGTGGGAGTTACAAAGTTGGATAGGGGGTGACTTCAATATATCTCGTTTCCCAAGCGAAAGGTCGGGTACGTCCTATATCACGCCAGCTATGAGGGAGTCTTCTGATTTCATTTCAAAACAAGCGGTTATGGACATTTAATTAACAGGAGGTACATATACTTGGTCCAACAACAGTGAACTCCCCATCTTGGTCGAGAATTGATAGATTTTTGCTAACTCCGGAATAGGAGTTAAATTTTCCAGATGTAACCCAAAGAAGATTACCAAGGGTATGCTCTGATCATTTTCCTATCATCTTAGATTGTGGAGGCATCCAAGGGGGTAGAAGGTATTTTAAATTTGAAAATATGCAGCTTAAATCTGAAGGTTTTGTGGACAAGGTTCAACAATGGTGGTCCTATTATGATTTCCAAGGCTCTCTCCAAGCTTCATAATGGCAAGAATGTTAAAAGTGCTTAAACATGATTTGAAAGAATCAAATGAACAAGTGTTTGGCAATGTGATTCTACAGAGAGGGTCCCTCTTAGAGGAGTTACAAGGTCTAGAGGGCGAGGAGGAGGCAAGAACACTCTGAATTCGAGAGAGCTTGCAAGAGCCAGGTCATCTCAAAACTTGAAAGAGTAATATTAACAGAAGAGATCTCATGGAGACAAAAATCACGGGCATTATGGCTTAAGAAAGGAGACAAGTGTACGAAATTCTTCCATAGGGTGGCTAATTCACATCGAAAGAACATCACTATTGAAATGTTGATGGTAAATGAAGCAATTTCCTCAGATCAGTCAGTTGTCAAGAACCACATTGCACAGTGTTACGAACATCTCCTATCCGAACAAGAAACATGGAGATTGACAATAAATGGTTTGACTTTTTTAGGATTAGATCAATAGTGTGCAGGGTGGCTCGAGAGGCCCTTTGAAGAAGATAAAGTAAGCAAAGTAATAAGGAGTATGGCTAGTGACAAGATTCTAGGCCTTGATGGTTTTACCATAGGCTTTTTCCAACCCTGTTGGGAAGTGATAAAGGGCGACCTTATGCGAGGTTTTCAAGACCTCCACAATAATGCCAGGTTTGAAAAAAGTCTCAACGCTACCTTTTTAGCACTCAATCCCAAAAAGATGGGGTCTATGGTTATTCGAGATTATCGTCTCATTAGCCTCGTGAATGGGGTCTATAATATTCTCTCCAAACTCCAAAGCGCTAGCAAATCAATTGAGTACAGGGATGGAGATGTTAATTTCAAAGCCAGAAAATGCATTTGTCAAAAGCAAACAAATTCTAGATTCGGTTTTAATTACAAATGAAGTGTTGGACAGTCGACTCAAATCTCAAGAACCTAGGTTACTTTGCAAATTAGACATGGAAAAAGCTTATGATCACGTCAATTGAAAGTTTTTACTTTATTTACTTGCAAGATGTGGCTTTGGTGAGAAATGGCTTGATTGGGTAGAATTTTGCATCTCAATAGTCCGCTTTTCTATCTTGGTGAACAATTCACCGGTGGGTTTCTTCAACTTCTCCCAAGGTTTGAGATAGGAGGATCTGCTCTCCACTTTACTCTTTTTGTTCGTCATGGAAGCACTTAGTAAGATGATTGTTGGCCTTGTGGAAGGTGGTTTCTTCTACGGTTTCTCTGTAGGGAATGGTATTTATAGCTACTTATCAAAAAAAAAAAAAGAGGGAATGGTATTTATGGCTGGCTCTATTGATATTTCTCACCTACTTTTTGTTGATGATACTCTCATTACCCCATATGATAAAGATAAGGGTAGGTGGTGTATGAGATCCCACATTACTTGGGAAGGAGAAGTTTTTGCTCTTTATAAGGTTCCAATGTGGTTCTAATTGTATCATTGACTCATCATTTTGGAGTATAGGCCATGTGATTTGGGCTTTCCATTAGGGCATTACAAATGGTATCAGAGCCAGTTCCCAACTAGAAATGTGAGATTTGAGCCATGCCACCTACGAAGGATAAGCCCAACGAGGATGTTGGAAATTTAAGGGGGCGACATTGTGATATCCCATCTGATAAGGAAAAGAGTGAGAGTGTAGTGTATGAGATCTCACATTGCTTAGGAATGAGAAGTTATTGCTCTTTATAAGGTTTCAATGGGGCTCCAATTGTATTATTGACTAGTCATTTTGGAGTATAAGCCATGTAGTTTAGGTCTTCGATTGGAGTTTTACAAATAGATCAGAGTCTATCCCAATCAGAAATGTGAAACTTGAGCCGTGCCACCTACAACGGACAGGCCTAACGAGGACTTTGGGTATTTAAGGGGAGAGATTGTGATGCCCCATATGATAAAGATAAGGGTAGATGGTGTATGAGATCCCACATTGCTTGGGAATGAAAAGTTCTTGTTCTTTATAAGGTTCCAATGGGGCTCCAATTATATCATTGATTAGTCCTTTTGAAGTATAGGCAATGGTTTAGACCTTCCATTAAGGCGTTACATTTCTGTGGAGTAAATAGCGGGCATATCCAATATTTAAGGGCTCTACTTCTCTATTTCGAATGATGTACGTGGTCCATATGGGATGGGTTTGTGGAAATACATTAGAAAAGGTTGGGATTGTCAAATTTGGCTGAATGACCCCTTTGAGATGCTTCATTCTCATTATATAGAAATAATTACAAAGATGAGATTGAGAATTCAAATTTGAATCTCAACAAACTACATATTTATCTCTATCTAAACTAACATGATTTTATCCTATCTAAATATATACAAGTTTAATTTAAATACAAGATAAAATTAGAAGATAAATCCTAATATATTTGAATTTCAGTTCTGCTGTATCCCAATAAAGTAGGAGATTAGCTGCCATGTAACCCTAGCCACAACTTAGTAAAGAAAACCCTAGTTTTCCTTTGATAGGGATACCTTCAGAAGACATGCTCATATCGTAGTGAGCGATGGCTCTCGTGTCAAATTTTGGTTTGACAAGTGTTGTGGTGAACGAAGCCTCCAAAACAGTTTCCCTACCATATTTGAGCTCACTCGAGCAAAGGATGCAGCAATAGCAGACCTCTTGGCCTTTTCTAATGGCATCCTTCAATGACATATTGATTTCACTAAGGTAGCCCAAGACTAGGAGTTGCAGGCTACAAAGTTCTACGCGGTACTATATTCTGTAAGCATGTCTGAGGGTACCAGAGATAAGATGATCTGGAGCCCTTCCCAGAAAGGTAAATTCACTATCCGATCATTTCACAAAGTTTTAACGAGTCCTAGCATGGCCACATTCCCATGGAAGTGTATTTGAAGGAGGAAAGCTCCTTCAAAAGCAACTTTTCTTATTTAGATAGAATCTTTGGACAAAATACTTACCACAAATAATTTAAGGAAATGTTGGGTAATGGTGTTGGACTGGTGTTGCATGCGTAGGAAGAATCGTGAATCAATTGATCATCTACTTTTACATTGCAAGGTGGCTGAGACCATGTGGGATGATTTTTTTTTTTTTTTTGGTAGAAATTGGATTATCATGGGTCATGCCTCTTTGATCGGTATATTTTCTAGGAGGCCTTCCAGGTAATTCACAAGTCGCTGCAATTTGGAAAGCGGTTCCTATATGTACATGTTGGTTTATTGGCGGGAGCGAAATGATAGAAGCTTCAAAAACCGCAAGAGAACAATGGAGGTGCTAGGAATTTTCTTCTTTAAAATACTCTTATTATGGGTGGGGTCATTGTTTGTAACGGACTAAATGTCCATGACTTTTTACTGTTAGTAGTAAACTCTAGTCATGAACTTCTCATGTATACTTTCTGTATGCTTGGGCTTTGCCTATTTTATGAATAAAACTAAATCATAAAAAAAATTATGTCCATTGTTGGACTTTATATTTAGTAATGGGAATCTTACATTTTTGCACTCCCAAACTACCACAATTTTTTCAGTTTACACTCTAATTACCAGAACTGCAATTGGCACCTTAACCTACTAAATTTTGAAAATTTGCACGATCATTTAAGATTAGATCATTAATATTGTGCCACATCCTTTTTTTATTGATCTTAATGGTCAAATTGGAGATAATGGGTGCAATTGAAAATGGTAGTTTAGGAAGTTAATTAGCATTTTTAGTAGTTTTAATTGTTTCTACTGAAGCATAGAGACATTAAACAATCAAAACATATTTGGATGACCTGCATGGCTGGACAAAGCAATACTTGTGAAACACTTTTTCTTTTATAAGTAAACAACATGTGAAACAATTAAATCAGACTCGGATGAAAACATGGTAAAGATGAACAGATTAACAGAGGAAACAATGTAGAACTCCACATATGATCATGTTACAGAAAAAACCATGAAAACTTCACAAAACTTTGACAGCACAAATGTTCACACGCATCCAAAGGGAATAAATCTTAAGGGAATTTTTTATTACAAGATAAGCATATAATTAAGACCAGAGATCCAGTGTACACCTTGCTTGGCTGATGCAGCATTATAATTCGTCTAGCCTCTTGAACCTCCTTCATCAATTCTTCCAAGTCCTAAAGGTCCCAAATAAAAAAGTACGTGTTCAAAAGAGAAAAGAGTAATCATACAGGCAAGACCTCATATACAACTCTTTTAACAACTCTGTTTTAAATAAAGGGCAGTTAGGTAAAATTTGAGATTCAAATAAAACAAACTTCATACTTCTGATGAAGTGGCACTATCATATCGGTTGGTTCTTTGATGGGTGTAAAATAGTTGTATGAATATAATTATTTAAAAAAAAATAGATAATAAAGTAGGTATGTCATATCAGTGATGCTCCAATCACTACACTGCCAAGTTTCAAACACAAGGCACCACTAAAGAGTACATAAACCACAATGCAACTACCTAGGAATATCCACCCTCAAACCATTAAAGTCACCAATCC
Organism: Carya cathayensis; assembly: GCA_011037825.1. Classification (NCBI taxonomy): domain Eukaryota; kingdom Viridiplantae; phylum Streptophyta; class Magnoliopsida; order Fagales; family Juglandaceae; genus Carya; species Carya cathayensis. The sequence continues at coordinate 197,588 of QGSO01000221.1, read as the reverse complement.
AGTAAGCATAGACTTACATTAAGCAATAAAGGACGAGCATGAACATATGTATGTATAGAGCAAAAAGATTAAGGCCTGGTTTGGATAGCAAAGTTGTAATGATCATGAATATTAGCTATGCAGAACAGGAGCGATTCCAGACTTTTCAAATTAACAAAGCCCAACTCAAATACTACATTGTGGCTGCAGCAGCCAAGCACTCTTGAAAATATATGAAGAACACATACCTGCTTTCCAGAAGCCCGAGACAAACGTTCTTGTTCCTGAAGAGCCTCTTCTACTCTCTGTACTGTTGCTCTGGCAGTTTCAATTTCAGCACGAGCAAAAGCTCTTTCCTCATCAACCAGTTTTTTAGCATCTTCTGAAGCCTAAAATGAAAAACAAATGCAATAAAAAACAGTTAGAGAGAGAGAGAGTTTCTAGAGCAGGTTTTGTGTGGTATCTTAAGGGAACACAAGACCAGAGCAAGCTGGGGAAAAGTTTCCAAAGAAAAAAGGGTTTCCAGAGGTGCCATGAGGTAGGGCATAGCTTTCCTCCCCCTCCTGTACTGGGTACTTGATTTTGAGGCAAGAAATGTGTGGAAAATGAACAAAAAATAAGTGTGGAACATGAAGAAGGAAAATAACATAAATAGGGTAGAGAACTAAGCTTTCTCCCATATTTTTCATATCTATAATGCAATCTTGCCGTTAACTTTACATTAAAAATTGCAAAGATTCATGTCTCACTAAATAATGCATTGGTAAACGTTGTGGAACAAAGTAAACAGGAATGTTTTGCGTTACTTTTTAGCATGGGCAAATATCTTGAGCGCCTATAAAAGGAAATCTAGAGTAGATAAAGGGATGGATTGAGTAATAAAGAGGTGAAACATTTAAGAAACAAGATGATCTAGAGAGAGATAGAGAGTGAGAGCATAGCAGTTGCAAGTTATTACATATTAGGATCTGCTGCAAGAACACATTCTTGACAGAACTGTCGTATCAGGTACTGTAAGGTATTGCTTCCTGTTAGCTATAGTGACAACAAATTCTTCATGATATATTGGACTTCTAGAATCAAACTTATTTAACTGGGTAAAGAAACAGCTTCCCATCTTTCCTTTGTCCAAACTTAAAACATCAATAGCCTTACTAACTCTAAGATGATTGGAGAAATCACCACCTATCAAGTGCATCCCAGTCCCAATGATACAACTTCCAAGGGATTTGATAATTGATAATAGCCATCAAAACATCATCTAAATCAGTTCAGTCTATTTGTATAAAAATAGCATATTCTCAACCTATAAAAAATAAATTTTTAATAGCTACACACAAGCATTAATGCAATGAATTTTTAATTCTTTTAGTCATTACGATGAATTGGAATTGTATCAGTTTTCAAAAGAATTTTCTAATGAAAATCATGATGCTGTCAAAAGTTGTATCACCCATGTCACCTGCTTAAGAAAATTTGCTAGTTTCTTCACTTCTGCCTTTTCTTGTAGCAACTCCCCTTCTCTTTGAGTCAGCTGAACTGCTAAAGCTTCTACCTACACAAAGTGAACAGTGGCAGCCATTACTTGCTTCACTTGGAAATAGAATTGGGTATAGAATTAATACTTAACCAAAAAGGAGTTAATACGAACAAAAATCCTAACCAACCAAAAGATCCATTATAGGGGAGAAATAAAAGCAGCAAATTCAAGGACAACCCCAGCTTTCTATTATATGGAAATATTATAAACAATATATACTCTACCACAAGTACATATAGCTGACACTAGAGTGAAATATGCTTATGGGACCAGGCCGAGAACAATTACCAACTAGATTTCCAAAGCCAAGTGCATAAAGAACAATTGAATTTCTCAAGCAAGAAGCAAAAGGTAAAACATTCTGCAGGTGCAGTTGCTAACATATTAGAACACAAAAGATTAAACAGTGGAAAAAGTATATATTTTCCTCAAAAGAGCAAAAAAGGGCCATACACATCGTATATAATAATGAATAATGAAAAAGGATAAAAAAAATTTATGGTTCATTTCATGATTGTACTGTTACGTTTATAAAATTACTTTAATAAGGAACTCAAAACAAAATGATGAGCTGTCTTCTTGCGTATTCTTTGATACTGCATTTGCAATTGTATTTTAGTTATATTTCAAGTTCAGTAACCGACTAAAAGTGTTAGATTTAAGGCATAGGAATGCTGAAAGGGAAAAAAGAACTCAAATAAAAGGAGCATATTATAGGAACTAACCATAGAGATAGCTTCCTCTACATCATCCTTGTTTCTACCAGCCACACGCCCCTTTAGGGATTCCAGTGCATCTCTAAGCTTCTTCAGAAGAACGTGCTTCTCCAATGAAGCTGCCTCCCTCAGTCTATTCTGAAGTCCACAAATGACTAGCTTATAAGTTCTCTCTGTATCGTCCACTCTTCTCAGAAAAAATTGCTTATAGTTCTTTCCAGTTGGATACAAAAGCAACATAAGAAAGAAGCATTGTCACATGAAACAAACCAACACTATTCCAAGCTGTCTAAACCCTCTACGATATACAAAATACAATAGATTAATCTGCGCATCTTATATTTTTCAAAAATTGAATTACTCAAAATTTAGTCTTCTTTCAACTGAGCGTGGTAACTCTAATTGGCACATCTTAACAGAGTTGATTAAATTTTCCAAAACCTTAATAACAGAACCAAACTTTCCACGATCTTAGTTTATTCAGTGACAAAAGATCAGCCAAAAGAAGTAAAAAATAAAAGAAAAGATAAACGTATTGAGAAACGAAAATTAAAAACGAAATCCTACGAAAATTGACAAGTCACGAATAAGCACAAACGGAACATTATTTCCTAGCATAAAAGAGCATAAAAATTGTAAATAAAACTTAACCTCTTCAGACAACTTAGCAGCAGCAGCCAACCCTTTCTCAAATTTACTCGCGAGGTCACGAACCGAGAGGCGATTCTGTTGTTCCAACAGTTGTGCAGTCTCACGGGCGACCACTTCCTTCATGGATAGTACTTTAGGGTCATCCTTCGACTCCACAATCTGATTGTTAGCTCCAATTTTGTAATTTGGAAAACGACTAGAATTAAATATCACATCCGCAGATACTGCCGGGACGGCATCTTTTTGCATGGTGTCACCAAAATCACGGCTCACCCTCGTCATAATGACAGACCAACTACTCTGTTAACCAACAAAAGTAAGCTTCCTGGAAAAAAGAGTAAAGAACAAACTAACTGTAAAAAGACCTCTCAACCTCGCCAATGAGCTGAGCTCTAGCGAAAAACGGAAACTCAATTTATTGTAATAAAAAATTGGATGTGGAGGGTGAGGTCAGTTCGAAAATGTTTTTATTCTAAAATTTTAAAATATATGATCTTCGAAAAAGATGAAACCTTTGCATACACGGCTACAATCATTTCCTGAAATTTTTTTTGTCAAAAACACAACAAACCAGACAACTCACTGCTGATTCGAGCAGTACTATAAAAATCCATATAATATGCAAAGCCTGGAGAAATCAGACCGGATACACAAAAAAAGCAAAGAACAAGAATATCAAACGCAATTGCCAATTACCCATTTCAGCTTTGAACTCAAAACAAGCGGTAAGACAAAGGAAATGAAAAACCCTAGTTCTCCGAATTCCTTTTTTTCGTTTTACTATATTTCAGAGAGAGAGAAACAAAAGTTAACAACGGAGACAAAAAGGGAGACTTGGACTCACAGATGATGAAAAATAAGTGGGAAGAAGTAAATAATGGAGAGCTTAGGATTGAAGATTCTTCGTTGGATCAGATGCACGGCAGAGCCCTTCAACTCGATCATCCACTAGACATGATGACGGAGCGAGCGAGCGAGAGAGAGAGAGAGAGTCTGTAGGAAGAGAATATGCAAACAAAGAAAGATAGAAAGAGAAGGGCGTTGGGTTGTTGCTTTTTGAAAAAGCAAGAGAGAGAGGCCCTATAATCTATGAAGAATTCTTTGTATGAAAAATACATATGATAATGGTGACACTTTGTTTATGGTTATGGGTTTGGTTGAGATTGGGTGGTGAGGGGAGAGTTGAATTGGGATTACCAGTGTGTTGTCACGACCCATGCGTACGCTTTAAACTTGAAACTTCTTGGCGGTCCCATGTCTTCTTCTTCTGTCCTTTCTTCCTCATTTTTGCTTCTTTCTCCCGCTAAATTAATAAATTAACTTTCATACTTTGTCTATTCATATTTTCTCTAATTCTTTTTTATCAAATCGGATAGCAGTACTAAAATATTCATATCATGTTCACATCACTTGAAAGCTTTATGTGTAGTATTAAGAGTAAGTCTGATTCGGACATTTCCAATATTTTATAATATTGTGAATAATAATAAAATAGTTTGAATTAAGATGTGGAAAATATATTTTCCTCCCGACCAATTAAGTTAGACTTGGGCAAGACATTAAAGTTCATCTCAGCCTAGATCTTCCTTTCCTATGGTCCATGTATTGCCAACGGAACCCAACTTGCAAACTATACTAGAAAAAAGGGAATATATCGCATGGGAAACAAGTCAGGGGACAAACAGGATGTCGACCTTGAAACTCACCTATAACACCTACCATTAAAAGATTTATGTCTACAAGTAAACAGAAAACACGAACAATCCTCTATTCTCTAACGATGGGGTGAGAAGTGATCTCGTTAATCACTTAGCATTGTGATGCTACTTAAGAAGTCACGCCGCATTAACGACGCTACCTTAGACACAAGGCCGCATTAAAAGCCAAGACTTGAGCAACTCTAGGCTTGATGGAGACCCTACACATTAAAAGGCATGACTTGGGCAACTCTAGGCTTGATGTAGACCCTTGACATAGGGTACAGGATGTTCCTCGAAATCTCATATAAAAACCAGGCTTCAGGTACAACTGACTTTTTTTGAACTCTCTAATTCTCCAACAATTTTTCTCGAAAAATAAATATCGACTTTTACATCAAAGGCTTCTCGGACCACCACCAAGGCACCTTCATCTCTGTGATTGCAGGTAGAAAGATCCTGGCTTGGGTTACTGGAGCTTAGCCCATGTGTACGAAATACAACATTAGTAAAATGTTTTATTGAATTTTAAGAAATGAAAGAAAAAACATTAAATAAAAATACTATAAAGTTAAATAATTATCTAAATTAGTTTTTTAATATTATTTTTATTTTAAAATTTCTAAAAGTTCCATTAGATCTTGTGTTTTTTAATGTTGGTTTTTTTTTTAGCAAAGTTTTATAGAAATTAACGAACCAGTTGGAGGAACTTTGAAGTGGACCTGCGAGAAAGGAACTAGACTGGAGCTTGTTTAAGGCACTTTTAAGTGGACCCGAGAGAGAGAAAGAACTGTGATTTGGACTATCCAATTTTTCGTTTAATCAGAATCAGTGTCTTGTTATTATCAAACGTTGTTTTCCCTTAAACCAGACTGACCTGGTGCTTCAACTCTGGTTTCTATTTTGTGGGAGAGTAGTCTTTTTGTATATATAATATATTGATGATCCGACCTAAAAGAACCATGATTTACAATTGTTTCATGGTCTTTTCCTAAGAGGTGAAACATTATCCTCTTAAACGTGGGACAACAATCATTCAAAATATTTGCAAAGACTAGATTTGTTATCTCACATTTACTAGAAAAGTAAAGTAAAACAATAAATAAATTATACGATACAAATATTTACATGATTCGACAACGTATTTATGTTCAAGAGCTACAAAATTTTTTATTATTTTGTAGAATGTCAAAATATTTTGTGAGGGAAAATTTACCGTTCATCACAACCATACTGTTCATAATAAACATATTTATAAAGTTATAAGGTAGAAACTCTAATTTCACAACTATCGCAATATTTGCTTAAGTGAGGTATCGAGCGAGGTTTGAGTGAAATCTCTGTTTAATGTTCGCTTGAGCGACATGTCAAGCGAGTGTTGAGCAAACTCTCTGTATGAATTTTGCTCGAGCGACTTGTCAAGCGAACTTTCTATATGATATTTCTCGAATCACAAACAAGGTCATTTTTTTTTTTCTCAAGGGCGTTGCCCTCGGATCCCATGAGGCTCAACTATGTTTGCTTTAGCTTGGGCCTATTGACCCAAGCCTCATTAGAACTCCACAAAAAATGGGTAAAGAATCCTTGTGGAATTGGGTTATAAAATCAGGCCACAACAAGAATAAACCAGACTTCATAAATCCAACAAGATCAATTATTCAATTAAATGATATTGAACATCTTTCGTATCTCTTCTTGAAAACATATTTTAAAAAACTACAAAAAAAAAAAAATCTATATAATAGATGATTACTAGTGGATATATAAATTATCTGTTATTTTATACTTTACATCCAAAACTAACAAATTACACCTCTCAATTTTAGTTGACTATTAGATAACACACTTCATGAAGGTCTAATGATCAACATTATCTTTGTAATTTGTTTTTTAGCAAGATTGTCTAATTTTGGCATGTTGCCGAAGATGTTAGTTTGGGACAGATGCTACAATTTCACAGCTCAAGAATATAAGATCTGCTACATACAGTCATTTTTGTATATTTTTTATATATTATACTGACATGATTGGCCTAAACAGTTATTTTATATTAAAAAAAAATACCGTAACCAATTACATTAATGCAATGCATAAGAAATATATAAAATGACTGCATATAAAACTTTTGTATTAATTTTAATGTAAGATGTCATGTTTACTTTATAATAATAGATTCTTTATAATTTAGTATACTACATTATATCAGTTTAAAAATAAATAAATAGAAATTATTACTTCTAGGAGGAATGTTCTTAGATCCGGTCCTCGTTCTTTTCAATCCCTTCTAAAGAGAGAAAAAGAGCTAATAAAAGATAATTAAATGTATTAAACATATTGATTTTTTTTTTCAACTAAATATTTCTTGATATATAAAATTGCATAATGTCAGGATTTAAATAATTATAAAAACATAGAAAACAAATACGTTTAATGCATAGTTGTCTTTTCAGCAAAGTCAACTAACCACTCTCGAGAATCATAATCAAAACACCTATGACGGTCTAATACCGTGTGAAGCCCACAAGAAAATAAATACACTTCATCAATTAAGAGTAGAGTTGTAGACTTTTGGTTGTCTATCTTGTTTGATCATTTTCTTGCAATAAAAATGCATTACTTTTAATTAATAGCCCTTTAATTGGCTAACATGTACGAAAAAGGGAGGCTTCATGGCAACTTCAATCTAATATGAGAAGGAAAATATTTTAATCACAAAAAATTATATAAAAATAAATTCATAAATTAATGCGACTTGATATGATACGTCAGATTGTAAAATTACTTTTATAATAAAATAAATCTAACGATATTTATAAAATCACATCAATTTATAAATTTATTTTATATAATTTTTTTGTGTTTATAATAGTTTTATAGGATAAATATTGTTCTTTCATCTAAATTTTTTTCAATTTCGATTACAAACTGGTGTGCGACAGATTTTAAGCATGATTTTAAGAAAGTACTACGTACTTTAGTTGCAGGAGCATCATATGCACGTTAGTTGCATAAACTTCCATGTTTCTGACTAAAAAACAGATCAATTGTACTATATAGAGTCATTTTTACGTGTTTTTTTTATGTATTACACTAATCTGATTAGTTAAAATAATTATTTTAAATTAAAAAAAATAACACAACTAATTACATTAGTAAAGTACTCAAAAAAATGTAAAATTTACTTTACATAGAATTTTTGAAAACAGATATATAGAGGTGCAAGGGGTCGTGTGTACAATAAAACCGCAATAGAGGTTGCTGGTTAAGGGCTAATCACGGGATAAATTCGTTGTTGCTGGTTAAACAACAACGAATCTATTTTTGGGTAGACATGAAATGCGGACATTTCGGAGAAAGAAAAAGGAAATCACTGAGGTACCTGCGATGGAGAATGGCAGGCCGAAGAGAGCTCTGTGGGAATTGCGGATACGTCTTTGTTCCCAAGCATCTTCAAGCGTTCATCAATGATATTTATCAGACGTTCTTGTCAAACATGTTTGGACAACCATTGTCTAAGCATGCAAAACTCATTGCTCATGAATTCTCAAACACGTTTGGACAACCATTTGTCGTCCTGTCTTCTAGCGTTTATGTATACATTCGAGCTGATAACTGGAAACGGATAAGAATATGAGAATCCTAGGAAGATGCGATTAAACGTTCGGTATGATCACTTATTCCTTACCTGCTTGCATCATGTGATGCATGTCCACTGAAACTTTATTAGAGCAACTAACGTACATTTAAATAAGAAAAAATTTAATTACAATAATTGTGCATCAATCTAATGTGATTGGTCAAAAAGTAGATTTTATTGAAAATGATGTTAATTTAAATTTTAAATATGAAAGAATCAGTATTGGTACACAGATTAGTACTCAACTTTGCTTGTATATAGTAAAACTCTTTAAATAATGGATAAGTTGATATGAGATGAGAAATTTGTAAATAATAGTAAGATAATTTGTGAATAGTAGTAAAATAGTTTGAGTTAAAATGCTTTACGGAATTTTAGAAAATAAAAGAGAAAAAATTGAATGATAATATTATAAAGTTAAAATATTATTATAATATTATTTTTGGTTTGTGATTTGAAAATTTTGAATTATTTTTTGTGTTTTGTTTAGCAATTTGAAAAAGTTGGAATAATTAGATGAAAAAGTTAAAAATTTAAAATTGAAAAGTGTCTGTATTTGAATAGTATTTGGATATTGAGATAAGTTGGGTTGAGACTATCAGTGAAGCCAAATGGGAGTTAAAAATTATTTTTTAACTAGCTAGCATTACTAGAAAACAGCACAGTTGTGGCTAGTTATTTCCTACGAAAATGAATATTTTCTACTCAAATGAGTCTGTTTTTATTATAACTAGTCATTTTTGTCATTTTCTTGTAATGCAGGTGGATGAGAGACATATTTTTTATTTCTCAATTTCATTCACATATCTATTATCATAGAAAATTTGAGCTCCCATAATCTAAGCCCGATGCCAATTAGATGCTTGAAAACTTGATTGAACTTCGTATTCTTCTCATGTGAGTTGATATGAAGAAGATTGATGAACAGATTAACATTCACTATACCTTCAACCCCAAAACATTAACATCAGCAAATATAGTTCAAACATAGCTGCATTAATACACAAAATCAATTAGTCCCAAAATAAAAACAAACCTATAAGAACAACTTTATTAACAACAAAACTTTTAGTTAACCAATAACAGTGCTCATTTTAATTTTCCAAGGAACAAACATGAAAGTTAAATATTATTGGTACCGGTACCGCATGACCCATGATATGTCCACATGGCTGAGGAGGTTATTAATTAACTCCCTAACACAACCACAACTTGAAGGAAGTTAATTAACTTTTCGTGTGAAAACTCTTTAAATAAGAGTTTACAAAAGAGAAAAAAAATTCTCCCAACTCTTTATAATTTCCTAGAAAAACCATCTAAATCTCTTGATCTTAAAGTGTAAATTTTCTAAGAAACTCTAATAGCCTCCTAAGCAATGTAGAGATGCAAACAACAAAGTGACATGGGCTATAAGATGAGCAAAGATCCGACCTTGCAGAAATTATGCTCCTTGATGTAATTTGAATTAACCTTATTTAACAAATATGATTTTAATGATTGTCAAGTATATAAAAATACAACAAATAAACCAGTCTTAATAATAAGAAAGTCATTGAACGAAATTACCAACCTGCACGGAAAGATCAAGAGAAAATTAGAAAGCCAAAACAAAAAAAACCATTTTAACAACCTTTTATCGAGAAGAAGCAAACTAGCTGGAAGTGACAAGTAGAAAAACATGATTCATTTCACAATGTGATGACATTTTTATTTCCATGTAGATATGAGGATAAAATTTCACTATAAAATGTTTATTCCTATAGAAAATTCCTAATTGCATAAAACCCAAGACACCTCAACATCAATAAAATAAGCATTTCGTAATCATAGGCCAGATACAAAGAAACAACCTAATAAACTCTTAAACTTAAATACTACTTTTTAAAAACCAAAGTTTTAATCCAATTGAACCCAATTACCCAAACTCCAAACTCTAGTTTGTCAATTAAACTAAAAACTCCCCTGAACAAATGCATAAACTAAAATCAAAGATGGAGATGAGATGAAAGTTCAATAAAATATTGTTATAATATAATTTTTTAATACTATTTTGTTTTTAGATTTGAAAAAGTTGAATTGTTTATTATATTTAGTGTGGAAGTCTGAAAAAATTGTAATGATTAGATGAGATAAAATTGTTTGAGTAATAAAGAGAAAATACCTTTTGTACTGGAGATTTTGCAAACTCGATCATCCGCGTCTTCACTCTGAAACCATTACACATTAAGAAATAGCCAGCTCGGCTTACAGTCACCTCATATAGCTTCTTCTTCAGTAGTTTCTGGCAATAGGATCAGTTTATGTGAGAGACTCCCATCCCAAGCCTGGCAGGTTAAATCCACCGGAGAACTCTTCAATATTGTCCACTTGGTTAGTAATTAGTCATACTACATTAACAGCTTTATGGATTGATAAATAAGCCACATATTTCACCATTTTGAAGAGAAGCCCCACTTCATTGTGTCACTGTGCCGCGAGCTCCTGATCTATTTAGGCAGAGTCAGTTCGACTCAATAACCTGGTTACTTGATTATATGTGCTGTCTTATTCAACATTTTCAAGAACCGCATGTTCCCTGATGACAATGTTATTCTAGTCAGGAGCCTACTGATTATCGCTTAGCTTGAAGCCTGGTTTAGCTTGGTTGAAGTATAGTAGACTTCAACAAAGTCATACTACACAAGTGTTTGATGATATTCTTTTCATGCGCTCGCACTATCAAACCAGAGTTTTTAGATTACAGATTGCTTTTAGAAATCTTTGAGGTGATAACTGCCATATTATTGGTAAACATCAACCACAAATACTTTTCAAAGTGCAGAGCAAGACTGACAAATCCAGTCAATTGTTAAGTAGACAAGCTGCAATATCTGTTTATTAAGGGGAATAAAGTTAGTAAGATCTCATTTTTCTTTGTTCTGAAAACAAAGATGGAGAAAGTTCAGGCAATGCCACTCTCTATCAACCATTACTTCCTAACTCTAGCAGTTAATTTGATGATACGAAGAGCAGTTAAAAGAATATGCCCTACAGTGCATCCGACTTTCTGCCAAACTTTGAAATAGGTGGTGGTACTTCAGCATTAGCTGTTTGTTGAAAAGGAAAAGTTTTTGTGGGCTCTGAAGAGATGAATGAAATAGAAATATTGCAGGAAGCCAAGGAGTAGTACTCGAGCAATGTCTTCCAATAATTGGGAAAGATAAAGCTGAACGGATTGGGGAGACCTGATCATGATTTGACTTCCAAAGACAGCTGCTGGCTACCAAATTATCTGACATTAATTCAAATTATTTGCATTATAAATACTACTACCAAGCAAAACTCAACTTGACAATAATTAAAACCGAGACCATCTAAACAAACATGAAAAACCAAGCTGCACCAAATTGGCAGTCAAAATGAAAAATTGGACTAGGACTTTAGTGCCTCCTAATTAATGACTAAGCTCTTCAACTGGATAATAGTGCCTGTTGTATAGCCAAAGAGAATCAGCAGCAACAGCATTACTATCTTGGTTGCGGTGCCAAGTATAGTGGGCATGGGTCCTGTTCTTTATAGCCAGAATTGCATGCCCAAAGCTTGCTTCTCGGAATGCAGAATAACTTGGTTGTGGGTCAGTAAAACTGCATGCAGAAAACAATAGGGAGATATAAATAAAAGAGTAAGGGATCAGTAGCAGATCGGTACGGATAATTATCCAATTTTTTACTATACCTGTCAGCAATGCCCTCAATATTACCGCCATCACCAATTGTTATGTATATTGGTGCAGATTGGTCCTTTATTGGCGTGCTGAGTCCATCTGTTATATTGTACCTCATATTCGATATTCGCTCCTGCAATAATTAATACATTAGAAAAGTAGATAATGATTTTATTAGAGGATTTATTCATGACCATTTGACATATTAATGCTGTTCTAATATTGTAAAAAAGAAGAGATTAAGGAGGCTTACTGAACGCTCATAGGCATGAACATGACCAGCAAAAACAATGTCAACTTTGCTTTCAACAAACCAGGATTCAAAAGTCACTCTCATGCTTTCTCCTTCCATAAAATGGTAGTTGTTGCTGTTATACCATGGTGAGTGAAGAAGAACTATAAGCCATGGAGTTTCAGCTCGATTAACTTTGGTGAGCTCCTTTTGGAGCCAAGTGTATTGAGGAGTGTATTTACCTGTACAAAAACAGCAAGTACTAAATATCATGATGAGACCAGGCCACTTTGCTTGCTTCTACGTACAGATACTATATTCTCTATTCATACCATATGCTGAGTAAGAAGAGAGGACAATGATGTGTGCAGATGCACGCTTGATGGAATACCAAAGTGGGGATGTACTCTGCGACGATCTGTAGGGCACGTGGTATCTGTTCACATAGGGCTTGAAAGGAACAAATTCGTTCTGATATTACATAAATACAAACACATCATGATTCAGAAAATACTGTTAAAAAACCAAAGAATATTCTCACTTTGAATATCAACCATACACCAAAGCTACGTAAGTACGAGGATATATACTATGAAAGTTTATTTGAGCTAGATACAGGTTTGTACTGAAGATTTTGCTCTCAAGTTTTACATTTTCAATGATTGTATCACTCTATAGGTAAAGGCAAGGGAAAATAAAATGAAAAAATGACACTAATTTTTCTTTTGAAATGTTAACCAAAACAAAAATTCTAACTGTATATAAGCAAAATACCAAAAGAAAATGAGGAAACATGTCATTGTGGAATGTTAAGTAGGTTCTTAATTCCTAAAGGTAGAAGTCTTTACAATATCTGGAGCATAATCAAGTTCATGATTGCCAGCGGTCCAAATCCATGGCTGATACGCAGCACTCTTCTCAATAAAGCGGCCCCATGTGTCCCATCTCTCATTGTCATGGTTTGGGTGATCATCTGCATAAGAAAGATCACCTGCAAACAACATAGTTTGCGCAGTCGGGTTGGCAATATAATGCTCAAGCGTCTCATTAGAACTACTTGTCTGTCCCAAATCACCTGCAAATTAGGCACATTGCTTCATTATGTATAGCTGCTGCGCGCATGCTAAAAGAACCAAACAAAACAATAAAACAATCTCTTTTGTTCCTGATCAGAAGCATTAATTCTTAATACTGACCAATGATGCCAAATGTGTATGGAACATCTGGCCCCACTTTGGGAGGAGTTCTGAAGTGGAACAGACGGGCACACTCGCCAACTCCAATCTCATAAAAGTATTTAGTGTCATACTGAGTATATATACCAAAAGAGGAAAAAAAATCATGTCAAGTATGACCTAAAATGAGATTAATATATATGAATTGCATATCTGCAGCTTGGAGTATGAACATTTTATCGTATATAGATTATAGATACATAATCTCAAAGATGAACTGTATAGAAATTAATTAAAAAAGCAATTACTTAACCTCTAATCCTTCAATGGTGGCATGATGAATGTAACCAGAAGTATATTTATAGTATTTGTAAGAGGTGATTTTGGCCGGAGCAGTAAGCTTATAATTCATGAGGTTGCCCTCTGCAGCCCAATAGGTCACAAAATTCGGATGCAACATTAACGGTGTAACCCATGTAATAATCACACCCTGTCCAGCACTATCTCCTTGGGTTATATGAACCTGCACATAAGCAAATTTCAGAGTTTTAAAAATTTGATAAATATATATATTTGAGAGATATATATATATATATATATATTGGAGGGCCCATTTGGTATTTAAGCCCAATGAAAAAGGCTCTCTATTGACCGACCCAAATTAAAGAGTCCAAGTCCAGCAAATATCAACACACTACACGCCACCTTACATGGGAATAAAAGAATTTCATGCACGTACAGGGGTTGTTTCAGTTATTCAGTGATGATTTAAATCGATAAGCACCGCGTAAGGTACGTATCATGTTGAGGTGATCCTATGTAGTGCTAATCTAGTTTTAATTGGAAATTTATATATATCAAGTAATCCTTAACAGTAATCTATCTCTATCTCTTTCTAAATTCTGAATTATTTGATAGTTCACTTGACTGATTTAGGCATCAGAGTATTTTCCGGCGAGTCATGCCGGAATTTATTCACATCGTACGAGTGAATGGCTACATTCATGGTGGTGACACATCCTTAACATATATATATATATATATATATATAGATATATATATTTTTTTTATATTATACTAACGCAGATGGTAGCTTTTGTGATGGATGAAACAATCACCCAAAAAAAAAAAGAGGAACCGACGAAATCTTTTGTGTGATGAATAACACCTAACGGGTCACCGACGCAAGAACCACGCCACCAAATAGATGTTGTGTTGCTTTATTATTCAATTGTCCCAAAAAATATTTTTTTGTCATTTGTAACCTAAAGTTCAATTGAAGGTCTAAACATGATCAACTTTTGGTAATGTACTAATGGTTCGTTTCCGTCACAAAATGTACGTTTGAATATACCAACAAATGTTCCCATGTTACTGAACTTCAAACGTATAAATCTACATTGAAGTGTAACAACTAAATGTTCAAACGTAAAGATAGTTTAACGTTTGAACATGGATTTAATAATGTTCGAATGTCAATAGCATTAATGTTTGAACATCAATAGTTAACATTCAAACTTGGACTTGAAAATGTTTGCACGTCCATATCTTAACATTTGAATGTGAACATTATAACCTTTCACGCATACACGCACTTAGGTGTTAATTAATGCAACAAGTTTATGGTAAATTAAGGTTGAATACCTGCTCTGGTGCATTGAATCCTGGAGGAGGAGGAAATGCTTCTTTCGGCAAGTCAGGAGATCCCTCAGCTTTCCTAACATAACTACTGGTTACACCACCATGACAGAAACCGACAATACTCAGAAGAAGAACCAAGACTAGTACTGTTGACAAGCACGATGCAGTACCCATATTAATGAAGTACTGCACGTAGAGAAAAGAAGAAAAGAGAAGAGAAGGCAATTTTCTGTGGGGAATGAATGTACGTTATGTTGTGTTTAAATAAAGGAAAGAGTGGCTGAGATCTTATCCAGAAAAATCTTAATTTGAGAAAAATTCTAAAGGCGGTTGGGAGTTCGAATTACATTTTATTACTAATTATCCATTAAAATTTATATATAAATAAAATATAACAATTTTACTAAATTTTGAAAACATGTAGATCACTTTTTCTTTATGTTCATGAGAGAAGTGTAACATGTACAAACGGGTTATCTAAAAATAACTCATAAATTGAAGTGATTTTATTTTAAAAAAATGATACTTAGCTCTCTCAAAGTTACCGCTAAAAGTCACTGCTTGAGCATTTTAATTTTTTTTTCTTAATAGTTAAGAAAGTAACTATTAGTAAAATTATATATTTTTTAAAAATTTTTTTAGTGATTAAGGATGTCAAAACAATACTTAAAAGAAAACGAGAAAAAAAAATAAAAGTTTGAAATACACTAGGGTGCACACCTAGCGTGCAGTAAGAGTTGGGCAGCCCCCTAGCATTGTCCTTTATTTTATTCATTAGATCTATTTTACGATAAAAATAAATATATAAAATGACATAGCTTAATTAGTAACTTTACAATTTGACGTATTACATCAAGCTACGTCATTTTATAAATTTACTTTTATGTAATTTTGAAAATTTTATATAAGCAATATTAAATATTGCAGAATTCACACATTAGTCTATTTTTTTCTTTAAAAAAAAAAAAAGACCTTTAAGTACTTTGATTTGCTTCTGTTCTTTGGATGGCTAGATTAATTTAATTTAGATAAAAGGGCATAAAAGTCTTATACATCTATTATTTATATAATTTGCAATCATTTTTGTATTCTATTGAACTATCTCATCATATGATCATTTTATTTTATTGAAATATCACAACACTTTACATTCATAAACAAACTTCCATTAAGTACTTATTATCATAATTATAAAGTTAAACCCACTTGTTTTTATTAGCATTAAGACTTAAAAAAAAAGGAAGTTTGAAAACGAAAGGTTTTCTACAATTTATAATTACTAATTGAATAGAGAAAAAAAAGGACTTTTCATTACTAATTTATAATTACTACTCTCTTTGATTTTTCCACTGTTTAACTCTTCTGTCATTTCATTATTATTTTTCCATGAGCGACAAAAGACTATTCATTCACGATCTTATTGTATATTCACCTCTTTAATTTGATTCCCTCACCTCATAACTATTCTATTTAAATTATTCTTGAACTGTTTCAAGAATGTTTATATAATATTTTGACCGTTAAAATACATTAATATTAGTTTAAATGAATGCACTGAAATGGTAAAATTGTGCGTTTCTATGATTTAGTAAAAACCAGCCAAAAGAATTACTTTTTTTTTTTTTTTGGCAGAAATATAACTCTCGATCGGTTCATAAGGAGAAAAAGAGTTTTCGTTAATCTGTAATAATTAAGTTATTTATTGGCTAACGAGGGAATATAGAAAATGAAATCTAGTCCTTTTAGATTTAGGGCTCTTCAAAAGTTTAGCCTAATTTTATTTATTTTTCCTATTTTAGTTAGACAAATTTTCAAAACATCATGCATCTCATGCTCTATTTTTTCCTACTATATTTAAACCAAAATTTGGAAAATCAGAATTGGGTAAAGACCGATTCAATGAATCGGGCTATTCATAACAATTTTATGTCGGATATTTCAATGTTGATAAAAAAGTTTTAAAAATCTTATTTGATGCAATTCAAGCTTTTTAATCACGTATAAAATGGAATTTTATTGACTAGTTTCAATAAAAATATAATATGAATCTAAATAGTTTCAATAAATATGTAATTTATGTATTTAACCTCAATAGTCAACTTTTTATTTTTTGCCTCATATATGAAAAATATAAAGATCATTAAGTTATAAACAAATGGAAAATGTAATATTTTATTTCAACCATAAATTTAATATAAAATACTTATTTATCTCCTTAATTTTTTGTTCAACTAAAAAATATAAAAAAATTACATATTTTATCTTTCAATTTTTTTACAACTCTTATTGAATACAATGATGAAAAAGTTAATATATATTTAGTTCTATAATATTTTTGTACAAAAAATTAAAAGAAAAATCCAATTGTTAGACTAATTAAAAATAAATGTAATTTTAAATCAGTTGGAATCGGTTCAAATCGGTCTAAAATTAATAATTGATTAATTGAAGCAGTTTATTGAACGATTTTAAATGTTCACTAAAATCGATTCAATTTCTTACCGACTCAAATTGAATCAACTTGAATTGAATTGTTTTTTCAACCCTTGATTTAAAAACAATCTTTTTTATTTTTAAATTTAATTGTTCTTTCTTTTGATATCATCCTTTTTGAACTTTGTTTTACAAAAGCTGTTATATATATAGATTTTTAAAATAGTCGTGATATAAAAATCTTCTAAATTAATGTGACTTTTGTTATGAAACTTATGAATTTCATTAAATGTTATAACGATATATATAGGAGTACAAAGGAGTTTCTATAACATTCTGGAGTATTCCAGAGTCGCTATGCATTTGACGACTAGCACTATGCATTTGACGGCTCGATAAAGGTGGTCATACAATACAATTTGAATTTGATTTCTAACACTCCCCCTTTGGATGACCACATATAAAGAATATGCCTCGTTAAAACCTTGTCATGGAAAAACCCAGTGGGAAAAAACCAATGACGAAGGAAAAAGAGTACAATATTCTGTATATTGCCAAGTGCTTTAAGATTGCCTCATTAAAACCTTACAAAGGAAAACCCAGTGGGATAAAACCTTAGCGAAGGAAAAAGAGTACAATCAGCACAAGTCTTCAAGACTTTACTCCCCCTGAAAAGTGCATGATAATATGTCTTCAATTCTCCGCATTCCAATGTTGCAGTTGGTAATGCTTTAGTGAATAAATCTGCCAGATTATTACTTAACCGTATCTTCTTGTCATCAATTTCAACTTTCTTCTCATGAATTGCAATGATCTTCTTGTGTGGATCTGATAGATAACTCGTATCTGTGTCTCCATCTAATTGTGGACTTGATCCAAATAATCACATATTCAGGGCTTCAATTGAACTGGAGATAAGGTACTTCAGGACCAATAATTTCTCCATCGTCTTCAGGACGAAATGGATTTTTCTCATTTTTCAACAAAAAAAACGGTGGCCAGCTTTTTAGATCAGACAAGCACCGCATGCTTTTTCAGCTTTCTGTAGCTGTCAGGCGCCGCAGGGCTATAATGCTACATCTGCTGTCAGACGCCGCAAGACTATGATGCTATGCCTCGTCTCTTGTAGAGAGATGCTTCACGAGGGATGCCGTGAAGCAATAGAGGTGCTTAGTTTTTCTCTATAAAAGAGATATTCAGCTCATCTTCATTCGCATCTCATCTTCTTCACTTTTCTGTAATACTGCATCCTTACTCTGCAATCTCTTTCTGCATCATTACTCTGCAATCTTTTTCTGCATTTTTACTTTGCAATGGCTCAGCAATCTTCTCATGGCCAATATATAAGGTATTATGCACCTAGCTCATCAGCTGTTCCTGCTTCTACCACAGGTGCTAATCTGACTAATAAGTCAGATGTTGAAGCTATTTATGAGCTTGTAAATCTCGGTGCCCATTACTCTTCAACTATTTATGCATTTTCTCAGCGACTACAATCCAAACCTTATGATTTGGACAAACTCCATGAGAGAATTTCTATCCTTCAGCGACTTCTTCAGGAGTCTAACGCGAAGATAGAAGCAATAAAGCAAGAGAATAGGAAATTAAAATCTCTGCTTAAATCTTCTTTTAGATTGCCTACTACTTTAGACAGAGATGCCATGCAGATTCTTGAAGAACAAGAGCGTTTAAAGAATGAGGCGAAATGCCTCAAATTTCTGTAATTTTTGCTTCAAGATAATAAAATTTCACAAATATTCATATTTGTGTATCTATCTTCTGGTAGATATTCTGGATGCTTTATTTTATTTCTCATGCACATTTATCTCCCCCTTGAAACCGAAAGGGTTTTATATTTCAAATATGTGCAGTTCTTCTGAACTCTTCAGGAGTTTCAAGAAGATTTAAATCATCAACCGCAATAATAACAAATCCGGAATCTCTTAATAAAAACACATGGGTATATTGGATTATTTTTCAAATCCTTCTTTCAATAAATATTCGCTAATGCGTTTATACCACATACGTCCGGATTGTTTTCTGAATGTACTCAGATAACAAGTTTCAAGCATTTTATATCCTTCGGGGATTTTCAGATATATTTCTGGATGTATTCAGATTAGAAGTTTCAGGCATTCTATATCCTTCAGGGATTTTCATATATATGCCTTGGTCTAATGACCCATAAAAATATGCAATGACCATATCCATTAACTGCATATCCAATCTTTTTGTAACTACCAAATTAGTCAAAAATCTGAATATGATTGCATCCATAACAGGAGATTATTTTTCCTCATAATCAATCCCTGATTTCTGCATTTTTCATGAGCTCTTCTGGAGCCTCATAATCAATCACTGATTTCTACAGTTTTTATGAGCTCTTCTGGAGCCTCATAATCAATTCCTGCTTTCTGCAGTTTTCATGAGCTCTTCTGGAGCTTCAATGACATTTAAATTATCTATATAAACTGCAATAAAGATAATATAAATACTGAAAATATATTGAAAATAGCATGTTCCACATACGTTTACCTTGCATTAGATCATATAAGGATTTTAAGACTTGATAGAATATGTACTTCAGAACTATATACTTCATGCATACCCAAATTCTTGGTAACTATCAAGTTAATACAAATCGCAATATAATCTCTTTAACTTCAGAAACATATCAATATTATTTCTGCAGGAAATATATTCGTGATTTATATATCACATTTTCATTTTCTTTATACAAATACCCACTGATATTCAACAAGCATCACCTCATAGGTGTTTGGACTTCAAGTCCATATGCATCACATGATAACAATTCTGCAGGAATTGTTTATTTCTATTTTGGCCAATATTTTTACGTCGGTATTCTTCGACGATTCTGAGCTCATTTTCTTTATAAATGCCATCTTATATGAAAATACGTTGTCGACAACGGTTTTATTTCTCTCCATAATTTCTCAATCACTCATGAAATGTAATATCGAGATCTCGTTATTTTCAGGTACCTGTCCCTCTTCAAGGGAAGACATTTCATGAAAACCTCTTCAGGAGGTACTCTTCAGGAGTATTATATTCTTCAGGAGTATTCATTATGAGAGAATTTTTAGATGGACTTTATTGCTTGTTTTGTGGGTACGGCCTCTTCAGGAGCACCGATTTCTTTTCTTTGTGCTTTTCTCTTTTCGAGATGCTTTATCATTTGTATCAATAAGTCTCACATGCTTTCATACATGTCTTATGTTCATTAGACTGCTAAATTTCTTAATTGCCCTGCAGGGACTTCAATCCTCACTGGGATTTTAGCAGCTAGAATATGAGACCTTTTATCTTATTGCATCCATAAATTAATTATCATATGAACTTCCAGTTCACCTATGATAATCAAGATAACGTCGAATTATTTCATCTTATTTGCTTCTGGCAAATTTTTTCTTTCCACTTCTGGTGGTAAAACTTTCTTTCCACTTCTGGTGGTAAAGTTTTATAGTAAAAGAATCTTCTGGTTCTTTTATGGACGTCCATATGAAAATCATTCGACTTATCGTAATTGATTTTGGATGATCAAGATAATCATGAAAAGATACAAATATTTTGAATCATATTACTTTTGATTCATCAACATAATATCATCTCAAAGAGAAAGCTGATAATATTTTCAATACGAGCTTCTGGCTCGAAATCATTGAAGTACTATAAATATATTCATCACCACGTCCAATCTTTTGGATTCTTTGAAAACAATTCGTCATTCTCTTCTGGGAATGATATAAATCCAATTTCATTCACTTCAGGGAATGATGTGGAACTAGTAGGACGTGGCTCATGATTTCTTAGCAAAATCTCATTATGTTGCTTAACCAAAATATAAATTTAGAATATATTATGAACTTTTACACTTGATATTGCTACTTCAGGAGCATACTCGATATTGCTTCTTCAGGAGCACATTCGAGACGTTCATTTAAATATATATTCTTTAGTGGTTTTTCTCAACACACTTTCAATTATGCAACTTCAGGTGCATAAATCATAATGAGCCTTTTGGTACACATATTGCTCATTTAAATTATCTCACAGAATCAATAGATCCTTTATAATGAGATACTCAATAAAATTATTGATTTAAAGCGATCCTTCAGGGATGCTCAATTTCTATTCCAATATAGATCTTATCATCGGTTTAGAGCATTAATCCTTCAGGGATGCTCAATTTCTATTCCGAGATAAATTTTATCATCAATAATTCATAACAAGTATATATAAAAACAAAAATAAATAAAACTTGTATGTAAACTATGTAAATAAACATAGAATTTAATCAAATAATAATAATAAATATAATTTTTAATACTCATATTGGAAATTACAAATAATATATTGAAAAACTTACTTGAAATTGAAGCTTGCTTTCTTGAAGGAGTCTCTGTTCTCTTTTTGCGTCAACAAATACAGCGTCACTGGAAACCAAGCCACCAACAACATGTACCAAATGCTCCAATAAATTCGTCCCACCTACCTTTTTATTTATTTATTTTATTTTATTTTATTTTTATTTTATTATTATTTTATTTTATGAAATTTTTCCTTATTTTCAAATTTAATAAGAGTACAAAAACATCCACCATAGTGGAGCCACCTTCGTTCATTCAACAAATTAGGGCTTTATGGAGCTATCTTTGTTCAGTCAACAAAGTAAGGCTGGATGCTCACAAAGTCAGATTGGTTGGTGGAGTGGGCCCCAGAGAACAGCATCCATGGGTGGAATTCACGGATTGAATATCAACTCTTTCGTCACCATAGTCATCATGGAGCACTAGTTGTACAATATTAAGGCCCACGTGGTATAGCTATCCATGTTCTTGGTGCCATAGCTTTATTTCTTAGTCTATTCAGCAACGTCACAGGTTTTATTAATCCAATTTGCACCTGTCCGATTGCTTATCCGGATCCTGTGCCTCTTTCAAGACCTTCGGCCAGCCAACCAAAACCCATCGTTCAACTATGCACGGCAGCTTGCAGATTGCATCAAACCTCTGTTTTGCTGTTAAAAACAGAGCACGGCCATAAGATAGCAAGCCCACCCCCTGCCGCAGCAATACCAACCCACCTCAAAAAGTAGGCTCTTCGATGACCATGGGCATCTGTTGCTGAGCCGGTCATGATTGAGTTCCAGGGGTCCTCCCTCTGGCGGACGTATACCGACAGCTCCCATAGCGAAGGCGCCACCTACATCGTCGAGGATACGATCCGGGCAGGGCTCTCTAGATGTCTCCGGCGTGCCCATCAGCATGGAAGAGCTGTAGCTACACCAAGCAATCAACACTCCCAAGGAAACGGAGGCTAGGATCCGAACCTCAAGTGCTCCAAAACGAGCACAACGTCGTCGTCCCCATACGTGGCCACAGCGCCACAACTCCAGCATCTAGCTCTGGACTTTCTCCTCAGATCTGAATTAAAGTACACGGGGGTGTACTAGATGAAACATGAAGAGATTTTCAACATCTTCCTTGACAGGGATGTGATCCGTATACACATACATACTGGTTGGTGAAAGGCTTCTCTTCCATCAAACCCATTTTCTTCTTCTAAAGCTTTTTAGGAAGAATTCAGAGGTAGATCTAGGCTTTGATTGGAGAAAGATAGGACGAGAGAGAGAGAGAGAGACAAAATAGAAAAAGTTGAGAGTTGAAGAAGATGAGGCGGCTGTTGAGGTCGAGAGTTTCAGAATAATGAGAGAGCATTCGTGCTGATAACGTGTTATGAAACTTATGAATTTCATTAAATGTTATAGCGATATATATAGGAGTACAAAGGAGTTTCTATAACATTCTGGAGTATTCCAGAGTCGCTATGCATTTGACGACTAGCACTATGCATTTGACGGCTCGATAAAGGTGGTCATACAATACAATTTGAATTTGATTTCTAACAACTTTGTAATATATTAATTAATTTTTTTTTGAAACTCATTTACCTTTACCGTTCGTCCCTAAACTCAATCCAGCCCGTCGTTTGAGCTTCGTCTCCCTTTTCTAGTGTTTTTCCCGTTCACTAGCGTAGTATACCCACTGATCACAGAAAATGCTGATAACCCAGCCTATACCCAGCAAAAAAAAATCACGAAAATCACAGATACTACTGCAAAACCATTTGAGACGGTCTTGAGATCTTCGTATTATATATTCAAAATTCTTTGTTATCTGCAAAGATCTTCGGATATCATCTTCAAAGATCTTCGTATCTCTTGAGACGAAAATCACAACAAAACTCAAGATATAGAGTTATTGAAATAGTCAAGATGGATTTTTGTATATAATCTTCAAAACCATCTTGGTACGTAGGCGCCTAATATTAAATTACATGTGAGACGTTTGTGAGATGCCTTATATTATTCTTAATTTTTGAAGTTCTTATATTCCTAAAAATCGTATTTTAAAATTATACATGCATGATCTTCACTCAACAGTAATATAATATTCTAAAAATTCATCCCTTCATAAAGTTATAGTATTTGAAAATCCATTTGATGAGCAATAATATTGTTGTTGTTGCTGCTTTTGTTTTTGTTTTTTGAGCAAATTAAGCTGTTTAAAAATATTTTAGGAACCAGTTTGGGTGACTTTGAAGTGGACCTGAGAGAGAGGAAATAGACTGGAGCTATTTTTTTTTTTTTTTTTGGGAAAGCTATCATAATTTATTTTTCAGAAAAACTTACATATATAACTGGATATATACATTTTGGGATGTCCCATATTAAATATGACATCATAAATTAAAAAGAAATAATAATTATACCGAATATGCATGTGTCCCGAATGTGTGTCCCAATTGCTTTTTGTTTTGTTTTTAAACATAGTGATTAAGGAAGTCTTTCTAAATAATGTTGTGATTTTTTTAATTTTTTTGAAAATGTTTATGATGATTAGAAAATTGCATAAAAAAAGAAAAGAAAAATTAAAAAACTGAAATGCACCATTCCGGACATGACTTTTTGGGAGATTCCTTTGATGGCTGTAGAAGGACTCTAAATTAAAATATTGCATTTCAAATTGTCGGAAATAGTCCTTTTGATCACTAAATTCTAGCCACAAAAGCCCGCTTCTCTTGTAGTGAAACTCTACTAATATACTATTTCCTTTTATGATGGGAGCTACTTTGATGAAGCACTTTTGCAATATTAATTCTGATTTCCATTTTGTGGGTCAGTAGTTTTTTTTTAAAATATTGATGATCCCATTTGCAACAATCATGATGATCTGGAATTGTTTGATCGTCTTTAATTCTTTGAAGAAAAGGTGAAATATAATCAACTTAAATTCGAGATAGCTATTCAAAATCTTCGTAAAAGAGTACTGGATTTACTATCTCATATTTGCTAGCTTTACGTGAAAAATACAAATTTAAGTTGAGAGTTTCTTTAACCAACAAATTATAACTAGATCAACTATTCAATCAAAATATGGTTTCCCATCTCTTGCTTAACAAATTACCAACAGAATCTATATAATAAATGAGTATTTTTGTTGCTTATTTTGTATTAAATTCACTTTTAATACAAAAATTATCTGTAGTTTTATACTTTAGATTCAAAACTATCGAAACTAACACATTAATTATATGTCTGATATGGTATTAGATGACAGGCTTATAAGTAAAATATAATAAATAATTTTCAATCATTTAATTCCATATAATGGAATGATGAGAAAATGAAAGATGAGTAGCATTAATTATCTGTTTGAATTATAATTAGCTATTAGGTAACACAGAGGTCGGATGATCAAGATTATATTTTTCTTTTTTGAGCAAGAGTATCTAATTATAATCAAAGCATGCAGATATCTTATTAGCTTTGATTGTTTGAGACTTTGTTGGTATTTTACTTTGTGGCGTATAAAACACCAAGGAGAAATGCATATCTCTAATATTAATTCTTTATGCACTGCCAGCCTTAGGAGCTGATGGCGGTGTCGTTCAAATGATTATTCTTTTTTTCCCCCCTTCTTCTTGTCTATATGAATGTCAAATGAAGAGGATTTCCTTAGCTGAGTAATTATATTAAATTAAATCTTCGAGAATTACTAAATTTATAAATTGATATGAGACGACAAATCTGATTCTTAATAATAAGTTTTTAACTATATCTAATCTACTAAAATAAATTATATTAGTTAAGAAAATTACTATAATCTTTATCTAATGCTAATAATAATAATTAAAAAAAAAAACAGAATTCCTCTTATAACTTGAAGTGAACAAATGGAAATAATACTTCTTCGAGGAATTCCGGAGAGAAAAATAATTCATAAAAGGTTAAATGTATTAAACATATATTGTTTTTTTTGAAGAAAAATGTATTAAACATATTGGTTTTTTTTTTTTACAAGTATATATTTCTTGTTTTATAAAATTGTATGATTTCGGGGTGTAAATAATTATAAAAAAATCAAAAATAAATAAGTTTAATGTATATTTGTCTAATTACCACGTGAAGCCTACAAGAAAATAAAAATGCATTACTTTTTGTTAATAGCCCTTTAATTGGCTAACATGGAGAAACAAGGGAGGCTTTATGGGAACTAAATCAAGGTATTTGAACGTGACTAGTATAAGGAATTTAGTGGGAACCCTTTTTATCCACTTAGTTTAGAGCTTATTATATAGTATTTGTAGAAATATTAGTGTTTTTTCTTTTGCAAATTGAAAAATAATTTAATATGAGAAATGTTGTTCTTCATGTAAACTAATATAATTTTCGATTATAAATTGGCGTGCGAGAAATTTTAAAAAATTGAAAACGTCGATATATAAATGTAATTATAACTGATAAGATTTAAGAAGAAGAAGAAGAAGAAGAAGAAGAAGAGTGGCATTACTCATGTTTGGTTCATGTCCCTTTTTTTCAGAAATTATTTTTGTATTATCTATTTCTCAACAATACAATAGAAGAGTTAGTTGGGCTAAGATGTGTGCTTCTAAAATGCATGGAGGATTGGGGTTTGTGATTTTGAAATGTTTAGTCTTTCGTTGCTTGCAATGATGCAGATTATTGACTAACTCTGATTCGTTGCTATATAAGGTTTTTAAAGCTGAGTATTTCATCATTCTTCATTTTTACAGTCAACTATTAGGTATAATCTTTTTAGAAAAATCTAGTTGTAAATGATTCTGTGCACTAATACGTGCATCTATCTAATATGATTGGTTAGAAAAAAGATTTTATTGAAAATAGTGTCAATTTGAATTTTGAATATGAAAACATCAACAATGATACACATATTAGTATACGAATTCACTTATACGTAACAAAATGCAATCATTTTTATGTGTGGATGAGTATTTGTGCAGCAAAGGATATTCTCATCAAGGGGTGTCTTTGGCGAATTGGGAATAGAGATAGATTAATGTTTGGAAAGATCGTTGGGTATCAATACGGTTAGAATCTATCTCTTGGGACTTATCGGTTATTACCATTAGAAGCAACTGTTAATATGCTTGCTGTTTGATGCTTCCTCTCGATTGTGGAATGTAGAATTGATTAAAAATGTTTTCCACCTTTGGAAAAGATTATTCAAATTCTTTTGCATTCTTGGACCGTTGATAAGCTTGTTTGGATGGTAACAAAAGTGGATAGTATACTGTTAAATTAGACTATTATTTTGCTTTGAGATTCTTTCTAAATTCTGTCGAATCTGAAAGTGCACAGTTGAGAAGGAAGCCTGAATATTGGAGGAAGTTGTGGAATTTGTCTCAATTTACCAAAATCAAGAATTTTGCTTGCAAATGATTTTACATTTGGACTATTAGTATTATTTTTTTGATGGAAATATGCTTCATTGCATTCATTCAGTAAACGAAGTTACAGCTGTGACTTATGAATCAGGAAAACCGGACTATAAATCAACTAATGCAACTGCTCAGGAGCTTCCCCGCACATAAAGTGACGGACATTGTCTTAAAACTTCTAAAACTCTCCAACGAGAAAGTAAATGCTCTGTATGACCAGAGACTTGACGACTCCTCCAACCTCTAAGGAGGCGGAATACGGAGACAACTACTATGAACAAACCAGTTCAATAGCATATACCCACATTGAAACTAAAAAACAGGCAACCAACTAAACCAAAAAACTAACATAAACAAACCAACCACGAGCACGGCAAGAGTTTTGGCGGCACACCCTCCACAGGCAATCGGCATCATGAGTGCCAACGGCACGAGCACCCAGATTGCGTACGGACCACAACAACCTCCACGGCGAAGGCTGGCCGTACGATCACCGGCCGTAGCATCGACCGCCGCTCTTAGCTCTTCGCCTCATATTATGACTACTCAGCAACTCATCGCCTCACCGTGGACTGCACAAGAAACGGACATAACAACAAAACAACAAACAACCAAAAATCACGGCAGCAGAGGCCATAATGGGGGATTATGGTTTAATATTAATGGGGGATTCTTTGCCAGTTATTGAAGTGATAAAGTCCCATAATCTAATTTGGAAAATACTTTAGCCACAAAAAAATTACACACATTAGCTTGTGGGTTTATTTTGTGTAATCTCTTTGTGTCTGTAGCAGTTCTCATCTAATTTTACTACTTAGGGGTCTTTGATAATGAAAATTTCATCTCCTACAATGTTTTCAGGATAATGAGGTTATTCGTGTGAGAAGGCATGGTAATGAAGCAACATATTTATTAGCTCAACATGCAAAAAGGATTGAACATGTGACACAATGGTGGCACTCTTATCCTGATTTGATTTCAAATTGGGTGATTGTAGATGCTGATTTGTAATTGATTCTTTGTATTGTACTAAGAGCTTGGTAGTGTTTGCTGTAAGTTGTTTTCAGTTTCTTGAACTATGAATGCAATCAAAAGTTTATAAAAGAAACAAAAGATACAATAGAAGAGTTCGTCAAAGATAGTCCCGAATATAAATAATTGTAGAAAAATTCTATTTATAAGTCGGTATGGATGATATATTTAATAAAATACTTATATGGCATAATTTAAAGTGAAAATAATTTTAAAATTTAAATTTTATTATTTAAGTTATGAGAATTGTGTGCTATATAGACTTAATAATAGAATAATTCATAATTATATTTTACAATTTGATTTGGATGATCCTTACCACTAATTAATTGACTTAAATTATAAGATTGAAATCATAGGACTTGATTTTATATAATTCGTAATATTTATTTTATAATAAAAATAATTTTAAAATATGACGGATTATATAAGGACGCATTATTAATTCATAAATTTAATTTTATACAATATTTTTGTAATTAAATTATTTTCCTTTCGTCCGTTAGGTTTTCTTGCTATTATACTTTTTAATTTTATTGATCTAATTTTCTCATTCAAAAATAAAAAAATATTGATCGGACCGACCAGGTCTGATAAAAATTGGGGATCGGCTCTCTCTCATGGAGGCTCCGTGTGACCGAGTCCCTGATCTCGTACGGCTCCCCCAGTCTGAACTCCACTCAACTCTTCTTCTCCATTGAAGCTTTCAATATAACTCTCGGAACCTCTCAAACCCTACTAAGAATGGTGGGTCCGAAAAGACACTTCCTTCCTATTCTTTTTCTCTCCCTCTCCGCCATCTTCTTCCTCTTCTTATGCCACTCCTACTTCTCCTCCCCTAACTCTAGCACTAATTTCATCCATTCCCTTCAAAAATCTAATCCTATTGCTAATCCCCTTTTTCCTAATTCCCCAAATTTCTCTTTCATTATCAAAGTCCTCGCCTTCAACCGCCTGGACTCGCTCTCCCGGTGCCTCCGGTCACTCGCCGCCGCAGACTACCTCTCCGATCGCGTCCATCTCCATATTTACATTGATCATTTCGCCCCCGGAAACAACGACTCCCTTCAATTGGACAGCAAATTGGACGGTTCGCATCGGATTCTGGGGTTCGTGGATACGTTCGAATGGAGGTTCGGGGAAAAGCTCGTGCATTATCGGACTGAGAACGTGGGGTTGCAGGCGCAGTGGTTGGAGACGTGGTGGCCGAGCTCCGACGATGAGTTCGCTTTCGTGGTCGAAGACGATTTGGAGGTCTCGCCGCTCTACTACAAGTTTCTTAGGAGTTTGATATTGAATTTCTATTATAATGCTTCAAATTTTAGTCCGTCGGTCTACGGGGCTTCGCTGCAGAGACCAAGGTTCGTCCCAGGTACCATTTTGTTTACTAGACTAGAATTCTAGTAACCTATAATTCGAGGAGTCTACTTTGTTGACTCAGATCTATATATCGATTCATCATATTGAAAACCTATTGTAATTACCGAAAGTTAAAAGAAAGAAGACAATGTTTTAGTGTTTTATAAATTTGTATACATAGTTTAATAGGTGAATCCTTGTATTCATATTTAGTTTTCCTCAAGAAAAAAGAAAGGATTTTGTAAAGAGACTGACTTTGGAGTTCAATGTCGAGAAAAAAATTAGCGTTCCTGATACCATACTAGGATTACTGAAAAATCCGTTACGATGGAAAATATTGTAGAATGTGTATCTGAAAAGTTGTTAGTAGATACTATAGTTAAGATTTCCGATTTAGGATTAAGAACCAGAAAGTTTAACAATCCCAATTAATAGCCGTTATTGTTAATGCTGAGTAGGAGAGCAGATTCACTGGGTCATAAGCAGTTTTTCTCCTAGCTGGACTAACCTTCCCCTACCGCCAGGGACATACTCAGGGAGGTTTCACTAACTGGACGAACTCTCCTGTTTTTGATTTTTCCTAGGTGTGAGGACTTCCTTGTGCCATCTTTGTGCCAAAATTCATTCTTGTGAACAATCGTTTGCCTGTTGAAGCAGTTTTTTATGCTAAACTATACAGCCAAACTTTTCTGTCTCTCTCTTCCATGGAAGTTCTGAGTTTTCACTGTTTGATTGAGATTCACAGTGTGTGCCATTCATGACCAGGTTGATTGGCCATGTGTTACTTTTTATTTTTCTTTCTGCAATTGAAGACTATTATATCAATGTCCTTCCACCCTAGTTAGACACTTCTCATATATACATTTTGTGTACTCGGCCATGCCTACTTTTCTTATGAATGAAAATTTTTGATTACCTATAAAGAAATCAATGTTCTTCTTTCCCCCTCCCCCCTTTTTCCTCCTTTGATGCTTGTGCACTATTATTCTGCCAATGGCCCTTGTTACATTTCTTGTACTTTATATGTGTTTCCTCTGGTTCTTTTATTTTCTGATTACAGGTAAACATGGAAACAAAATACAACTGGATGGTGGAACTCGACTTTTTTTCTACCAGATAGTTGGCACTTGGGGTCAACTGCTCTTTCCAAAACCTTGGAAAGAATTCAGGTTGTGGTATGACAAACACAAGGCCAAGGGAATTAAGCCATTACTCGATGGGATGGTAATTAGATTTAAATTTCATTCATATTTGTTGATTTCTGGCTTTCTTGGTAATATCTTAAGGTGCTACATATTAGTTCAATTAAATCTGAAATCACAGGTGACAACTGGATGGTACAAGAAGATGGGAGAGAGAATATGGACTCCTTGGTTCATTAAATTTATTCATTCTCGTGGTTATTTTAATATCTACACCAATTTTTTACGTGAGAGAGCGCTCAGTGTCTCTCACAGGGATGCTGGTGTTAACTATGGGAAAACAGCTGGGCCTGATTCTCAATTGTTGGATGAAACCTCCCTTGATTTCAGTCTGTTTGAAATGCCACCTTTGAGTAATATGAAATGGTACGATTTCTGTTTCAGAGAAGTACATCCTGGAAGAGCCATAGGGAGCGTTGATGAACTGGGCTCTATTCTTTATGCTGTGCAGAAACAGGAGACCATTATTTTTGTAAGCCTCTTTGGAGTATCAGCATCGGTCACCAGGAACATGCTTTGTCACTTTGAGAGGCTAAATATTTGGAACTACATACTAATGGGCCCTGAATCTGACTTGCTGCTTGATCTCTCAAGAAGGGGGCATCCAGTGATTAATGCAGACAAGTTTTTAAATAATATTAGGGCGTACAAATCGATTCCATCTCGACACTCCAATGCAGAGCTGATCATGGAGATTTTAGTGAAGGCATATGTAATCAAGAGTTGTTTGGGGTTTAGGTATAATTCTTGGATGGTGGATGCGAACATGCTTTTCGTTCGTAGTGACCTATTTCTCGAGACCATTGATCCCACCTATGATTTCTATGTTGGGAAGAGCTTTAAACTTTTCTATGTTAGTGGCTCATCTTCCGCCGAGAAATTCTGGGTTGATGATTTATTGCCCAAGATCACAGCAATGGTGGACAACTCGAGGAAAGTGGCGATGCCTGGAGATGGAATTCATTTCGTGTATATAACAGCAAAGTTAATGGAACAGAAGGGTGTGAGGATTAAGAGGGTTGACGAGTCAAGCTTCAGCGTTAAGATTGGTGCGGATGGTGTTAATCAATCTTCTTTTGGGGATGGGAAGAAGGTGGTTTTTTGGTCTACTGGGATAGGTCCAAATTTAATTCAGATGCAGCTTCAAGAGTTGGGGATGTGGATTCTGGACAGTGACTCATCGTGTGTGGCTGTTGTTTGTCACAGGTTATAGCATCTGTAATATATTTAATTTGTACTTCCATTATGTGGCATCAAATGAGTGGTAGATAAGTGAAAAATAAGGGACGAAACCCAAATATTTGTCCGGCCAATTTGATACACTCACTGCTACTGTCTTTCTTGTTTCTACCAGGTCTTGACACACCTGCATGTAATCCGGACGGGACTCGGGAAAACACAGTCACTTTACACCACCAAGCAGTCTTCTCCCATATGTGAAGCATACTCTACGTCAACAACACTTTTATGGGACAGCTTGGTGCATGGTACCTTCTTGCCTTCCATGTAGGGTCTGAATTGTGGCATTCAAAGTGCAAAATAATGGTGGGAACAAAGTCTTTGATCGGTCAAATTACATGGATTTAGCAGGTAACATTGAGAATGAACAAAATTATAATATTGAAGAACTTGAATCAAAAGATGACGAGGATACTGATGAAGAAGAGAACCTTCCTCCTGGTTCCTACCATATCATACAATTAGGAAATGAAGAAATCTTTGCACCTCATTCCAATTTTTATACGATCTTACAGTTACCTGGTTAGTTTCAGTTCGAAAGGTCCGAGTGGTAGTACATTTGTGGTTCTTTCTGGGATGGATTATCTATTTGAATACCTTCACCAGCTTGTGTCCGAGAGTATAGTTTCTGGTTTTTCTCATGTTAGTAAGCGGAAAGGCCAAAAAGTATTTTGCATTTCCTTTGCATAATATGTTTGAGAGGATTTTTGAAAGATTTTTTAATCATTTTACGTACATAAATGATCATCCATTGGACCCCTCACGTCGGGTTTCTGTATGGGGTGAAAACTTTTCAATTCCCCAAAATACACGTATCAAAAGAAGAAAAAACTTGCACCCATCAAACAATCCCCTAGACATTTTGCTGGCTTGTCTGATAACCATTCCCCCCACCTGTGTCGTACTCTTGTTGGGGATACAAAATGGCAGATGAATAGTTATATTGGTCAAGAAAACTCCAAAGGTCAATTCCTATCAGTCCCAGGAGCCAAACACCCAAAGCACAACCCAATGAAGGAAGGAAAAGAAGTGCAAAGCAGGAAAAATGAATAACATGCAATCCATTCACAGGTGAAAATGTACTCACATTAACGGGTATTCTAATCACTCTCGCCACGCAAAACGTTTTAACCACCACTTTTTTCTTAGTCTCTCGTTTAATTTCATGAACATGATAGCCCTCCTCTCATTAAAACAAAGGTATTCACATTTCACATGCATGCCTTGATGATTAGATCGTCATCAAAGCCAGGTATTGTCTGTACTACTTCAAACAGCTCATCCAAGCACGGTCTTGTTATTTTCCGCCAATGCAGCAGCTATCCTACAATATTTGCCGCCATGGAGCACATCATTTCCAACATGGTATCACTTGAACGGCTCCTCTTCGATGGCTGTTTGGAATGTGATGGTGAAGGCAGCCTAGCCCTTTTCAGCTGAGAAGAACCTTGCATGCCATCATCACTAGCATCATCCTGGCTCGTTTCTTCATTAGCAAACATCGGTATGGGAGTTTCGACCCCCCTCTTTATCATCCAAAGCAGGATTGCCATCACGTTTGGCACTGACTTTAAACCAATGTCCATCTGATGGCTCATTGCCTACGATCATTCGCAACTCATCATAATTCTCAATAGACCTGTCTCTTTAATTACCTTGCATCTGGGTGTCTCTGAAATGAATTCACTTAACTAAGCAACGCACAACAGAAAAAAAAAAAATGTAAAAGGTGTATGGAAGCAATTTCAGAGAATTATTTGCTAATACAGTAATTAGCATTTCAAAATTCATAGTTAGGTTTCACTTTATTTTATCTTCAAATAAAAAAAAAAAAAGAAAAAGAAAAAAAAAAAGAAAGGAAAAAGGGAAACGAATGTGGAAGGAGAGTGTGGCATGAGGTGGACTAATTTATTCTTGTTTCCAATTATCATTTGCTCTGCAAGTACTTTGGCAAGGCAGCTGTCCATTTCATTTGTCCACCTCATGTGCTTACGTACCTTGATCTTTTGCCATAACACCAAATTGAATAGAAGAGGCATCAAAAGCCACTGCAGGCTCATTATAATTGCCAAAGATGATGTACAGTTGATCGTAGTCTGAGTAAGCTTATTGCGGAAAATTTTGGCATCAGGGTGAGTCTGTAGAGTAAACAAAAGACTTAGCAAGATGATATGGTCATACTCATGCACTACCAAAACAGCAGGGAAAGGACCAAATTTGAATACAACATAATACATGCTTGAACTTCATTTCAGGATGATCATTGCGAATCCTAGCTAAGTTTACCTATGATATTTAGCCTTAAAAAGAGAGTTATCACATTTTTTTTTTTTGATGGAAATACCCTTAAGCCATTTAATTGAACTAAAGAAGAGATACAATGAGGAAGTTCCTCCATAGTTACAATAAAATTAGAAATGGTAAGAGCATCTTTTGCTAGTAAGTGGGCTATGGTGTTGCCATTTCTCCTAACATGAGAAACACGCCACTTTGCAAAAGATTAGAAACATATTTGAGTCTCACATAAGAACATACTAGAGCTACTCCAAGCTTCCTTTTCTTCTTGTAGAGCCTTTGTTACCTGGAATGAGTCTCCCTCCATTTCAATTTGTGACAATCGTCGGTCCTGAGCAAACTAAGCTACTACTAGTGTTCCATATGATTCAGCTAGAAGGGGGTTAGGAAAGGGCATTTTCTTTTGCCTCAAGGTTGCTATGAACTGGCCCTTATCGTCTCTTATGACTACTCCTATGCCAATCACTCCCTTGCTTTGTCCACTGCCTCGTCGCAGTTGACTTTAAACCAATTTGATGGTGGAGCCTGCCCTACATCAATTGAAGCACATATCTGATGACCTCTATTCTGGTTCTGAGAATTTCCCTCATCTTTAGACATCATGTCCAATCTCAACCTTGTCTCTCTGAGCAAGCAGTTGGGAGGTAGGAAAACTTTGTTGAAAATGTAGGAGTTCTTTCTTAGCCATAGTTGCCTAGCTAGCACCACAAATTCTTGTAGTTCTGTTGCATTGAGAGCTTTAATCAATGCCTCAAAGAAAACTAGCACAGGTAGTTGAGAGCTGGTGCTTTTTTGTAGTCTCTTAGAGCATAGGCCCCAAACATCCTTTGCTGCCTCGCAATTCCATAGAACATGCAGGGTGCTTTCCTCCTCTCTAGTATATATTGGACATAGTGGATCACTCATTGCCTTTTTTTTTTTTGAACAAATTAAGCTGAGTGGGGAGGGAAACTTGACAAGCTCTTCATATAAAAATCTTGTCACTTGGAGTGGCATGGAGCTGCCATATCTTGTTCCATACTTTTTTGAAGCTATTACTGCTTGAGGCCTCATCTTTGGCTTCCATTTCCTTTGCTTTCTTCATATGGTATGCACTCCTAACTGAGAAGGAACCATCTTTCGTGTCATGCCAGATGAGCCTATCCTTGGAGTTCATTGAGCTAATGGGTGCTTTAAGAATCANTTAAAAGAAAGAAGACAATGTTTTAGTGTTTTATAAATTTGTATACATAGTTTAATAGGTGAATCCTTGTATTCATATTTAGTTTTCCTCAAGAAAAAAGAAAGGATTTTGTAAAGAGACTGACTTTGGAGTTCAATGTCGAGAAAAAAATTAGCGTTCCTGATACCATACTAGGATTACTGAAAAATCCGTTACGATGGAAAATATTGTAGAATGTGTATCTGAAAAGTTGTTAGTAGATACTATAGTTAAGATTTCCGATTTAGGATTAAGAACCAGAAAGTTTAACAATCCCAATTAATAGCCGTTATTGTTAATGCTGAGTAGGAGAGCAGATTCACTGGGTCATAAGCAGTTTTTCTCCTAGCTGGACTAACCTTCCCCTACCGCCAGGGACATACTCAGGGAGGTTTCACTAACTGGACGAACTCTCCTGTTTTTGATTTTTCCTAGGTGTGAGGACTTCCTTGTGCCATCTTTGTGCCAAAATTCATTCTTGTGAACAATCGTTTGCCTGTTGAAGCAGTTTTTTATGCTAAACTATACAGCCAAACTTTTCTGTCTCTCTCTTCCATGGAAGTTCTGAGTTTTCACTGTTTGATTGAGATTCACAGTGTGTGCCATTCATGACCAGGTTGATTGGCCATGTGTTACTTTTTATTTTTCTTTCTGCAATTGAAGACTATTATATCAATGTCCTTCCACCCTAGTTAGACACTTCTCATATATACATTTTGTGTACTCGGCCATGCCTACTTTTCTTATGAATGAAAATTTTTGATTACCTATAAAGAAATCAATGTTCTTCTTTCCCCCTCCCCCCTTTTTCCTCCTTTGATGCTTGTGCACTATTATTCTGCCAATGGCCCTTGTTACATTTCTTGTACTTTATATGTGTTTCCTCTGGTTCTTTTATTTTCTGATTACAGGTAAACATGGAAACAAAATACAACTGGATGGTGGAACTCGACTTTTTTTCTACCAGATAGTTGGCACTTGGGGTCAACTGCTCTTTCCAAAACCTTGGAAAGAATTCAGGTTGTGGTATGACAAACACAAGGCCAAGGGAATTAAGCCATTACTCGATGGGATGGTAATTAGATTTAAATTTCATTCATATTTGTTGATTTCTGGCTTTCTTGGTAATATCTTAAGGTGCTACATATTAGTTCAATTAAATCTGAAATCACAGGTGACAACTGGATGGTACAAGAAGATGGGAGAGAGAATATGGACTCCTTGGTTCATTAAATTTATTCATTCTCGTGGTTATTTTAATATCTACACCAATTTTTTACGTGAGAGAGCGCTCAGTGTCTCTCACAGGGATGCTGGTGTTAACTATGGGAAAACAGCTGGGCCTGATTCTCAATTGTTGGATGAAACCTCCCTTGATTTCAGTCTGTTTGAAATGCCACCTTTGAGTAATATGAAATGGTACAATTTCTGTTTCAGAGAAGTACATCCTGGAAGAGCTATAGGGAGCGTTGATGAACTTGGCTCGATTCTTTATGCTGTGCAGAAACAGGAGACCATTATTTTTGTAAGCCTCTTTGGAGTATCAGCGTCGGTCACCAGGAACATGCTATGTCACTTTGAGAGGCTAAATATTTGGAACTACATACTAATGGGCCCTGAATCTGACTTGCTGCTTGATCTCTCAAGAAGGGGGCATCCAGTGATTAATGCAGACAAGTTTTGTAATAATATTAGGGCGTACAAATGGAGTCCATCTCGACACTCCAATGCAGAGCTGATCATGGAGATTTTAGTGAAGGCATATGTAATCAAGAGTTGTTTGGGGTTTAGGTATAATTCTTGGATGGTGGATGCGAACATGCTTTTCGTTCGTAGTAACCTATTTCTCGAGACCATTGATCCCACCTATGATTTCTATGTTGGGAAGAGCTTTAAACTTTTTTATGTTAGTGGCTCATCTTCTGCTGAGAAATTCTGGGTTGATGATTTATTGCCCAAGATCACAGCAATGGTGGACGACTCGAGGAAAGTGGTGATGGCTGGAGATGGAATTCATTTTGTGTATATAACAGCAAAGTTAATGGAACAGAAGGGTGTGAGGATTAAGAGGGTTGACGAGTCAAGCTTCAGCGTTAAGATTGGTGCGGATGGTGTTAATCAATCTTCTTTTGGGGATGGGAAGAAGGTGGTTTTTTGGTCTACTGGGATAGGTCCAAATTTAATTCAGATGCAGCTTCAAGAGTTGGGGATGTGGATTCTGGACAGTGACTCATCGTGTGTGGCTGTTGTTTGTCACAGGTTATAGCATCTGTAATATATTTAATTTGTACTTCCATTATGTGGCATCAAATGAGTGGTAGATAAGTGAAAAATAAGGGACGAAACCCAAATATTTGTCCGGCCAATTTGATACACTCACTGCTACTGTCTTTCTTGTTTCTACCAGGTCTTGACACACCTGCATGTAATCCGGACGGGACTCGGGAAAACACAGTCACTTTACACCACCAAGCAGTCTTCTCCCATATGTGAAGCATACTCTACGTCAACAACACTTTTATGGGACAGCTTGGGCATGGTACTTTCTTGCCTTCCATGTAGGGTCTGAATTGTGGCATTCGAAGTGCAAAATAATGGTGGGAACAAAGTCTGTGATCAGTCAAAGTACATGGATTTAGCAGGTGACATTGATAATGAACAAAATTATAATTTTGAAGAACTTGAATCAAAAGATGACGAGGATACTGATGAAGAAGAGAACCGTCCTCCTGGTTCCTACGATATCATACAATTACGAAATGAAGAAATCTTTGCATCTCACTCCAATTTTTATACGATCTTACGGTTACCTAGTTAGGTTCAGTTAAAAATGTCCAAGTGGTAGTACATTTGGGGTTCTTTCTGGGATGGTTTATCTATTTGAATACCTTCACCGGCTTGTGTCCGAGAGTAAAGCTTCTGGTTTTTCTCATGCTAGTCAGCGGAAAGGCCAAAAAGTATTTTGCATTTCCTCTGCATAATATGTTTGAGAGGATTTTTGAAAGATTTTTTTAATCATTTTACGTACAGAAATGATCATCCATTGGACCCTCACGTCGGGTCTCTGTATGGGGTGAAAACTTTTCAATTCCCCAGAATATCCTTATCAAAAGAAGAAAAACTTGCACCCATCAAACAATCCTCTAGACATTTTGCTGGCTTGTCTGATAACCATCTCCCAACCTGTGTTGTGCTCTTGTTGGGAATACAAAATGGCAGATGCATGGTCATATTGGTCAAGAAAACTCCAAAGGTCAATTCATATCCAGTCCCAGCAGCCAAACGCCCAAAGCACAACCCAATGAAGGAAGGAAAAGAAGCGCAGAGCAGGAAAAATGAATACCATGCAATCCATTCACAGGTGAAAATGTACTCACATTACCGGGTATTCTAATCACTCTCACCACGCAAAAAGTTTTAACCACAACTTTTTTCTCCTCGTTTAATTTCATGAACATGATGGCCCTCCTCTCATTAAAACAAAGGTAATTCATATGAGTTTTGCTATATACAAGTAAAGTCGCGTACTAATCTGCTTATAAATATTAATTCTTTCATATTTAAAATTTAAATTAACACTGTTTTTAATAAAATCTACTTTTTGACCAATCATATTAAATTGGTGTGCAGATTAATGCACAATTATACTTACAACTATATTTTTTCAATTCACATGCATGCCTCGATGATTAGATCGTCATCAAAGCCAGGTATTGTATGTACTACTTCAGACAGCTCATCCAAGCACAGTCATGTCATTATCCGCCAATGCATCGGCTATCCTACCAATATTTGCCGCCATGGAACTCATCATTTCCAACATAGTATCACTTGAACGGCTCTTCTTCGATGGCCGTTTGGAATGTGATGATGAAGGCAGCCTAGCCCTTTTCTACTGAGAATAACTTTGCATGCCATCACTAGCTCATTTCTTCATTAGCAAACATCGGTATCAGAGTTTCGACCCCTCTTTATCATCCAAAGCAGGATTGCCATCAAGTTTGGCACTGGCTTTAAACCAATGTCCATCTGATGGCTCATTGCCTACTATCATTCGCAACTCATCATAATTCTCAATAGACTTGTCTCTTTAATTGCCTTGCATATGTGTCTCTCTGAAATGAATTCACTTGACTAAGCAATGCACAACGGAAAAAAAAAATGTAAAAGGTGTATGGAAGCAACTTCGGAGAATTATTAGCTAATACAGTACTTGGCATTTCAAAATTCATAGTTAGGTTTCACTTTTCTTTATTTTATCTTAAAAAAAAAGGAAAAAGGAAAACGAAAGGTCGAAAGAGAATAGATTTAAAAAAAATATTTGCATTCATGTGTATGTAACTGTATAATTATTTAAAAAATAAATAAATATTAAATCTATATGAAAAAAATTATTTTTCTAATAATTGACTCTATTTTAATTTTTTTTTAAAATGATTATACGGCAATTGATATTTTATAACTATAACTATATATAATATTACTCTTGATGTCACCAGCTTTAGAAGTTTCACATCAAACTACAATTGTGGACGAACATAAATAGCTGACATTGTGTGCAAAACACTAAAGGAAAATTAAATGTACCTTGATGTATTTATTCCTGTTGGGAATGGACCAAATAAACAAAGGCTAAGTTGAAGTA
This sequence comes from Carya cathayensis, assembly GCA_011037825.1. Taxonomy (NCBI): domain Eukaryota; kingdom Viridiplantae; phylum Streptophyta; class Magnoliopsida; order Fagales; family Juglandaceae; genus Carya; species Carya cathayensis. The sequence goes on along the minus strand of QGSO01000221.1, from coordinate 157,425 downwards.
AATAATAGCGAAAGCAACAAAAAAATAACAGCAAGCACACAAAGAACACCAAGATTTAAGTGGTTCAGCTCAATGTGAGCCTACGTCCACTGTCGGGGTCGGTTTCAACAAATTCACTATGAACAAAGATGGAGTACAAGAGTATTGATCACAAAATCCTTAATCCTAAAGCCCCAATACACCCAATAGACTCTTAGGATTGTATACAAAAGGATTCTAAAAAATCTCTCTAACTTGGCTGCTGAGGGCTCTTCAAAATGAAGAGGAAATGATGTATTTATAGCACACAGCGCTAATTCAGAACATTCGATCGAGCGGACGTCGAGCGAAGTGTCGAGTGCACGTTAGGGTTGTATTCTCGCTCGAGCGGACAGTTGAGCGGAGGTCGAGCGGAACTCTCTGGATGAATTCACTCGAGCGGACAGTCGAGCGGAGGTCGAACGGAACTCTCTGGATGAGTTCGCTCGAGCGGACTGTCGAGCGGAGGTCGAGCTAACCTTAGCTTGAGCCAGGGTCGAGCCACAGTTGAGCCAGGGTCAAGCCAGGGTCAAGCAACAGTCAAGCCAAGCTCCAAAAAATACATTTTCAGCAGGAAATCAAGCCAAACTCAACAATTCCAATAAGAGTCGGCTGGCGACAAGCATCTTATCTCTCTCAACCCAGTCGAACCCACTATGAGTAAGGAGTTCCTTCGCATGTCTATACTGTTTCTTCCATGTCTTCAATCAGTTTCTTATGTTTTCGCCTGTCAAGTCTAACCCAAACTTCTGATTTCGTAACCAGCAGGCTTAAAATTTTTCTCAAGCTTATTTCCCAGCATCACTTGCTTGATCAGTAACTGTGTTAAGCATCGATCCATCTCATCCATCCAAGATCTCTTTCTTATGCACTGTCACTCTTATTGAAATATGTTTCTTCAGCAACTACAGCTGCAGTCTCATCAATCAAATCCAAACCACCCTCGGCTATATTTAGCGAGCTTTCAGATGGATTGTTGCAGCCAAAGATAACACAGAACTCATAATATTTTGTTTATAGCTTGTCCTTAAGCCTAGCATCAGGGTTTATTTGTCCAAAAAATAGGTAAAGGCCCCCGTAAGCATCATAATAAAAAAGATTTCCATGGAACTTTCTATATGAGATACGACTACAACAAATCTGTCAAGTGCATTATTACCTTGATATATTCATTTCATGCAATATCATTTGAAATCACCATCCTTCATCCCTCATCCCTCATCCCACTGAAAATCGTTCTGGTCCAAGAGTTCTTGCAAAATATCATATTGTTTCTTCCATGTTTTGAGACAATTCTTAACGTGGTCCTTCGTCAAATCAAAATGAAAACTTTCCTTTATAGCCAATACAGCAGCTTCAAATGCAGCTGGTTTGAATTTGTTATCTAATTTATTCTTGTTTCCAATTATCACTTGCTCTGCAAGTACTTTGGCAAGGCAGCTGTCCATTTCATTTGTCCACCTCATGTGCTTATGTACCTTGATATTTTGCCATAACACCACATTGAATAGAAGAGGCATCAATAGCCACCGCAGGCTCATTATAATTGCCAAAGATGATGTGCAGTTGATCGTAGTTTGAATAAGCTTATTGCGGAAAATCTTGGCATCGGGTGAGTCTGTAGAGTAAACAGAAGACTTAGCAAGATGATATGGTCATTTTCTATTAGCTCTATTAATTTGTAAGACGTTTTTAACCCTTGATGCTCTGCTAGGGTTTAGAAACAGAGAAGTCGTATAGGTGATTCGTATGGCCGCCGCTGTGGGTCCTGGGCCAACGGCGACCGCTGGGAGGCTATGAACGTTCGCAGATTTGGTATCTTAGTCACCGCAACCTTTGCCTGAAGTTGAGGTCCCGTTTCGTCCGACAAAATTGATTGATGGTGAGTTATGTGTGATTTTCTTCAAAGAGGAAATTGAGAGATCGGCTTTTCCTTTCATGTACTCCATGGTTCTGAAATTTCTCAAACAGAGGCCTTCCCTTGATAAAATCCGTGCCTTTATCAGAAACCATTGGGGTCTGGCTGTTCAACTAGTGATTTCCGCTATGAGGAAGCCACGAAATGTCTTTGTGCGGTTCTCTAATGAAGTTGATTTTGTGAAGGCACTCTCGAGGGAACCTACGGATGTGGATGGAGTGAGTTACCGTGGTTTCCACTGGCATCCTGAATTTGATGAGGATACGGAGCCAGCGTTGGTGCCGGTTTGGATTTTCCTTCCCGGTTTGCCACCCAATTACTACCATGAATCCTTTTTGAGAATTATAACTGCTCCTCTTGGGCGTTTCTTACGCCGTGACAATGCTACTAAGTGTGCAACCAGAACGGATGGAGCAAGAGTGTGTCTTAAAATGGATGCTTCGAAGGAACCTATTAATGGTCTCTGGATCGGTATGCCTAATCTTTGTTCTAGTTTTTATATTGAAATTGAGTATGAAACTCTCCCAGCTTTTTGTTCATGTTGTCGGATTTAAGGCCACAATATCAATCGATGTACAAGGAAAGGGGGGGTGAATAAAGATACTGATCTGAGGCTGAAACGTAGTGGGAAAATGGTGCAAGTTTGGAAACTTAAAAAAAAAGATACGTTGGTGGAAAATCCGAAGGAGGTAGAGTTATTGACTATAGTTAATGCTGTGGAAAATAGTGTGCAGATTGATTTGGTTGATGATGTGGGGGCTGGTCCGAGCAGGCTGAAGGAGAAGCAATTGATAAATGAACATGAGTCTGAGAAGGGTTGTATGGAAGAAACAGAGGGGGCGTTAATTGATAATAGCAGGGCTGATACAGAAACTGAAGTTGAAATAAATAATGTTGAAACCGTGAATATTGATGTAACGGAGATGGGGGTTCATGGTGCTGTGTGGTTGGGTCCTATTTTGGAAAACCATAGATTGGAGGTGGTTGATCCTAATGCTAGTATGGATGATGGGCAGGAAATGTTGGGAGGGTTGGTTCCAGTTTTTCGAAGGAAAAACAAGGTGTAGTTAGTCAAATTTATGAGGATGGTTAGCTGAAAGATTTTGAGGGGGAACAATTGGGTACTGTCCGAGGAAACTTAGATTAAGAACTTGTGAATAAGGGTTCAAAAGCTGAGGCTAATGGTTCATTGTTTGAATTTTCTGCTGTGCTGGAGGTAGAAAACAGATCGCTTGTTGAAGAGAGGAGTGCTGAAATGATACAGGAAAATATATCGCCACATGTGGAATTACAAGAGTCGCAAGTTATAGGATTAATAGTGTTTCCTAAGATGCCGGAGGTAGCGAACAGCCTGGTTATTAATGAAAGGGTTGATGACATGACACAAGAAAATATACCAGAACATGTTAATGAGTCGCAAGTTATAGAGCCAGTTGATGAAAGTGTTTTAGAACCAGATAATGAGTATGGGGAACATCTGAGTAAAAATAAAAATTATCCATCAGACAGTGATGTTATTCAGGAAAATAATCAGGCGAAGGGTGGAAGAAAACTTAGAAGTTCAACTCGGGTTCCTCGCAAAACCGTTTGTATGGATCTATGAATTGTAATCCTTTGTTTTGGAATATTCGGTGACTAAAATCCTCACGAAGAAGGCTGTGTAAGTTAGTCAGGAAATTAAAGGTGAATTTTCTTATGTTAGCGGAGCCGTTTGCAGATGATACTAGATTGGAAGCTCTGCGAAATAGTTTGAATTTTGAGAATAGTTTTTCAAATCAAAGTGCTGGTGGTAAACTTTGGGTGCTTTGGGGTACGGGCCTGTAGATTTCAGTCACAAATGTTAGTGCCCAACATATTTCTATGTCTATGGTTCAAAATTCTTAGCAAGTCTTTGTGTCGGTAGTCTATGCAAAATGTAGTTATTTAGAGAGATGAAATCTCTGGAGACTTTTATAACTTGATGCTGTTGATGATAGTCCTTGGCTGTGTCTTGGTGACTTCAATATTATTCGTATTGAGGAAGAAAGAAGAGGTGGTATGCCTTGGTTGAGGGTTGCTATGGATGATTTTAATGAATTCATTGATAATTGTGGCTTAGTAGATATGAAATCAACTGGGAGTACATTCTCGTGGTGTAATGGTCAGAGAGGTTTAGCTCGAAGTTGGTCCAAGCTTGATAGATGTCGGTTAATAACTTGGCTACTACTTCTTTATCGGATGGTTATCATAAATATCTGGCTTGCACGACATTCGATCATGCTCCGATGTCTTTTGTTCTACAATCTCTGGTAACTAGTTATGGTCCTTCCCCTTTCAAGTTTCAACAAATGTGGGTCTCGCATGAGAATTTCCGAGATGTGGTTAAAGAGGCATGGAATGTTCCAGGGGTGTCTATGGGTTTTTTCGGTTTGGCTACTAAGTTGAAGAAAACAAAAGTGGTTCTAAAGGAATGGAATCGTTGGGTCTTTGGGTGTACTGAGCTTAATATTCAGGCTTTGGAAACACAGATTGATCGCTTGGAAAACCAGCTTTAGGATGGTTTCTCGGAGGACATTGAGTCGAAGCTTCTGATCGCAAAAGAACAACTTGATCTATGGATTTGTAGAGAAGAAATTAGGCTTTCACAACAGGTAAAGCTTAGTTGGATGGAAAAAGGGGAGGGGTCGGCCAGGTTCTTTAAGACTTTTGCTTCTTTATCTAAGCATGTGGTTCATGAAATGAGATTGCGGGATGGGACATGCCTTTCGAGTCTGGAAGAAATTCATTCCGAAGCAGTGGATTTTTTTACGGCGTTCCTTCAGGCTAGACCACAGAGAGATCTACCTGATCTATCTATGTATGTACATAATTCTGTTTTAGAGGAGGAGAATGAGTGCCTCCTTCAGCTCCCTTCGATCCAAGAGGTAAAAGAAGCCATGTTCTCCATTCCGGTTGATAGTAGTCCAGGGCTTGATGGGTTTGGCTCGGGTTTCTTTAGATCGTGCTGGGATATTGTTGGAAATGATGTGGTGGCAGCTATTAGGGAGTTCTTTAGTGGTCCGATGCCAAGATTTTATTCGGTTTCTCATATTGTGCTTATCCCAAAAGTGCAGCAACCTATAGGTTTTGATAAATTCCGTCCTATAAGCTTGTGCTCTGTTGTTTACAAGGTGTTTTCAAAAATTTTGGTTCGAAGATTGTCCCCTATATTGAGCAAAATCATCTCACCTGAACAAGGTGCTTTATTGCTTGGAAGAAATATTTTTGATAATGTTACATTGGCACAAGAGATGATTTAGATGATCAACAAGAAGGTTCGCGCGGGGGGGGGGGGGGGTAATATGCTCATAAAAGTGGATATGGCTAAGGCGTATGACAGTATCGATTGTGATTTTTTGTTACATGTGATGAAAGCTTTTGGGTTCTCCCCTCGGGTTTGTGAGATGATCAATCAGTGTATTTCAACTCCTTGGTTTTCAGTGGTTATGAATGGGTCGGTAAAAGGTTTTTTCCTCAGTGGTCGTGGTCTTTGTCAAGGTGATCCAGTATCGCCATACTTGTTCATTCTGGTTGAAGAAACTCTTTCTCGTTTTTGAAACATAAGTTTGCTACTGGAAAAATTATTCCGTTCTCTCATCCCCGTGGTACTCCTCTGATTTATCACCTCCTTTATGCTGATGATATTGTGGTTTTTTCAAGTGGTGGGAGATCCTCTTTGAAAGCTATTAGAGATGTTTTTGCGCTATATGAAGATTGGTTAGTAAAGAAAAGTATTCTGTTTTTTTCCCCAAATACTATACGACTGCTCAGAAAAGAAACGTTTTGCAGTTGATCTCTTTTATTGAAGGTTTTTTTCTAGTTAAATATTTGGGTGTTCCCCTTTAACCGGTCGGTTAAATACTTCTTATTTTGATGATCTCTTGACTCGTGTTTGGGGTCGGTTGGATGGATGGCAAAATAGAATTTTATCGGTTGGTGCTAGTCTTCTATTATTGAAACATGTTGTGTCAGGTATTCCAGTGCATCTGTTGTCGGTCCTCTATGTTCCTAAGACTGTGGTGACTTCTTTGAATAGACTCATGAGTAATTTTTTTTTGGGGCTCGTCGAATGGGAAGCAAAAGGGTAAGTGGGTGGCTTGGCAAAAGATCTGTTACCCAACTCTGGAAGGGGGACTGGGATTGCGGAAAATAGAGGAAGTTCAATCTTCTCTATTCATGAAGATGGCTTGGAATCTCTTGACCCAAGATTCTCTATGGGCTAATTTTTTCAAAAATAGGTATTGCAAAGGAAATCATGTGACGTTGGTGGATAATTGTAAAGGTTTTTTACTATGGAAAAACATCATTAATATGGTTCCGAAGGTGCTGAGTCATGCTTGGTGGCATGTCAAGGATGGACAGGTGTCCTTTTGGCGAGATCCATGGTTAAAATCTGGTCCTTTTGTGGAGTCATGCGACATCTCTGCCCAGCCTTTGTTAAAGGTTAGAGAATGCCGTATTCAGAATGGTTGGGATGTGGATTTGTTAAAAGATTTGGTGGGGGATTCTAAGCTGGAGGAAATTCTGGATGGGTCGGGGAACATAAAGAAGGTGCAGATGTGTTGATTTGGAAACCGACTTTGAATGAGAAATTCTCATCAAAGTCGGCTTGGGATTGTATCCGGATTCGTGCGCCAAAATCTGAATGGGCGTCCTGGATATGGCACTCCGCTTTACCTAAGAAATATTCTGTTACTATCTGGAAGGCTTTAAATTCTAGCCTTAGTGTTGATGCACGTATTATTTCTCTGGGCATACCTCTAGTTTTGAAATGTGAGTGTTGCTTGCAGGGAAGTATGGAAGATCAAGATCATGTCCTTGCTACAGGTATGATTGCCACAGAGATTTGGCGGAGAGCATCCTTACAGATGGGAATACCTTATGATCCAAGTAGAACTTGGAAAGCTAATATGGAGCTATGGTTTCGAAGGACAACACACTCATCGGAAAAAGGCACGTTGTTAGGCCTTATTCCTATTATTTTAACTTGGTCACTTTTGGGTTTGGAGATGTAAAGCTCGCATGGAAGGAAAATTGACTAATGTGAATGCTCTTTGGAGGGCAATCAAAGCTGCTATAGCTTGGGTTGGTTTAAGATTGCGTGCTAGTAAAAAGTTTTAGGAGGGGGATGATAAAATTTTGCAATCTTTTAATATCATGACTAAAGATATTTCTAGGTCGAGAGTGTGCCTTGTGAAATGGAATAAACCTTCTGCGGGATGGTTTAAACTAAATGTGGATGGAAGTTCTCTGGGTAATCCTGGTCGTATGGGAGCTGGTGGTCTTATCAGGGATGATAAGGGTCATCTAATATGGGCCTTTGCTAAAGAGTTGGCTTTTGGGACTAATAATGAAGTGGAGTTACGAGCTTTATACTACGGTTTGCAGCATTGTAAAGATTTGGCGATCTGGAAAATTGAGATTGAAGTAGATTCTTTATTAGTTGCTAATTGGTTGGAAAAGGGAAGATGTAGTATATGGTACCTGGAAGATTATTGGGACAAGATACAAACTATTCTTTCTTCTTTGGATTTTAAGATCCACCATATTTTTCGTGTAGGTAATGCAGGGGCAGACTTTCTTGCTCGTTGGGTTTCGAATTAGAATTCTGGTACATGGGAGAATTTCCAGGAGGTTCCTCATAAACTTAAAGGGATCCCCAAAGTTGATAGAATGGGTCTGCATGCTCTCAGATATTAGAGTCTGTTGCTTGTCAGGTTTTGGTTTTTGCTTTTGCTCTTTTGGTTTTGTTGGGACCTTTAAGATATGTTTATTTAAGGTTTTTTTTTCAACACTTGGGTTTTGGGTTTTTTTATTATCTTGTAACCCCCAAGTGTTTTTGTTGTTACCACGGTATTCCTCCGCCATAAGTGAGGTTTTTTTTAATAAAATTGGGGAGGGGCCACTATTGGACATGTGGCTCCAACTCTTCTTAAAAAAAAAAAAAAAGATGATATGGTCATACTCATGCACAACCAAAACACAAAAAACTTGACTATGTTTAGAATGTGCTTCTAAGTGCAGAAGTGTCAAGTTGTATCAAGGATAAGTCAAGGATCGTATTCCACAGGGACAATGGGTTATCAAAGCGTATAAAGGATTTGTGAGGAACAAATGAATCGAGTATGTGAGATGAAATTAAAATGCTATGCCAAAAAAATAGTTGAAATTGAATTTAGAGTTTCTAAAGAAAGGAAAATTAACAAACACTTGGGTTGGGTTTAAGATTCTTTTTATCTCGGATTCTAGATAATTTATCATTAACAATCCAGTCAAGGAATTGATATTCGGAACATAAAAATTAAGCTCAAGTATTTGCAACATTTTTTTCAAGAAATTCTCTAATTTACTAGCCAAATTTATATTCATAAACAATCGAAAGAGACCTTGATAAATTCAAGCTTTTGTTGTGCCTTACGTCAACAACAAAACAAGAGCAAGAGCCGCAATCTATTTTCCATTTGAATCCGACTAGTAATTTAGTGAAATCAACATTAAACAATAATATATTGCATCAAACTAGAATCTAAAATAAATTAAATCTCATTCCACAACCCAAGCTTTAGTAATTAGTTACACATGATATTTTTAGTAACAAAAATAAATCTAAGTGGAATCATATCAAAAACTAAGAAAATATAAATAAACTTTAGAATGAAATAAAAAATAAAAAGTCTATAATATCAACTCGAAGAAATAAGACAAACTAAATTAAAGTAATAAAATTGAAACCAACACTAGGTAATAAACTTGAAACTATAACAAGGTAATAAAATTTAAACTCCAAAACTTATAACAAAGTAATAAAAACTGAAACTTATAACAAGGTAATAAAAACTGAAGCTTATAACAAGATAATGAAAACTGAAACTTATAACAAAGTAATATAAACTGAAAACCTTAACAAAGAAAACTAAAAACTAACTCTTAACAAAGTAAAAAAACTGAAACTCTTCACAAAGTAATAAACTCAAAACTCCAAAACTAATAACTTAAAAATTAACCCCGTAAATAACTTGCAAAATACAAAGGAAATAACTTGCAAAATACAAAGGAAATAACTTGCAAAATAACTCCAACAAGGTAATAAAATTGAAACTCCAAAAACTCTCCACTGCCTTGATGCCCTTTCTCTTCTGAGCTCTCTCCTATTTATAGGAGAGAGCATCCTACCATTTATCAAGAGTGGGTGGCCAAACTTTGAAGAATGGTGGAGTGGGTGGCCTAACTTGGGAGTGGGTGGCCTAACTTTGAAGAATGGTGGAGTGGGTGGCCTAACTTTGAAGAATGGTGGAGTGGGTGGCCTAACTTGGGAGTGGGTGGCCTAACTTTGGTGTGTGCTGTCCATTTTTCTTCTGCATATGCATGTGCTGCATTTTCCTTTTCTGCATGTGCTGATTTTCTGCTTGCTCCCTTGAGTTCCAGCCTCTTTTAGTATTTTCATAAATGCCCTGCAGTACATAAAAAATGTATTTCTTTCAAAGGCAAATATAGAACTTTATGTATATAAAATATTGACATTAATTAATTTGCATTTAATATTAGAATTTGATGCATAATTAAGTGTTCAATCTTTATTTGATAAAATAAATCACTCATTTAAACAACTTAATTATGCAATTCTAACCTTTTATCACACCCCCCAACTAGCTTTTTGCTAGACTCTAGCAAATAAAGCGAATGAATTCATGCAAATGTCAACTTGAGAAATCTGAGAATCACATGCCATGAAAATAGATTTGTTGAGTTTAAGAACACTGGAGATAGATTAATCTGAATTTCGTATCAACTGAGAGATTTATACACAATTTAGTTAATCAACCAAGGGAATTACATGTAACAAGCTTGCTTTCTTTCAAGTGCATGGAAATGGGGTTAGAATTCCAAGATCGACTACCAGGAGACATTAACAGTTTCAATCACAACAATCAATCTGAGAAAACCACATGGTCTTACTCTAATTCAAAACCATTGTAGCGGTGGCTTTCACGCTATTACACTTTGAAAGGCGCCTACTTCTTTTGTAAGGACCCCGGTAATAGGCAGCCTTTTCCACTACACAAATGTATTTTTTTTTGTTTTTGTTTTTGTTTTTGTTTCTTTTTTTTTTTTTTTTTTTTTTTTTTTTTTATCCCTGGCTTGTCCCTTTTCTCATTTAATTCAAATTTCTTCCTAAGCCATTAGGATATGGTTCATTAGAGTCTCAAACAATTGAAGTGTAAATCAACCAACAATGACTCAATGTAATCTTTCTAGGCCTTCCGGGTATGTGTTGTGTGTGTTTTAGCAAAACTCTGAACATCTTTCCCTTGGTTTAACAACTAAATAAAATGGATAAGTCCCTCTTTTGACATATACTCATATTTGCACTACATTCCACATGTTCCAATACTTCAACAAATCATTTTTTTTTTTTTTTTTTGTACTAACACATCTTCAACAAAAAAAAAAAACTTTAACAGAAAACTCTCCCCCCAACTAAATTTGACATTGTCCTCAATGTTCAGCAAATGAATGTTCGACAACATATATTATTCAGGTATGAATTGAAACAAGATAAACACTGCAGAACATATATTGAAACGAAAGAGTAAAGAGGAAAGATGTCACCTGAAATACTCAGGTTGTTAGTTGCTAAGAAGATACAAAAATCGTACCTGCAAAAAGAGAATACGAGAAAATTAGCAAAAGATTACTAAATTTTTTTTTTTTTTTTATTATTTTTTTTTTCTTTTCGGTGGATCCGTCCGTGACCCGACAAGCGTGGCTGGAGATTTGAAAAAAACGCCTGATGTTGTTGACAAACGAGATTGAAGGCTCCGGACTTGTTCTTTATGCTCTCTCTATAAAATCAGTCTCAAAGTTCATTCAATCCGCATCAAGTTTTCTTCTTATTTCTATAGCTCATCTGCATCCCTTCACATTCTCGCCTTAAGTTCTCAATCCCTTTCTCAATGGCTCATTCTTCTACATCTCAACCTCCTGTCCTTTCTGCAGCTGCCATTGGTGCCATGTTGCAGCAAGAAAATAACAGCATGGCTAATAAGTCAGACTCTGATGCTATCTATGATTTGGTGAGTCTCGGAACTCGCTACTCATCCTCCATTGTTGCTTTTTCCCAGCGGGTTCAAGCCAAAAACCATGAGGTTGAAAGGCTAAAAGAACAAATTGCTATACTTCAACGCATTGTTCAAGAGTCTCATACAAGGGAAGGAATCCTTCGGCAGCAGAATAAACAGTTGAAATCTCTATTGAGTTCTTCATTCCGCTTGCCAGCTCCCATGAATAGGGCTGACATGATTTTGTATGAAGAGAATGAGCGTCTCCAAATTGAGGCTAAGAACCTCAAGTTTATGTAAAAGCATCTTTATTTATTTATTTTTTTTTTTTTTTTTTTTTTTTTTACATTTTCCAGCATGTAAAATTCAAAAAAATGGGGAGTTTCATCTGCTTTCAACTCATTACTAGAAACAGCTAAAATAAGAATTGAAAATTCAACGAAAAACTGAAGGAAAGAAGAAAAAGGAAGTACCTGGACGGCTTGAAATGAATGCAATCAAAATAAAAATAAAAACTGCAAAACAAAAGAAAACAATGAAAAGAACAGGATAAATCAATGACCATCAATTTGGATCAAGCAAATGTAGAGTAGATTCCTCAGGTGCAAAGTTAGAAATAAAAGGCTTGAGCCTTTGACCATTAACCTTAAAAGCATTTCCATTTTGAGGATTGACAACCTCAATAGCACCGTGAGGGAAAACTGTTTTAACCACATAGGGGCCACTCCATCGGGATCTTAACTTGCCAGGGAACAAATGAAGTCGAGAATTGTAGAGTAAAACCTGTTGATTAGGCTCAAATGATTTTCTTTGAATATGCTTATCATGGAAAGACTTCATACGTTCCTTGGACAGCTTAGAATTATCATAAGCATCCCTCCGAAGTTCCTCTAATTCACAAAGATGTAATTTCCTCAAAGATCCAGCTTGATCAAGATCAAAATTAAACTTTTTGATGGCCCAAAATGCACGGTGTTCAAGCTCAACAGGGAGGTGACAAGCCTTACCATAGATTAACCGATAAGGAGACATACCCAAAACAGTTTTATATGCAGTCCTGTATGCCCATAATGCATCGGTTAATTTCAAAGACCAATCCTTTCGGTTCGGACTCACAGTTTTTTCCAAAATGGTCTTGATTTCCCTATTAGCAAGTTCAACTTGGCCATTCGTTTGGGGATGATATGGGGTAGAAACTTTGTGGTGAATGCCATACTTATGCAAGAGGGCAGCAAAAGGCTTGTTGCAAAAATGGGTGCCATTATCACTTATGATGGCCTTAGGCATGCCAAATCTAGCAAAAATATTTTCCTTCAAAAATTTAAGCACCACCTTATGGTCATTTGTTTTACATGGTATGGCTTCGACCCATTTTGAAACATAATCAATGGCCACTAAGATGTACAAATAACCAAAAGAAGAAGGAAATGGCCCCATAAAATCAATTCCCCAACAATCAAAAATCTCTATGACCAAAATGGGTTTTAAAGGCATCATATTCCTTTTTGTGATAGCACCTAATTTCTGACATGACTCGCAAGTCTTGCAGAAACTATATGCATCTTTAAACAAATTAGGCCAATAAAAACCACTTTGTAAAATTTTTGCAACTGTCTTGTGTGCAGAAAAATGACCCCCACACGCCTCACTATGGCAAAAACAAAGAACAGCTTGCATCTCATGCTCAGGCACACATTTTCTAATGATTTGATCGGGACAATACTTGAAAAGGTAAGGATCATCATAAAAGAATGATCTCACCTCATGCATGAATTTTCGTATATCTTGAGCACTCCAATGAAGTGGTGTTTTTCCTGTCACCAGAAAATTAACTATATCAGCAAACCAAGGCACATTTTCAACTAACATAAAATGTTCATCAGGAAAAGAATCAAGAACAGGTGTCGGTTGTTCAGTTTCAGCAACTGTGAGCCTAGACAAATGGTCGGCTACCACATTTTCTACTCCTTTCTTGTCCTTGATGATGATATTGAACTCCTGGAGTAAAAGTATCCATCTAATCAATCTTGGTTTTGCATTTTTCTTCGTCAACAAATACTTGAGAGCTGCATGGTCAGTAAAGATGACTATACGGGACCCAAGAATATATGCACGGAATTTCTCCAAAGCAAATACCACAGCAAGTAATTCTTTTTCAGTAGTAGAATAATGTTTTTGAGCAAAATTCAAAATTTTACTTGCATAGTAAATGACATAAGGAAGTTTGTTCCTACGTTGTCCAAGAACAGCTCCTATAGCAAAATCACTTGCATCACACATGATTTCAAAAGAAAGTGACCAATCAGGAGGTTGAAGAATAGGAGCAGTGGTTAACAAAGTTTTAAGTCGACAAAAAGCTTCTTGACACTCGGGTGTCCAATCAAATTTTACACATTCATCAATAGCTTACATAGAGGCTTAGAAATAGAGCTAACGTCTTTGATAAATCTCCTATAAAAACCTGCATGCCCAAGAAAAGATCTAATGTCTTTCATTGACTTAGGTGTAGGAAGTTTAGAAATCAACTCAATTTTTGCTCTATCTACTTCAAGTCCTCTAGATGAAACCACATGTCCTAAAACAATGCCCTGTTGCACCATGAAATGGCACTTCTCCCAATTAAGTAGCAACTGCTTCTCTTCACACCTGGCCAAAACAGCTTGCAAATTGGTTAAACAACTCTCAAATGAATCACCAAATACAGAGAAATCATCCATAAACACTTCTAGAGTGTTCTCAATCATGTCAGAAAAAATGCTAAGCATGCATCTTTGAAAAGTTACTGGTGCATTGCTGTAACAGCCCGCTAAAATTATCAGTTTTGGATTATTTCCCGACAGCAATCACATCTCTCTTGTCTTTACCCTCATCTGGAATCACGCGTATAGTTTATCTTTTCCGTAAATCACGTATTTTGTTCTTCACCGACAGCTGTAAAATCATGAGTCTTCCAAGACCACGCCTAGCCTTTCTCAAGCCCAAACTACCACTTTATGTGGTGGACAGCCACCGTACGCCGCCACGTACGTTCCTCCGACGCATGTTCGTGACGAACAACGAGCGACGCACGGGTTATCCCGTCGATGGTATAACCTTCTATCTCTAGTTATTTTACGTTTAAAATAGTTGGTTGGTTTGTGGATTGTGTAGTTGTATTTGTGGAATTCGTTGCGTAGTTGTGAAGCGAAGTGTGGTTGTGAAGTGTTGCGTTTGATTGTGTATTTTGTGGACTGTGCTGTGAAGTATAGGCGTGAGATGGATGCCGTAGATGTGATACGGCGGGTTGTGTGAAGAGAATACGCGTGTAAGTCGTGACAAAATCTGTAAAATAAATAAATAAAACAAATAAAACCAAGAACTCTACGCCGGCTCAACTAAGAACTTAGGAAAAAAACTGAGCAACAAGAAAATAACAAAACTGAAAATGAATCCTCTTAAATAACAACTGAAAAACATTAAAAGGTAAAGCAAAAAAATGAATCCGACTCTTCAAATAAAAGCTGCCAACGTAAACTAAAAAATAAGACAAATGAAGATGAAATAACTTCCAGCCGTACTTAAGTTCTAAACTAACAAGAACTTAAAAGAAAACAAAAGAAAAACAAACCGCCCAAAGGAAAAAGAAAAAAAACTGAAAGCAGAAAAATAACTCTTGGTTCCGTTTGCTCTAAAGAAAAAAAAACAAGTCCCCCTCTCTAAGCTTCTTGCCCCTAGTTATATACGGTCTGCATGCGTGATTTGCTATCATTCTTTGCTGTCCACATTTGATTTCTGCATATGTTTTCAAGCCGTGATTGATGCATGTAAGCTGCCGTGAGAATCTTTGCTTTGTTTTCTGCATTTTTCTGCATGTGTGCCGTGAGTGTTGTTTTCCTGCATGTGTGAGTGGCAATTCTACCCGTGAGTGATGCTGTTATTTTACTACATGTGTCTTCTATGCTCTGCTTGCTGTTTCTATCCGTGAATGATGCATGCCAGGTTTTATGGATGTGAAGTAAGCTTTCTGTAAAACCAGCTTTCAATCCGTGAGTTGCATGTGCTGATTTGCTGTCATGGGTTGCAGCATGTGTTTTGGCTTGCCGTGAGCTGCATGTGAATGCTTGAAGTGCAGGTGCTGTCCGAGTGATTCTTGAGCTGCTTTCGGTGGATGAATGAATTACTTGCTGCTGATAGTTGTTGCCGTGATTGATGCTTGAATGGAGATTGATTTTCTGCTGCATTGCTGTTTGAGAATTCTGCATGTGTGTGGGCTCCAGTTCTAGCCGTGTGATTCATGTGTATGAGCTGTAGGTGCTTTCTGTTTTATGTCCTTTTGTGTTGCTGCATATTCTGCTTGTGCCGAGTGACATTTTCTGCATGTTGTGAATGTGAGCTGTCCATGTTCCAGCCGAGTGATGGTGTGAGTTCATGAGCTGTTTAAGTTGCTGCAAGTCCTGCATGTGCTGCATTGAATTTGCAAGCATGTGCCGTGATTTATGCTGTTATTTTACTGCAGCTGTGCTTCTTCTGCATCAGTTGCTGTCCAACTTGTTCTGCCAACCTACACCAATTAGAAGAAAAGAAATAAAATAAACATAAAAAAAATGAGAAAGTGAGAGAGAGTTCCACCCTTTCACGTAAGTCTACTAAAAGTAAAGACAAGAAAACAAAAAAAATAGCTTAAGGTCTACAAACACATATTCAAATGAAGCCAAAAACAATAAATAAGAACAAAATTCCGCCCCCTTTAATCAATTCATCCCTTTCTTTTCTGGACACATGCTTTCTTAATTTGACAGTCTTGATTTCGTAATTTTCCCACACAATTAGAGTTAAGTCTTCAGCATAATGGTAAGGTGAGAAGATTAATTTTAGTGCCTTAACTATGTGAGTGTGCTAGCTTCATTATAAACTTTTTAAGGGTAAAATGTCATGATTTAACAATTGACTCCAGTTTATAATTTACTGCATAATTAAGTGTTTAATTCATTTTTTAGTTAAATATTTTAATCTCTTTAACAACTAAATTATGCAGTTTTAGCACTTTATCACACCCCCCAACTAGCTTTTTGCTAGACTCTAGCAAATAAAGCGAATGAATTCGTGCAAAGGTGAAATTACCAACTTGAGAAAATCTGAGAATCACATGCCATGAAATAGATTTGTTGAGTTTAAGAACACTGGAGATAGATTAATCTGAATTTTGTATCAACTGAGAGGTTTATACACAATTTAGTTAATCAACCAAGGGAATTACATGTAACAATGCTTGCTTTCTTTTAAGTGCATGGAAATGGGGTTGGAATTCCAAGATCGACTACCAAGAGACATTAACAGTTTCAATCACAACAATCAATCTGAGAAAACCACATGGTCTTACTCTAATTCAAAACCATTGTAGCGGCGGCTTTCACGCTATTACACTTTGAAAGGCGCCTACTTCTTTTGTTAGGACCCCGGTAATAAACAGCCTTTTCCACTACACAAATGTAATTTTCTTTGTTGTTTTTTTTTATTTTTTTTTTATTTATTTTTTTATCCCTGGCTTGTCCCTTTTCTCATTTAATTCAAATTTCTTCCTAAGCCATTAGGATATGGTTCATTAGAGTCTCAAACAATCGAAGTGTAAATCAACCAATAATGACTCAATATAGTCTTTCTAGGCCTTCCGAGTATGTGTTGTGTGTGTTTAAGCAAAACTCTTAACATCTTTCCCTTGGTTTAACAACTAAATAAAATGGATAAATCCCTCTTTTGACATATACTCATATTTGCACTACATTCCACATGTTCCATTACTTCAACAAATCATTTTTTTTTTTTTTTTTTTTAGTACTAACACATCTTCAACAAAAAAAACTTCAACAGAAAACTCTCCCCCCAACTAAATTTGACATTGTCCTCAATGTTCAGCAAATGAATGTTCGACAACATATGTTATGCAGGTATGAATTGAAACAAGATAAACACTGCAGAACATATATTGAAACGATAGAGTAAAGAGGAAAGATGTCACCTGAAATACTCAGGTTGTTGGTTGCTAAGAAGATACAAAAATCGTACCTGCAAAAAGAGAATACGAGAAAATTAGCAAAAGATTACTAAATTTTTTTTTTTTTTATTTCTTTATTTTTTTATTTTTCCTGGTGGATCCGTCCGTGACCCGACAAGCGTGGCTGGAGATTTGAAAAAAAAACGCCTGATGTTGTTGACAAACGAGATTGAAGGCTCCGGACTTGTTCTTTATGCTCTCTCTATAAAATCAGTCTCAAAATTCATTCAATCCGCATCAAGTTTTCTTCTTATTTCTATAGCTCATCTGCATTCCTTCAACATTCTCGCCTTAAGTTCTCAATCCCTTTCTCAATGGCTCATTCTTCTACATCTCAACCTCCTGTCCTTTCTGCAGCTGCCATTGGTGCCATGTTGCAGCAAGAAAATAACAGCATGGCTAATAAGTCAGACTCTGATGCTATCTATGATTTGGTGAGTCTCGGAACTCGCTACTCATCCTCCATTGTTGCTTTTTCCCAGCGGGTTCAAGCCAAAAACCATGAGGTTGAAAGGCTAAAAGAACAAATTGTGTCTTCAACGCATTGTTCAAGAGTCTCACACAAGGGAAGGAATCCTTCGGCAGCAGAATAAACAGTTGAAATCTCTATTGAGTT
Organism: Carya cathayensis; assembly: GCA_011037825.1. Lineage (NCBI taxonomy): Eukaryota > Viridiplantae > Streptophyta > Magnoliopsida > Fagales > Juglandaceae > Carya > Carya cathayensis. The sequence continues at coordinate 139,765 of QGSO01000221.1, read as the reverse complement.
CTTCATTCCGCTTGCCAGCTCCTATGAATAGGGCTGACATGATTTTGTATGAAGAGAATGAGCGTCTCCAATCTGAGGCTAAGAACCTCAAGTTTATGTAAACGCATTTTTAAATAAAATCTTCCAGTTTTTATGTTTTTTTTTTTTTTTAACATTTTCCAGCATGTAAAATTCAAAAAAAATTTGGAGTTTCATCTACTTTCAACTCATTATTAGTGCTTCCCAAGATGGACCAAAATGTGTCTAAGGCATACAAACAGAGAAATAACTTCTCTTCCACCCCCCAACTAGATTGTAGCATTGTCCTTAAAGATGCAAGAGACATGAAGGAATTTACACAAAGAGAGCAGTTAAGGGGCAAAATAACTAAAAGAAGAACGGAAAATTCAACGAAAAACTGAAGGAAAGAGTAAAAGGAAATACCTGGACAGCTATGAAATGAATGCAATCAAAATAAAAATAAAAACTGCAAAACAAAAGAAAACAATGAAAAGAACAGGGTAAATCAATGATCATCAAATTGGATCAAGCAAATGTAGAGTAGATTCCTCAGGTGCAAAGTTAGAAATAAAGGGCTTGAGCCTTTGACCATTAACCTTAAAAGCATTTCCATTTTGAGGATTGACAACCTCAATAGCACCGTAAGGGAAAACTGTTTTAACCACATAGGGGCCACTCCATCGGGATCTTAACTTGCCAGGGAACAAATGAAGTCGAGAATTGTAGAGTAAAACCTGTTGATTAGGCTCAAATGATTTCAAGAAATTCTCTAATTTACTAGCCAAATTTATATTCATAAACAATCGAAAGAGACCTTGATAAATTCAAGCTTTTGTTGTGCCTTACGTCAACAACAAAACAAGAGCAAGAGCCGCAATCTATTTTCCATTTGAATCCGACTAGTAATTTAGTGAAATCAACATTAAACAATAATATATTGCATCAAACTAGAATCTAAAATAAATTAAATCTCATTCCACAACCCAAGCTTTAGTAATTAGTTACACATGATATTTTTAGTAACAAAAATAAATCTAAGTGGAACCATATCAAAAACTAAGAAAATATAAATAAAAAAAATCTTTAATATCAACTCGAAGAAATAAGACAAACTAAATTAAAGAAATAAAATTGAAACTCTAACAAGGTAATAAAATTGAAACTCCAAAAAACTTATAACAAGGTAATTGAATCTGAAACTTATAACAAGGTAATAGAAACTGAAGCTTATAACGAGATAATGAAAACTGAAACTTATAACAAAGTAATATAAACTGAAAACCTTAACAAAGAAAACTAAAAACTAACTCTTAACAAAGTAAAAAAACTGAAGCTCTTAACAAAGTAATAAACTGAAATTCTTCACAAAGTAATAAACTCAAAACTCCAAAACTAATAACTTAAAAACTAACCCCGTAAATAACTTGCAAAAGACAAAGGTAATAACTGGCAAAATAACAAAGGAAATAACTTGCAAAATACAAAGGAAATAACTTGCAAAATAACTCCCTCGGTCGTCTCCACTGCCTTGATGATCTTACAAAGGAAATAACTTGCAAAATAACTCCCTCGGTCGTCTCCACTGCCTTGATGATCTTTCTCTTCTGAGCTCTCTCCTATTTATAGGAGAGAGCATCCTAACATTTCTCAAGAGTGGGTGACCAAACTTTGAAGAATGGTGGAGTGGGTGGCCTAACTTGGGAGTGGGTGGCCTAACTTTGAAGAATGGTGGAGTGGGTGGCCTAACTTGGGTGTGGTCCATGGGTTGCATTTCTATCTTTCTGCATGTGCTGATTTTCTGCTTGCCTCCCTTGAGTTCCAGCCGTGAGTTCCATTCTCTTTTAGTATTTTCATAAATGCCCTGCAGTACATAAAAAATGTATTTCTTTCAAAGGCAAATATAGAACTTTATGTATATAAAATATTGACATCAATTAATTTGCATTCAATATTAGAATTTGATGCATAATTAAGTGTTCAATCTTTATTTGATAAAATAAATCACTCATTTAAACAACTTAATTATGCAATTCTAACCTTTTATCAGCAGGGAAAGGACCAAATTTGAATACAACATAATACATGCTTGAACTTCATTTCAGGATGATCATTGCGAATCCTAGCTAAGTTTACCTATGATATTTGAAATTCCCAATGTACTCTTGTAAATTCAATAAATTGCCTACCAATTTACTTGAACAAATTGATTAGATGTCAATCTTATAATTATATAATAAATCAAATACTTAACATAAATAAATAAACTTGCATGACACAATAATTGGTTTAGAAGGAAAACCCTTTAAAGAACTCTTTAAATATAAAACCTTACGGGGTAGCCAAACCCAGGAAAGTCAATTTTATTATTTGAAAATCATTTACAAGTATTCATCAATTACAAAACCTTTGCAATTTGACTCTCTTATTTGCTCAGACAAACGACCCGTTTATCTCCTACCGCAGTAGCAGCCAGAACCTTTGGCGATTTTCAAATGTTGCATTTCCTCCTAGAACTCTAGGGGCTGAAATCCAATTATACGATCCTCCAAAGTCGGAACACGATCACACTTAAAAAGAGGTGAAAATCAAAGTGAAAATTCTTAAACGAATTTTCCCTTTCTAAGCACCTAGAAATCTCACCCAATAATACTCAATTAAAAAAACCCCCCTAAAGTATGACACTGAATCCCTTTAAGTATTAGGTCTGGAAATAGTCCTAGTTGAAGTAGGATTCTGCTGACAGGTAGAGACGGTCACGAGAATGTTTCCTGGCAGGTTGCTGATATTTTGCAATAACTCTTCACTGTAGTTTCTTATCTGTGTTCAGCTTCAGGTCTTGATAATTGCAAACTCTTATGGATTCGAAATTCATGCAACTGACTTATCTAAACAACCTTATAAACTTCTAGGTAAACTCAATGTTGTTAAAAATAAAGTCATCTCTTATTTTACATTCATCCAAATTAAATCAAATAATGATAAGATAAATTTTATCATTTAGTTATTTAATCCTAGCCAATTTCTGCCTTTGCAATCTCTCCTTTGGTAGATTGGTGACAAAGACATCTTGATGAATGTAAATTCCCTGTTGTACATTTCAAACAGCAGACCACAAAGAGAGAGAAAAATTCTCAAAAAGTTTGTGTTTCAATAAACTGACTTGGAGATAAAAACAAACAATCCAGATTCAAGTACAAGTTCAGTGATCCAAACAAAACATAATCAACACATCAGTCTTTCAACCTAATTAACCCAAAACATAAGAACATATTAACTTGTATCTGAATTAAGGAAAGAGATAAAAAAAACATAACATGATTATCAGCTGTAGTTGTGCTCTCCACTGTTCTGGTCTCCCCCTCTACTGCTGCTCCCCCTCAAGTGTTTCTCCTCCTCATTCGTCTTCAATCAGCCAAGGGAGTCTAAGAGTCATCATCAGAATCAGCTACATTTGCCATCACCTGCTGAACGTCCAAGGAGAGTTGGACAAATCGATCATTCGCCTGTACACAGTCAGAACGTACAACTGCGATTTGTTGTTCTATCTTGGACTGACTGTCCTCCCATTTTGCAACAAGAAGATCAAGTTTTTGAGACAAAGCAGACATTTGCTCCAACACTTGAGATGTAGGGACAGATGGCTCGGTGGGTGAGGAGGCTGACTCATTTGTTGGAGGTCGCTCCTTAGTGAAGACAGCCTCAGACTTGACCACTCCCGCTCTCCCAATACTGGCCTTTTAGAAAAGCTAGTGCGATAGGCTGTCTCGCTTCAACAGAAATGAAGCGGTCAGTGGTGACTCCTGTCTATGTAGGTATGAGTGGAATGGATTGAGTAGAAGGTGTTGCCCAGATGACTAACACAAGAGGGGGGGTGAATTGAGTTATATTTAAAAAAATAACAATTATAAATCAAATATACAATATAAAATATAAAAAAAATATGAAACAACAATAAATATATAGAGTAAGGGTAAGAGAGAAGCAAACTTAGTAAGGGTTACAATAAATATACAACATCTACCTTTTGCATAACTCAAGAAAAGCATCAATCACTTTTGAAAATATTCAAATAAAACATGCACATGTGAAAGATGACAATCAATCATCTTTAATATTTTCAAAGTTCAAACCTTTAATCATGTCATGCACATTTGAAAGATGACAATCAATCATCTTTCAAAATTTTTAAATTTAATTTTCAAAATATTCATGCACATGTGGAAAATGTATTTTAATGCTTTATGATAAAATATTAATTTTGAGCATTAATCCTAAATTCGAATTTTTAAGAGATTTACAACATTATTCTATGATTTTAATGTAAACTTGTTCCCTTCTTGCTTATGTTTGGTTTCTTGATGTGCTTGACTCCATTGTGTAGATAACTTGAGTTTGAGACTCATTTATTAGTTGAATTCGTTTGTTATCATCAAAATCCATGTGTAGATGTATAATTACACAAAACTTGAAACCTTGGGTTCAACAGAAGGTTCTCCTGACTTCCTTGGGTCTACCACGTGTTCTTTTTCACTTGAAGAAGTGGAGCTCTTAGATGGTACTGGAGATGAGACCTTTCGTCGCTTGGCACGTTCCTTGAATCGCATCTGGAGCATCAAATCAACCAAATCAGTATACAAACATGTAATATCCAAATTATAAGAATATGGTGACTGTGAAGAGGAGAAGATGAGAAACCCTCGAGCACACATGCAACTCACTCATGTGTACATGTGTGTGCGATATGTGAAACAAACCCACCATAAATAATGAAAAAGAAAGACTCTGAGATAACTCAGGACTTTTATCAAATACATGGTGCGCACCCTTGAGAACCCGAAAACAAGAATTTCGCAACCCACCAAAAAATTCCTCAATACGCGTAACCAAAATGCTCAACTGAGCAGCCATAGTGATTTCAATGCAACCCAACCAAATAAATCACAGATAATGAATAGCCCCTTATAAATTGGCTGAAATACATACCAAACCCTAGAAACTTGAGAAGTCCGAAAATCACAGAAGAATTACCTTGATTAGGACGCAGAGAGGAGTAAAATTGGATGATCTTCGTAATTCCAAAAGTGTAACTAGAGATATGAGTGAATGAAGGAATCGATTGGGTCTCAAAAGAGGAGAAAAAGGTGTGAGTGGGGTGAATGCCGTGCGAAATAGGAGTGAAAGGAGGGGAGGAGTTTGAGCATGTATGCGACACAAGGCAAAGAAAAACTTAAGACACATAAGTGCCGTGCGCCTATGCACGTGCCAGAAATTATAGAGTCCCACTGAGACTACTACAAGAATCACGTAAGAGTCCAATACTCTGACTTAGGCACATATCTCAAGCAAACCAAAAATGCAGATTTGCCCCCTTTTTTTTGTTTTTTTAAAAAAATAACAAAGCAAAAGTAATACAAAAAAATAAAAATAAAAAAGTATTTTAAAAAAAAACCAATGAAACAAGGAACATGTTTAACCTCATCTTAGTGCAATCATAGTGGATTTTACACTAAAAAAAATCTGATCAGTAACACACTCTCAATTGCAGCAGTCACTATAGATGTTCACTCCTCATAAACTCATCAATGTCAAAGTCCATGTGAGTGTGTGAGTGAGTATACTTATGCCATAGTCTATATATATATATATATTTTTTTTTCTTAAATATATTTTTGAGTCCTTTATTCATGGCTTCTCACAGATGCTCACAAGAGGTTGTTACTCACCTTAAAAAGTCAAACTTTATGTTAGGGCTTAGATACACGAGCATCTCCTCCAAACACTAGTTTGCACAACCCCCTTTTTGTGTCTATGTTTGTTGCTCATCTTTTTCCATAATGATTAAATCAACGATTTTTCCTATAAGGACTGAAGGTGATTTAGCCGTGAGAGGTGTTTGTCTTTTTCCGCAATGATGTAACACAGACTTTTTCTATATGGATCACTCTTTGTGTTTGGCAAGGGGAGAACTATCAAATGTACTAGGTTCAACTAGTATTAGTCAATTTAAGGCACGAACTTCTCCTTTTATGAGCATCTCAGTAGACAAAATGATCTTTTAAGCATAATATGCATACATACAAGTTCTTCACAGTGCATAGTATATGAACTTTGCCAAGATGACCCATAGCGTTAGTATGCATACAGTGTTCTATACTACAAGGAGCAGTGCACAATTTCAGAAATTTATCAAGTAATATCACACATGCTCAACACTTTGATCTATCAACCATGTACTTGAAACAAAAAAAAGATGTCCTTTTTTTTTTTTAATTTTCTTGAAAACTGAACAGAAAAACAAACAAAAGAAATATATATATATATTTATACAGTAAATCCTAAACTAATGAGATAAAATGCCTCTCACTTGGGATCACACACCCTAATGACTTTCCTTAAGAACTCAAACCTAAGACCATCCAAAGGTTTAGTAAACAAGTCAGCCAACTGATGTTCAGTAGACACATGCTCCAAGGATACTATTTTAGATTCAACCAAGTCTCTTATAAAATGATGTCTAATGTCAATGTGCTTGGTTGTGAGTGCTGGACAGGATTTTTGGAAATACTTATAGCACTAGAATTATCACAATAGATTGTCATAGTATCTTGAGAGAAACCATAGTCATCAAGCATCTTTTTCATCCATAAGAGCTGTGTATAACAACTTCCTGCAGCTATGTATTCAGCTTCAGCAGTGGATAAAGAAATTGAATTTTGCTTTTTACTCATCCAAGCCACAAGATTACCACCCACATAAAAACATCCACCTGTAGTACTCTTTCTATCATCAGCATTCCCAGCCCAATTAGCATCCGAATAACCAACAAGTGTTAGATTAGTGTCTTTTGAATATCATATCCCATAATCAACTGTAGCATTAATATATTTTATGATTCTTTTTACTGCTGTAAGATGGGATTCTTTAGGATTAGCTTGGGATCTAGCACACACACCAACACTAAAAGTTATATCGGGTCTACTTGCTGTGATATACAATAGACTTCCTATCATGCTTCTATAAAGAGTGGGGTCAATGTTTTTACCTGTAGAATCATTGCTGATTTTTACTGAAGTGCTCATGGGAGTATGAGCATTGCTTTTTCCTTCCATTTCAAACCTCTTAACAAGATCTTTTGCATACTTAGATTGTGAGATAAAAATTTCTTCTTTACTTTGTTTTACTTGAATGCCCAAGAAAAAATTCAGCTCACCAATCGTACTCATTTTAAATTCAGATTTCATTTCATTTGCAAAATCATGTGCAAGAGTCTTAAGTGTAGCTCCGAAGACAATATCATCAACATAGATTTGAGCAATTAGGAGTTGTTTAACTGATCTTCTTATGAACATAGTTCTATCAGCTTGTCCTCTAATGAAATTATTATCAAGTAAGTAAGCTGTCAACCTTTCATACCATGCACGAGGAGCTTGTTTTAACCCATAAAGAGCCTTCTTCAACCTGTACACATGGTCATGATAGAGATGATTAGTAAACCCTTTAGGTTGTTCAACATATACCTCTTCATGTAATAGTCCATTTAGGAAAGCACTTTTGACATCCATATGATATAATTTGAAGTCTAGATGACATGCAAGTGCAAGTAGAATGCGAATAGATTCCAAACGAGTCACAGGGGCAAATGTTTCATCAAAATCAATCCCTTCTACTTTAGTGTAGCCTTGTGCAACTAGCCTTGCTTTGTTCCTCACAATGGTCCCATGTTCATTGGACTTGTTCTTGAAGATCCACTTAGTTCCTATAATATTGTATTTTTCTGGTCTAGGAACTAATTCCCATACATCATTTCTAGTGAATTGATGAAGTTCCTCATGCATCACGTTAACCCAACTTTCATCATTCAATGCTTCTTCAGCTTTCTTCGGTTCAACCTGTGACAAATAACACACAAAAGAAAATTGATTTAGTACTCTTTTTCTAAGTCTCATACCTTCATCTAGATCACCAAGCATATTTTCTCTTGGGTGATTTTGAGTGACTCTAGAAGAGGGTTCTTTTTCTTGTGAGTTTTGTGGTGTTTTTTTCTGTATGATCTTCTTCATCTTGCTCTTGAGAGTCATTTTCAACAGCTTGCACCAATTCTTTCATATTTTCAAGTTCCTCCATAGTAATCTCGGCTGAAATATCATCCACAACAACATTAATTGATTCCATAACAGTTTTAGTACGTAAGTTGTAAGCTCTGTAAGCCTTACTATTTGAAGAATAACCTAGAAATACTCCTTCATCACTTTTGCTTTCAAATTTATGAGTGTTTTCTCGGTCTCTCAAGATATAACATTTGCTCCCAAAAACTCTAAAATGCTTTACCGTGGGCTTTTTATTTTTCCACAAACCATAAGGAGTAAGCTTGGTGCCCGGTCTTAGAACCACTCGATTCAGGATATGATTTACTGTATTTATAGCTTTACCCAAAAATGCAATGCCATCTTTTTGTTGCTTAACATGGTTCGAGCCATCTCTTGAATTGCTCTATTTCTTCTTTCCATTACTCCATTTTGTTGTGGAGTAATAGGTGCAAAAAATTCCTGATGTATGCCCTGTTCATCACAAAAATTAGTGAAGTTAGTATTTTCAAATTCTCTACCATGACCACTACGTATTCTAGAGATAGAAACTTCATTTTCAATTTGTAACTTCTTGAACAGCTTCTTGGCAAGATCAAAGGCTTCAGATTTTTCTCTCAATAAAATAGACCATGTGAATCTTGAGAAGTCATCTACAATCACCATGATATATCTCCTTCCACCAAGACTCTCGGTTTGAGTAGGACCCATCAAGTCCATATGCAACAGCTCAAGTGGCCGAGAGGTGAGTATGTGAGTAATTTTCTGATGTTGAGCTCTGGTTTGCTTTCCTTCTTGGCATGCTCCACATACTATTTTATTGACTTTAATAGCCTTGGGCAGTCCATCAACAGCTTCTCTTCTTGACATCTTTGATAACTCTTTAAAATTAATGTGCCCAAGTCGTTGATACCATAATTCAGCTTCATCAAGTAAGGTCCTATAACACTCTAAGCTTGAACTTAGAGATATTCCATAGCAATTATCTGAGGTTCTAGTGCCTTTTAGAATCCATTCTCCTACTTGATTGTATATATTGCATTCATCTTTGGAAAACTGCACAGAGAGATTGTCATCACAAAACTGACTAATGCTGAGTAAATTTGCGTTTAGACCATTAAAAAACAAAACATTATGTAAAGAAGGTAATCCAGGTATTTCAATACTCCCTTTCCCTTCTACAGCAGCTTTGCTTCCATCTAAAAGTCATAGTGCCTCCAGCGGTTAGTTCAATCTTCTTAGATAATGTTTTATCTCCAGACATGTGTCTTGAACAAGCGCTGTCCAGATACTAAGAATAGTCTTTCTTTACTCTGTGCTGTGTGAGCAACAAAGCACACAACATCTTCTTTATTCAACCAATTTACTTTGGGTTTTGGCTTATTCTTTTCATTTGCACTGCTTTGTATAATATTATTTTGGAAGCAAAAATCTGCTAATTCACCAAGCTTGAGATTTAAAAAGTTTATCTGTTGATTCATATTCTCAACTTGATTTTCTAGACTCTTCCCTCTTCTTTTTGTATTTCTTTCACTATTCATTTTCTGCACTTGGTAAAAGTTAAAACAATGTGGTCTTATATGACCAACAATTCCACTATTATGACAAGTGGGAATGAATTTATCGTGCAGAATTTTTGAATGAACTAGTTTGGATGATAGATGATTTTAAACATTCTTACCTTGACTTCTTTTTACAAAAACTATACCTTCAGATGATGTAGCAGCGAATGATGAGGCTAGTTTTTCTTTCCCTTTTGAAGTCATATATCCTAGTCCAGTTCTATCATTACTCACTTTCTGACAACTCAACATTTCTTCTAATTTCTGTGTTGCTGTTTTTCCTTTTTTCCTTTGCACTCTTGAAGTTCTTCTAATTTCTTTTCTAGTGTAGTCTTTTGATCTTTTAATCTTGATATTTCAACATTAGAATTTTTTAGTGCCTCTGAGAGATTATTTTTCTCACCTTCCACAGCAGTGAGTCTATTGTATAGCTTCTTGTTGAGTTTCTTTAATTTGACTACTTCTTCACATACGTCATTATATGCTTTTTGTATGCTAAAATCCTGATTAGCTTCAACAAGTACTACATCCGAATCACTAAAGGCACATTCACTTTTAGCTTTTTTTAGTTCAACCTCAAAAAGATTATTCACAACATAAGAAAAAGCCATAAAATATTTTTCATTGTCAGAAAATGAATTTTCAGAGTCAGAACTGTCACTAAGTGACACATTCAAAGCTTTTCTTTTACTTTTTCTGAAATTTGGACGTTCCATTCTTATGTGACCATACCCAGAACATTCATGACATTTCACTTTGTCTTTCTTTTCACTTTTATCTCTATTCCAACTTTCAGATTCATTTTTCTTACTAGAAAATTATTTTCCTCTTTTTGATTTCCACTACCCTTTTTATTAAGCATGAATTTTCTAAATTTTCTTGCAATGAGAGTTATTTCCTCATTATTTAAACTTTCTTCATTAGAGGAGTCCTCATGATTTTCTTTTATAGTTTTCAAAGCAATAGACTTACATTTTCTTGCTTGAGGAAGCGAAGACTCATATGTTTGTAATGATCTGACCAGCTCTTTAACTTTTATTGTATCTAAATCTTTACTTTCTTCAATAACAGTAACTTTAGGTTTGAATTTTTCAGGTAAACACCTTAGAATCTTCCTCACAATTCTTGAATCATCAACTTTTTCTCCAAGATTAAACCTGGAATTAACAATGTCATTAAGTTTAGCATAAAACTCATTAAAACTTTCATCTTCCAGCATCTTAATCTCTTCAAACTTAGAGGTTAACAGTTGTAATTTTGAGTTTTTCACAGTTTTTGTTCCTTCATGCGTAACCTCCAGAATTTCCCATGCTACTTTAGCAACCTCACATATGGAGATTTTTTTAATCTTCAGGAGATACAACCATGAAGATAGCATTCAGTCCCTTGCTATTCCAATTACAGTTGTTGATCTCTTCCTTTGTCCAAGCATCAGTGCTTGTTGTAGGTTTAGTCCATCCCCATTCAATAGAGTACCACACTCGTTCATCTAACGGTATGAGGAAAGCTCACATGCGTACTTCCAATATGCATAATTTTCACCATTGAAGTGCGGTGGGGCAGTCAATGATAACATATTACAGGGGCATGGATCACACTCGGATGAGTGAACCACACTCTGATGCCAATTGAAATTCCCAATGTACCAGTGTAAATTCAATAAATTGCCTACCAATTTACTTGAACAAATTGATTAGATCTCAATCTTATAATTATATAATAAATCAAATACTTAACGTAAATAAATAAACTTGCATGACATAATGATTGGTCTCGAAGAGAAACCCTTTAAAAAACTCTTTAAAGGTAAAACCCTACAGGGCAGCCAAACCCAGGAAAGTCAATTTTATTATTTGAAAATCATTTACAAGTATTCATCAATTACAAAACCTTTACAACTTGACTCTCTTACTTGCTCAGACAAATGGTCCGTTTATCTCCGACCATAGTAGCAGCCAGAACCTCTGGCGATCTTCAAATGGTACCTTTCCTCTTAGAACTCTAGGAGCTGAAATCCAATCACACAATCCTCCAAACTCAGAGCACAATCACACTTAAAAAGAGGTGAAAATCAAAGTGAAAATTCTCAAACGAATTTTCCCTTTCTAAGCACCGAGGAATCTCACCCAATAATACTCAATTAAAAAAACCTCCCTAAAGTATGACACCGAATCCCTTTAAGTATTAGGTCTGGAAAGAGTCCTAGTTGAAGTAGGATTCTGCTGACAGATAGAGACGGTCGCGAGAATGTTTCTTGACAGGTTGCTGATATTTCGCGATAACTCTTCATTGTAGTTTCTTATCTGTGTTCAGCTTCGGGTCTTGATAATTGCAGACTCTTATGGATTTGAAATTTATGTAACTGGCTTATCTAAACAACCTTATAAACTTCTAGATAAACTCAATGTTGTTAAAGATAAAGTCATCTCTTATTTTACATTCATCCAAATTTAACCAAATAATGATAAGATAAACCTTATCATTTCGTCATCTAATCCTAGCCAATTTCTGCCTTTACATCAAACTTAAAAAGAGAGTTATCACTTTTTTTTTGTTTTTGTTTTTTTATGGAAATACCCTTAAGCCATTTCATTGAACTAAAGAAGAGATACAATGAGAAAGTTCCTCCATAGTTAGAATAAAATTTGAAATGGTAAGAGCATCTTTTGCTAGTAAGTGGGCTATGGTGTTGCGATTTCTCCTAACATGAGAAACACGCCACTTTGCAAAAGATTTGAAACATATTCGAATCTCACATAAGAACATACTAGAGCTACTCCAAGCTTCCTTTTCTTCTTGTAGAGCCTTTGTTACCTGGAATGAGTCCCACTCCATTTCAATTTGTGACAATCCCCGGTCCTGAGCAAACTAAGCTACTACTAGTGCTCCATAGGATTTAGCTAGAAGGGGGTTAGGAAAGGGCATTTTCTTTTGCCTCAAGGTTGCTATGAACTGACCCTTATCGTCCCTTATGACTACCCCTATGTGACTCACTCAAAAATGAGTAGCACTAATGCTCTCCCAAGTGCAGGAGGATGTCGTGTAATAATTAGGAATAAATTCCTAGATCGTCTCCTCAGGAAAAGTTAAAAAATTAAACTCGTTGAAAAAGTGTGAAAAACTTCACAATGAGAAAAAAAAAAAAAACAAACGGATGGTATGTGCAGTGAATGGAAAGGTTACTAGTCATGGACTAGATTCATGTTTTTAGATTTTTTTTTTGATTGTCGGATTGGAATGTAAATGACTAATAGATTAAATTCAGAAATTAATAAAGCTAAATTAAGAATTTAAACTAGATTAGAAAGTAATTAATAACATACAAACTGAAAATTGAAAATGCTCAAAGAAAAGAAAAATAAAAAAAATGCGAAAAATAAATAACACGAAATAAGTAAACAGAAATTAAATTGCCCAAACTTCTAAGCTAAAAAAATCGCAAAATTATTCTATAAACTTTAAACGGAAATAAATAAAAAAAATATAGAGAATAAAAGGTATGGTGAAAATTCCCCTTCACCATTCAATTGAAATTCAAAACAAAAAGAACCAACTTCTTATGTAACATCCTTGAAAATTAATCTCCAAACCTTTAATGAAAACTCTAGAACAACTCTTTTACTTCTTGAAGTTAACTAACACACATGCAAGAGTTTAAAGTGTTACACATACTGAAATAACATTCTAGAGTAATTTTTAGCACAATTAATAAAGACTCTAAAACAACATAGCATTGCAACTAAAAGAAAAAAAATTCGAAAATACTAAGACTTGAATTTTGCATTTCAACACAACTCCATCTTTATTTCATTCACACATCCCCACCTACTAACCAACTTAAAAATCAACTTAGCAACAATTAAATTACAACTTGACCAAAACTTCATGCAAGAATTAAAGTAGCAACAACTTCACTAAAAAAATTGCTAAGGAACATAAGAACAACACTAAAACAAAGCATAAAAGTTCTCTCTCTCTCCACACGTCCAACCCCTATTTATAGAACCCATCTACCCCTTCTTTGAATGTCCAATTTGGTGGAAAAAGAGCACATGTTTGATGACTTTTTCAATGATCATTTGTGCAGAATTTTCGGTGGAAGATGCATCTGAATTTTCATGGATAGCAACCTAATTTTCTTGACTTTTTGTTGCTCTTTTTGTGCAGATTTTTGGTGGAGGGACAGCAACCTAACTTCAAGACTTTTTGTGCTCAATTTGTGCAGAATTTTGGTGGAAGAAAAGCATAGAAGTTTGGTGAAGGTAGCCTAACTTTTCTTGACTTTTTGGTTCTAAATTTGTGCAGAATTTTGGTGGAAGAAAAGCATAGAAGTTTGGTGAAGGTAGCCTAACTTTTCTTGACTTTTTGGTTCTAAATTTGTGCAGAATTTTGGTGGAAGAAAAGTATAGAATTTTGGTGAAGGTAGCCTAACTTTTCTTGACTTTTTGGTTCTAAATTTGTGCAGAATTTTGGTGGAAGAAAAGCATAGAAGTTTGGTGAAGGTAGCCTAACTTTTCTTGACTTTTTGGTTCTAAATTTGTCCGAGTGCTTCATCAGTTTTTCTTGCATCCGTGAATTGCTTTGTGTTTAGTTTTATTTTTCTGTTTTGAATTCCAGCCTTGATTGTTGATTTCTTCATTCTTTGCTTGACTTTTCTGCATGTGTTTGTGTATTTTTCTGCAGGTGCAAATTGCTACTTTCATGGTCCAAGTTTTCTGCATATTCGGTTTGCCTTCATCCTTGAATGATGCATGTGTTGATTTCTTTTCTTCTGCTTTGCTTGACTTTTCCAGGTTCTACATGTGCTTCATGTGATGCTTTTCCTTGCTTTTCTGCATGTGCCATGCTTCCATGAGTTGCATTTCATTTTCTGCATTGAGGTGTTCGCCGTGAGTTGCTTTGCATTTTATTTTCTGCATGCATGTGCATTTGTTGATTGCATGTTACTTCTTTTTTTCTGCATGTGCGTGAGTTTGAGTTCCTTCATGTGTTTTGCTTCTTTTAATTCACTCTACAAACTTTGTCACTCTACAAGTCAAGCATGGCTCTTCCTATAGAGAATTAAAATTCCACCGATTCTACACCTCAAACCAAGCACATTGAACCTCTAATTTCTTTCTAATCCAACCACCTTTTATTTCTTTCCTTGTGCAACTCTCACCAATCCAAATCAAGGCATTTTAGCCAACATCAAATAGTTCCAAACGGATCCCATTTGAATTTTATTCAAACTGAAAATATGAAGAAAGAAATAACACTAAAAAATAAATATAAAAAATATGTTATATATTTGAAAAGATATTGCCCAATTATATCTTAGTTATAAAATTAAGCATAAACATGATATTAATCAATTAAAAATCACAACTCATATTTATGCTTATTAACCATTTTTCCATCTAAAACCAATAATAATGTCATGAGGAATTTAAAATACATTGGTTTTAAATATTTAAAATATGCAATATCTCAGCTCAATCACTATGCCAATCACTCCCTTTACTTTGTCCACTGCCCCGTCGTAGTTGACTTTAAACCAATTTAATGGTGGAGCTTGCCATACATTAGCTGAAGCACATATCTGATGGCCTCTATTCTGGTTCTGAGAATTTCCCTCATCTTCGGACATCATGTCCAATCTCAGCCTTGTCTCTTTGAGCAAGCAGGTGGGAGGTAGGAAAACTTTGTTGAAAATGTAGGAGGTCCTTCTCAGCCATAGTTGCCTAGCTACCACAACAAATTCCTGTAGTTTTGTTGCATTGAGAGCTTTAATCAATGCCTCAAAGAAAACCAGCATAGGTAGTTGAAAGCTGGTGCTTTTCTGTA
Organism: Carya cathayensis; assembly: GCA_011037825.1. Taxonomy (NCBI): domain Eukaryota; kingdom Viridiplantae; phylum Streptophyta; class Magnoliopsida; order Fagales; family Juglandaceae; genus Carya; species Carya cathayensis. The sequence goes on along the minus strand of QGSO01000221.1, from coordinate 124,293 downwards.
GTCTCTTAGGGCATAGGCCCCAAACATCCTTTGCTGCCTCGCAATTCCACAGAACATGCAGGGTGCTTTCCTCCTCTCTAGTACATATTGGACGTAGTGGATCACTCATTGCCTTTTTTTTTTGAACAAATTAAGCTGAGTGGGGAGGGAAACTTGACAAGCTCTCCATATAAAAATCTTGTCACTTGGAGTGGCATGGAGCTGCCATATCTTGTTCCACACTTCTTTGAAGCTATTACTACTTGAGGCTTCATCTTTGGCTTCCATTTCCTTTGCTTTCTCCATATGGTATGCACTCCTAACTGAGAAGGAACCATCTTTCATGCCATGCCAGATGAGCCTATCCTTGGAGTTCATTGAGCTAATGGGTGCTTTAAGAATCACAAAGGCTTCCCCTTCTTAAAAGATATCTTGCACAAGTTTAGTTTTCCATCTTATAGTAGTCAGGTCAATGAGTTCTGCAACAGTAACTTCACCATCCACCACCTTAATTGGCCTAGTTACCTTTGTTGGCTTTTCCTTGGCTATCCATTTGTTTGTCTAGATGTGTATCTGGTCTCCTGTGCCTAACCTCCAAAAAGAGCTTGCCTCTACAGTTTGTCTAGCTGCAAGAAGGCTTCTCCATACAAAAGAGGGCTTGGCTCCCACCTAGGCTGTTTGAAAATTCGAATAAGGAAAGTACTTAGCTTTTAATACTCTAGCAGCAAGGGATGTTAGGTCTTGAATTAGCCTTCAACATTGTTTGGACAACATAGGTTTGTTAAAAAATTCAATGTCCCTAAATCCCAAACCCCCATCAGCTTTGGCTTGCCCCAATCTTTTCCATGAAATCCAGTGAATTTTATGCTCTTTCTCTTGTTGACTCCACCAATAGTTTTGGATTGCACTATTAATGGATTGTAATAAGGTTAGAGGTAGTTTAAACACACTCACTGTGTAAGTTGGAAGGGCTTGAATTACTACTTTCAAGTAAATTTCTTTTCCTGCCCAAGGGAGAGTCTTTGCTCTTTGATTACTTAACTTCATTCTTAGGTTGTCCAGGATATTCTTGAAAGTTCTAAATCTGTCTCGACTAAACACAGGAGGTAGCCCTAGGTACTTTTCATACGGCATGGTAGTCCTCATTTCTACTATAGATAGGATGAAGTTTTGTGTAGGTCTGCTAGTGTTTTTACTGAAAAAAATTGAAGTCTTCTCAACATTTAATCTTTGGCTCGAGGCCATTTCATAGACTCTTAGTAAGCTTATCATCCTGTCCCATTGTACTGCATTAGCCTTACAAAACAAGAAGCTGTCATCTGCAAAGAAAAGGTGGGATACCCTCATCTGTCCACGAGCCACTGGAACCCCATGTATTAACTCCTTCTCCTCTACTTTGCTTAACAAATTACTCAAGGTTTCAGCACACAATATGAAAAGGTAAGGTGATAGAGGATCACCTTGCCTTATGCCTCTAGTGGGGGAGAATACTCTTTGAGGTTCACCATTCACTAGTGAAGAGTAGGTGATAGGTTCAATGCAATGCATCACCAAATCCAACCATTTGTTGTAAAATTCCAGCTTGAGAAGGACTGCTCTCAGAAAACTCCATTTCACTCTATTATATGTTTTGCTCATGTCTAGCTACAATGCCATAAAGCCCTCTTTCCCTGCCATTTTACATTTCGTGGTATGCAATGCCTCAAATGCAACAATTATGTTATTTGAAATGAGTCTGTTAGGTACAAAGACTGATTGGGCTGTAGATGTGATACTAGGAAGCACCTTTTTCAGTCTGTTTGCTATGATTTTTTAGATGAGTTTATAGAGAACATTATATAGGGAGATAGGTTTGAACTCTATCGCTCTTGTTGATGCCTTCTTCTTTGGTATAAGTGCTATGAAGGTGCTGTTGATACTTCCCATGCTGCCCCTTGAGTTTAACACATTCAAAACAGCTTTGCATACTTGGGGTCCCACTATAGGCTAGTGTTTTTTATAGAACATAGCTGGGAAATCATCTGGACCTGGAAATATGAGTCCATTCATGTGGAAAAGAGCTTCTTCCACTTCTTGTTTGTAGTGAGGTCTGGTGAGATACTTATTCTGAGACTTAGTCACTTGGGCCTCTAAGGAAGAGATACATTCAGTTGGCTAGGAATGGAGGAGGAGAAAAGACTAGTGAAATAGTCTTGGAACAGATTACAAATTCCTTCTCTCAATTTAACTACTTGATCATTGTTGTCAACTAGCTTTTTTATCTAGTTTTCCTTCTTTGTGATGCGGCCTGCTGGAAGTACTTTGTATTTTTATCACCCTCTTTCAACCACCTTTGCTTGGCTCATTGTTTCCACTTGATGTTTTCAGCCTCTAATATTTTTTCCACCCCCCATTTGCACTTGCTTAATCTCCTCACTTAATTAGTCTGTATTTCTTTCCTGCAGGTAAGAGAGAAGTGTCATTTGATCCTAGACCACTCTCTTAGAGTTGCCAAAAGACTTCTTGCTCCACTAAGTAAGCTTTTGTTGGCAGTGCTTTAGACCTTCTGAGGTGAAGTTCATTTTGTTGTTTGCCATTCTTGGTTTCTTCCATGCCTTTTCCATTGTTTTTTAGCAGTTTTCATTAAGAGTCCAGCTAACTTCAAATCATAATGGCTTGGTGTTCTGTCAATAGGGTATTGCAGCTAGTCCATAGTGATCTAGATGGGGCTGTGATCTGAATTAAGGGAGGGGAGGATAATGGCTCTCGAGTATGTATACAGGGTTGACCATTCTCTATTACAAAATGCCATATCCAGCCTCTTTTTTGTGAAGGCTAACTTGCGCCATCCATTAGTCCAAGTGAATTTATTCCCTGAGTACCCCATGTCATGAAGGTCATAGTAATTTATGGTTTTTCTAAAGATCTCTATTTACTTATAAGATATCAGGGGTCCTTCACTTTTCTCACCATAATTCAGAATCTCATTGAAGTCTCCTACACACAACCAACCTGTTGTTGTGGTAGGTTTCAAAGCTTGCAAAAGCTACCAACTCTCATGTCTTTTTTCTGTATCTGGGTTGCCATACAAACCAGTAAGGTTCTAGGTGACTCCCTCTTTCATTCCCATGACTGACAGTGAGACGTGTGAGTGTGTATTGGATAAAACCTCAGCCTCTATCCCTTCTTTCCAAAAGAAAGCTAGACCTCCACTAGAGCCTGTTGAGTTAATGACAAAATTGTGTTCATAATTCAACAATCGTATGATTGATTCCATTTTTTTCTCTTGTACTCTTTGTTTCCATTAAAACAACAAAGGTTGGGGATTTTGTTTGCACCATAAGGTGCAAGTTATTAACTGACCGAGGGTTACTAAGCCCTCGGCGGTTCCAACTCAAGCAACTCATCTCATTTAGTGGGGCTGGACACCAACCACCATTACATCTTCCTTGTTTACAGACAAGGCATGTTTATTCTCAGTTTTTCATTTCGTAAGGGCCTTTTTAACAGCTGATTTGGTGATCTAACCCACCTCCCTCTTAGAACCAGTTGGCCTGTTTTCTTTGTTCTCTTCCAAATCTATTAAGAGACTAGCAAAACTTTTGTCTCTTGCTTTCCTCTTCCAGGTTGCTTGTCTCTTAATTCTTTGCAGGGCTTGGACTTGTTTTGAGACAAAATGGGCTAGAGATGATGCTTGGGCCTTCAAGTCATTGCTGCTCTTGAGGTCCAATGTGATATTTTGGGCCTTGTCATAGTTGGTGGTAATTGGTTTGCGGTTTGGGGGTTCAGACTCCTCAACACCTTGCATTAGACAGACATCAGCAGAGTTAAAAGCCTTCTCTGAGATGTCCAAAAATAGCTCCCCATCTGTTTCCTTAAAAGAGACCTGAGAGCTCTCTGCATTCTGATCAGTAGAAAGTTGTTTCTCAGTTGCCATTCTAGTGCCTGAGTTTTCCCCATCCAGCTGGCTAGGATCTTGATCATCTATTGTGGGTGCATGCTTCTTGGTTGGAGAGTCATCCCTGACCTCTCTGTCCCCCTCCCATGACTGCTCCGCTGCTTCTTTAGGTTGTATTTCTGCACCATACTTCTTCCTTGAGAATTCACTTTCTCTAGCTGCTGGGGCTTGCAGCCAACTCTCATATTGCAAATTGTTGCTGCCTGTTGTCATAGCTGAACAACCCTTCTATGCATGTTTTATCACCCCACACTTGAAGCAAAATGTTGGCAAGCGTTCATATTTAAGAGGGATCCATGTCTTCCTACCTTCAAAAGACATAGGCCTCTCTGGAGTGCTTTTGAAATATCCATTTCCACCTTTAATCTTAGGAATTTCCCCTAGCCAATGCCCCTCTCATCTACTTGGACAACAAGAGTTTTCCCGATGGTATCACCAATACTTTTGCCTATATCATTAGTCATGCTTCCAAAAGGCATGTTATAGGCCTGCACCCAAAATTCTTCGATGGTGAAAGGGACTTCATTGATGGATTTGTTTCCTTCATATAGGTAGAGACATACCTGCCATCTATCAAATCCTATTGAAGGCCATTCTCTTGGTGAAACTCTACTAAGTATTTGTTATTTCCAACTTCAGAAAACTAAATCCAACTCTTGCATCTCCACACTTTCGACATGGTGGTCTTAAATGCTTCTCTATTTACTGGTCTTTCAGCAATGATCATGGCCAGCAAGTAAAAGTTACTTTGTTGCATTACTTTTGTTGTTGAGTTCGATGGCAAGATTACTTCCCCTTTTTCCTTCTCAGTTAGATTGAGTCCTTCCCATTGTCTTGCTAGATCCTCATCCATGTTTTCCTCTTCAAACCAGCAATGCTAGTTTAAGAGACTAGAACTCCTCTAGAGAGAAAAACCCTCACCCTTGAAAGGAGAGGACTCAGTGTGAGAGCTATCACTTCAGTGTAGTAGAAATAAGATTCAAACTTGGATTTCAACAACTTAATTTTTATATTGCTAGACTGTTAGTTAAGTTTCCTAAATGGATTTTATCATGGTCTGACGTTTTTGGTGCTATAAGGGGAAAAGGGCTCAGGCCTAACAGTATCAGATCACAGGGAGTAAGAAGGCCTCAAACCCAGTAGGTGGGAATCTAAGTAGGCCGGGGAAGCCTGGGACGAAGGCTGCATGCCAAGCCTAGTACAAGTCTTGTCACCTAGTGAGGCCCCAGCCCAGGGCCCGAAAGGAGCTTGCAAGGTTACAAGGGGCCACTGTAGGAGACTGAGTACTGCAAAGGGTGCATGGCAAACAATTGTAGCAGGGCGTAGGCAGTTGGGAGCATCTGGTCACGGGCGCACTAGACCAGTGGCACGCCGCATTCAATGCATGTTAGGGAAGCCAAACACACAACGACATGCAGTCTGGGGCGTTTAGGGACAACACAACCTCAGCCTGACACTAGCCGTAGCAGCAGCCAGTGGCAGGTCTAACCTAGGCATGACTTGATACCCCACGATCTCCCTCGACAAACGAGTCTAGGCAGGTATAGATACCCTGATCCATCAAGGGGAAGAGGTTTGATTTTCCATTCTCTCACTCTACCTTCTCCATCATCAGATTATATACTGACTTTGGCATCGGAAAGTCTCCAGACTACAACGGAGTCCACTCTCTCCCATCTTTGTAGGTGTCTCAAATTGGGCCCCCGTGGACTTGTCCAAGCTGCGAAACACGACATCAACAAGTGCCAAGTGCCTTCCCATTTTCTAACATGTAATCTCCGTAGTGTGATGGTGACTTTATTCTACAGGCATTGATAAACATATGACCTCATATGAGTGTAGGAGGTCAACTCTGTTCACATCAACATTCTTTAGAATGGCTAGTTAGTGGTTAAAATAATTTTTGTGATAACAGTTTGAGGTAGAAGTTGTAGAATGTGATGAGAACCTTAATTTTCTTTCTTCTCTCCAAGGCTTCACCACCTTTATTTCTTGCAACCTTTCGAAAGCAACTATTTCAAAGACCATTTTTCTTATTGAAATGAACTATATTGCAAAGAAACTTAAGTCTTCTCTTAAATATGCTTGAAATGATGAACAATGTGTGTGTTTAAACCTATTTACTTTTCACATGAATGATGAGTCTTGACAAAAAATGCATGTTTCCCCCTTTGGCCATTCTTCATATGATATTAGCTTTCCATTCTTCCCTCTTGTCTTTATTTTTATTTTTTTTTGTTTTTTAGTTTTCCTCTCATCTAATTTTTATTTTACCGAATCCTTTGCAACAATCATCTTCTCCAATTCATCCTATTCGCAACCACTATGGGAAAGGAGTTCATTCTAGATCCCATACTGTTTCTTCCAAATTCTAAGGCGATTCCTAATGAGTTCTATTGTCAAATTAGGCCTGAATTTTTCATTCAAAGCAAAAAAGCCATGTCATATGCCTCACGTTTTACGATTCTATCTACTTTATACCCCTTTCTTACTTGCCCTAAAAGAATCATATTAGGGCAAATATCCATTTAGAAATTCCCAATTTACCCCTGTGTATACATGAAATTATCTATCAATTCACTTGAACAAATTAGTTAGATGTCAATTTTATGACTATTTAATCAATCTAGTTGTAGTATGACTCTGCTGATGAATCGAATCTGTCGCAAAGACATCTCTTGATGGAATGCTGACACTTCGCGATAATTCCCCTCTACAGTATCTGACTCCAATTCAGATTTTATTTTGGATAAGTGCAAATTCCTATGGACTTGATTTTCACATAAATGACTTATCTAAAACAAATTCTATAACTTCTAGATAAACTTAATATTATAATAGATAGTACATTCATCCAAAATTACAAACACAATGATATGATAAACTCTATCATTTTATTCACCTAGTCCTAGTCAAAATCTCGTATTTACAATCTCTCCCTTTGGCAAATTAGTGACGAAACCAGCTTGATGAATGTAAACTCCTTGTAAACATCGCAAATAGTAGACTAAGGAAAACGAGTAGAAAATACTAAAAATAATAATTCAATAGAAACATACTGACTTAGAAACTAGTCTACACTGTCAAAGTTAAACACGTTCTAAGTATCATCAGAATGAAAGCGTAACCAAATAAGCAAAATATATTGTATCTGAATTACATTACAAACCAACTAAAAATAAAAAGATAACAAGAACAAATTTTCTGCATTAATGTTTTGCTGCTACTGCTCTTGTGTTGCTACTCCCCCTCAACTCTTCTTTCCCTTTCTGTCAGCAATCAGCGATGAAGATCTACTCCTTTGCATCAGAAGTAGCTACATTTTCCATGACATGTTGCATGTCCAAAGAGAGATGAACCAGTCGATCATTAGCTTGTATGCAATCAGAACATACAACAACAATTTGATGCTCTAATTTGGATTGACTTGCCTCCCATTTGGCAGTGAACACAACAATATTTTAGGATAGAAGAGTAATCTGCTCTGGGACTTGAGAAATAGGTATGGAAGGCTCGGGAGGTGAAGAAGCAGATTCAGTGGTTTGGGGTCTCTTTTTAGTAATAACTACCTCAGACTTGACCGCATTGTAAGTATTGAAATGGAACCAACCATTTTTATTGTGGGCTCATTGTCCCTAATAGGGACTTTGGCTTTCATTGCCAATTTAGTGATCAAGTTTCCAAAAGGAAGATTTTGCTATTTTTCCACATGAGAGCGATGAATAATACCTATAACATGGTGTGAAAAATCTATTGACACCCTAGTAGCCAGTGCATACATAAAATAGGCTCTTTCTAGTGTAATTTCAATATGTCGGCTAATGGGGTATAAATTGATCAGCACAATTTTTGCAAGAAGGTGAAACTAAGGGAGCATATTATTAAGGGGAAGCCTATTTACCTTAGCCGTCCATTTAGGGCCAACAAAGAGATTGCGCATGGCAGTCTTTGTGTGGGCCCCCATACCCTTGTATAGGTATAGTGGTGCTTCTACCTCAGGAATATCAAAAAGCTCTCTAAGAACAATAGGGGATACCTTTCTTTGCACTCCCCTAACAATTGAGATGATACTATGATAATCAAGATTGAAGTGAGCAGTATTTGAATAAAACTCATGCACCACCTCAACACAAGAGGTGGGTGAGGAATGAGTGAGTTTTTTTCCCAATGTTGCTCTGTGAATGTACGAAAAATAAGCTAAAAATCATCTGTGGAAAAATCATTAATGCTCACCTCTCATTCTCCTGAAATCGGTCGTTTAGAGAATGTTGTTCTATATGCTATTTCATCTCCAATAGTTGTGAAGCGTTCATAAGTGGCTCCAGGATTTGAAGGTTCGAGTGGAGGAGCTGAGGTCTCCCCTAGTGGCACATTTTCAGGTTGAGGATCTTCCACACTTGAGGAATGCTCAGGAGAGATTTATTCTCTTCCCTAGTGGTACACTTCTTCCGCTTTGTTCTCTTCTTGAACCTCATATGGATAATCAATTCAACAAGGTTAGAGTGGAAATAACCAAGATTAGAATTGTTTTTAGTAACTTTTCTTTATAATCAATATCATTTGGTTGTTGCTACTGCTATTGCTGTTGTAGTTTTAGTTGATAATTTGTTAGTTTGTTTAGATGTCTATCAAACCCCAAGTTGTGAATTTGGGATGTTTATACTCTTGAAGTGGGATCAATTATTTATTTGTAATTTTGGATGATTTTTCCCTCTTTTTAGATTATTAAATGCATGGTCTGTCTATGTAATGATTTCCTACTATGAAAAGTTTGGATTTTCCGCCAGTTTACTCGAGTCCCTTTCTTACTTACAAAAAAAAAAAAAAGAAGTTCAGTTCAGTCCCGTTATACAATTTATAAAAAGGGGTTAAAGATGATATCTACCGCAGTAGTAGCCAGAACCTCTGGCGATTTTCAAACTATTGAATTCCCTCCTGGAACTCCAGTGACTGAAATCCAATCAACGATCCTTCACACTTGAAGCACGATCACGTACACACAATGAGATATCACAAATATGAAAATTCACTAAAGAATTTTCTCACCAAAATATGCACTAGGAAGTGCTCTAGAAAATATGTAGATCTAAATCTCTATGGATCCTAACCAATAGGATCTCTTAAATAAACAAGTTAGAAAGAGTTCCAGTTGAACTAGGATTCTGCTGACGGATAGAATCTATCGCGAGAACGTCTCCTGACGAATTGCTGACATTTCACGATAACTTTCTTCTGTAGTGATTTATTTGTGTTCACTTTAGGTCTTGATAATTGTAAACTCTTATGGATTCGAAATTCATGTAACTGACTTATCTAAACAACCATATAAACTTTTAAATAAATTCAACGTTGTTAAAGATAAAGTTATCTCTTATTTTACATTCATCCAAATTTAATCAAATAATGATAAGATAAACTTTATCATTTAGTCATCTAATCCTAACCAATTTTTGCTTTTACAGTTTGGATTGTGAGTGTTTGAGTTTCTGAATTAGGTTTTTGTCTATGTTTTTAGTTGTATGGATCTTCTCCATGATCTTTTCCGTTTAAAAGGGGTTGAAAGGGGTTGGTTTTTTACTTCTTTATCATCTCTTTTGGAAAATTGAGGTTGTATTTTTTCATCTTATGGTTTTGTAGGGTTTCTAACCCAGTTTCCTGCGTTATTGTTCTTACGAAACAGATTGCAATCTGAGTTGGTGGCCTTAATGGTAAGAACCATAATGATTTTCATTCTTCATTTATGTTCTGGATTGCCTTAAATTTTTAAAAAATGGAAGAACTATTCAGTACATGCTTGGGACTGTAGTGAAAAATATAGCTTATAAATTTAGGGTTTATAGCTTATAACTTAAATAATAAGTTCTACTACTAAAAAGTTATTTATTGTTTGGTAACCATATGTTTAAAGCACTTCCAAATACATTACATTTGCTTTAAAAAAAATTAAAAAATTGATTTTTAAGGTAGAAATAATGATTATTTGAATTTTTAAAAATTATGACAAGATCTTTGAAAGTTTGAAACTTGTAATTATATGAGAGTTGTATGGGTACTTTTATCCATTAATAATATTTTTAAAATTTGAATTACATTCCGCATTATATGGAAAATCTTGTTTGAGGAAAATGATCAAAATGATGTTTTTTTTCAAACATAGTTTTTAGCTTATTTGAAATTAAAATTGCTTTAATATATAATACCCAAACAACCTAATTTTTAAATTAAAGAACTTTTAAAACTATTTAATTTTTAAAACCCTTACCGCAATTCCAATTTTTATTTTTGCGGTATAGTGTTTTTGATTAATTTTCTTGTTTTATAACTTCAATTTTTTATGAGTGGTGATCACCTCTGGGCCTTTGGCTTTCACGGCCTAACGGCGGACATGTTCCTTAAGAGAGCACTCTGGTGCATTTAATGCGGTAATTCTTTTTGGGCACGAGGAATGGGACGGTAGGTTCGACCTGCCTTATAAATTGAGTCAGCATGAGAGCAATAGCCCATCCCATTGGTGTAAGTTCTCTGAGGCTGTACTCTACTAGGGGAGGGCCACCTTGCCCACAGAGTCTTCACTGAAGGGCGCTCGTGGTTTATGAATGGGCCTTTGGGTTCGTTAGGTGTTACATATTTTTCCTAACATTCACGATCACTTTTGGGTCCTCCAGTCAAACCCAATATTGGTTTGGGTACTGTAGTGGCTTTATGTCTCCAACCAAAACTACCTTGTTATCTAAGGAGGCATCCGCATCGTTGGGTTACCTATATTTATTGTTGGGCCGGTGATGGAAAAAAATCATCCTTGAAGGTCTTATCATCTTACCAATTTATTATCAATAAAGCACAAGTCAGAACCTGATTGTCATCTCAGATCTTAAAGGCAAAATCCATGAAATTAGTACTCCTGCGCGCTTTCCTTGGCATTTCTTTTATGGTAGGCCCTATTATATCATGTGAACTTAGATTCTCATCTCTCTTTTCCAAAGGCAACTTCCATGAAATGAAATTAGCAGCACTGCATGGTAGCTTTAATTCCTCGGCATTTTCTCTTTTGGTAGGCCCAATTATACCGTGTGAAGTTGATTAATTAGTACAAGTACTATTTCTTTCCTTGGCAATAATTCTTTTATTGGTAGGCCTTATTATACCAAGCAGCCGGCTATGTGATAATTCCTTCTCTATATATAAAATGTTATGAAACTAAAAGAAAAATGATATTATAAGAAAAAACATTGATATTCAATAATAAAAACTTTTAAATTTATACAAGTGAATAATACCTATATATATAAGAGTACAAAGACGGTTTATATATAGTTTAAGTCATAATTGACGGATAACAGCGGTCATAATTGGCGGCTAAGGGTAGTCATAATTGATGGCTAAAGGTAATCATACAAGTCGACTTAAGTCATAATTGACGGCTAATGGTCATAATTGACGGCTAAAAGTGGTCATACAAGTTGGTTTAGAACATTCCCCATTTGGATGACCATACATAAAGAATATGCATAGTTAAAATCTTTTAAAAAAAAACTCAGTGAAAAAAAACCAATGACGAAGGAAAAAGAGTAAAATATTCATATGTATTGCCAAGTACTTTAAAATTATTTCATTAAAACCTTGCAAAGGAAAACCTAGTGGGATAAAACCTTAGAGAAGGAAAAAGAGTACAATCAGCACAAGTCTTCAAGACACTTACTCCCTTTGAAAAGTGCATGATAATAGGTTTTCAAGTCTCCACATTCTAATATTCTGCACAATCTTCTTAAATGTTGTAGTTAGTAATACTTTAGTGAATAAATCTGTCAGATTATCAATTAACCGTATCTGCTTAACATTAATTTCACATTTATCCTCATGAATTGTAATGATCTTTGAGTGATTTGAAGAGATAGCAGATAATGTTTGCTTGACAGATCTCCATGATATAGTAGAATTTTCATAAATAAATACATATCTAGTTTGAGATCTACCTTTGTGTGGATCTGAAAGATAACCTACATCCTCATATCTAACTAATTGTGGATTTGATCCATGTTGATAAAATAATCTCATATCAATCGTACCTCGGAGGTAATGAATGACATGTTTAATACCATTCCAATGTCTTCGAGTTGGTGTGGAATTATATCTTGTGACACCCTGTTTTTACGTATATTTTCACTGAAGGAATATTTTAATTTAATTAATATAATAGTTCTTTTATTTTAAATTATCGGATTTTAAATTGATTTTATTTGTTATTTGAATTTAAATTGTTGTTTAATTTATTTTAGCTTGTTTTTGAATTTAAAATTTAATAGTTAGTTTTCACTAGTTATTTAATATATTTTAACTTTACGTTGTGTTTAAAATGTTTTCTTGGTTTTTATTGCTTTTAAAGTTATTTTCGTTGGATCAGTTGTTGGACTCCAAAAGTGAGGACTGGATCTCATTTCTTTTCCTTCATCTTTTCTTTTCTCTTTTCCCTTTTTCTTTTTCTCTTTTATTTCTTTTTTCTCTCTTTTCTCCCGCGCATTGGCCTTCTCCCCCGTGCTTCTTCTTCCTCTCTCTCTCTCCTCACCCACGCGTCCAGCACCCACCGCCCAACCCATTGCCGTCCGGCCGCCGTGGTCGACACCACCCCCACCAATTTCCAGCTCCGTCCGGCCAGCCGATCACCCTCAGCAGCCCATCTAAACCTCACGGCTTTTTGCCGTTTTCGGTACCGTCGCTCCACTTCCGGCCACCACCTCTTCACCACTTCTTCCCCTACCTCTTGCCATCCTAACCCACCCATTTCCGGCCTCGATCCGTTACCGGAGCAGCTCCCACGAGCTCAACTCCGATTTGGCCGTTTTTCGCTTCCACCGCCGTTTCCACCGCTACCCATGGCCAAAACTCACTTCCACTAGCTTCATAAACACCTCTAGACCATTCCCTATCAATTTGGTGTCTTGGTTTGTCCCCGTTCAAAAGTGGGTATTTTGCGACCCACGGCTACAGTGCATTTGCACTGTTACGTTGCTTTCTGCTCATCGGTTGCTGCGCGCCGAACCTTCTAAAAATCATATATAGCGCTGTAAGTATTTTCCAAGCTTCGTTTTAGATTTAAATGTATTATTGCCTTTACAATAATTTATTTTGTCATCTGGTTGGTTTGTTGATTCCGGACTGAGTCCGAGGAGTCAGGGGTCGGTTGGATTTGGGAAAGGAGTTGTTCGTATGATTGTTATCGATGTTTGAAATATGTTGGTGCATGTGTATAATTTTATTTGCATTGCATTGTGCACGCATATGCATATGTTATTTATTGAAAACTGAGTTTTCGAGTGAGGTATGGTTTTATTGGTAAACGTGAATGTGTGGATTGATTGGTTTGATTCAGAGGCACGTGTAGGGATGGTGGTAAGCAGGAATGGTGGTAGAGTCCCGCCTGCGATTCCCGCCTACGGTGCATGCGGCGTAGGGATGGTGGTAAGCAGGGATGGTGGCAGAGTCCCGCCTGCGATTCCCGCCTACGGTGCACGCGTAAGAATGGTGGTGAGCAGGGATGGTGGTAGAGTCCCGTCTGCGATTCCCGCCTACAGTGCTATGATGTTTTGGTTAATGGGTCATTTTCTTGGAAAATGGCTAGACTAGTTCTTGGGCCATTATCTGGGATAATGGCGAGGATTGGTTTAAAGGATATGTTTTTGGGTCAAATGGGATTTTGGCATGTGTGAAAAAATGTGTTTTATGGGACATGTGCATTGGGCATGCTTTATGCATATTGTTTTGGTTGTAATATGTTTTTATCTTGCGTTGTTTGGATTTTACTTACCTGTGGCACTATTTTTTGGTACCGTAGATTTTGATGCAGATGTTGAGGATGAGGAGGCTGAGCCTGAGGAGGCGGCTCCGCCAGAGGAGTGATTTGGGTACTCTTATATAGTTTATGTGTAGTTGTTTTTATTGGTATGTATTTGGATATGAGATGTTGAACTTCTAATATTTTATTTACGCTTGTTTTAAGCTGGTTTGTAATTAAACAAAATTCTGGTACTTAGTTATATGGCTTTTCTATCCGCTGCAAGTTTTTATTTGAACACATTACATGTGCACACACTTTTGGCACTTGGCGATGGGATGTGTGACCGTGCTGTCATCATCCTGACGTCTCGATTTCCACGTGGCCGTACGTGAGAGTTGGGGGCGTCACATATCTTGCAAGTAAATTAACTGAATTGCAATAACAAACTGAGTGCAATTTGCAAGATACATCAGAGCTTCAATTGCATTGAGATAAGGTTCTTCAGGACCAAGAATTTCTTCATCGTCTTCATAAGGACGAAATGGATCTTTCTGTACATCAAGTAATCGAATAACCATTGGACTATTCAGAGGATGAGTTTTATCTATATAAAAGTGCTTCAAGACTTTATAGTGAAAGGTGTTGCCCAGATGACTAACACAAGAGGGGGGGTGAATTGAGTTGTATTTAAAAAAAATAACAATTATAAATCAAATATACAATATCAAATATAAACAAAATACGAAATAGCAATAAATATAAAGAGTAAGGGTAAGAGAGAATCAAACTCAGTATGTTAACGAGGTTCGGCCCCACTGCCTACGTCCTCGCCTCAAGCTACCCCTTGAGGATCCCCGAATTCACTATTCAACCTCCTTCAGGTGGAGGTAAAAACCTATTACACCTTTGAACAACACCGCTACAAAGGATCCGTGTAGAACACCCTCTACACTTGCAATCACCTTACACGTGGTGATTCAACGATTCCCTGTGTAGAACACTTTCTACACGCACAAGGGTTGTACACACCCTTTTACTGATACAAGAATTGATAGTGGGTAGAATATCAGAAAACACTCCTCAATGAGTGAAATAAGAACAATACAGCACAACCTATATCTCTCAAAATGAAAAAGGATTAAGGCTCAATGCTTAGAGAAGAGAGAATGAAAGCTTTGAATGAGAGTTGTATGCTCTTGGTGTTGTGAATGTGAAGCTCTCAAATGATCTATTTATAGGCATATGAGACTTCATATTCAAATTTAAAAAGATTCACATGTCAAAGACATCATCATTCATTTTTCAAAAATTTCAAACCTAATCTTTTTACTTTTTGCATGTGACAAAATGAGCACACTTTACTTTTCAAAAAATTCAAACCTAATCTTTTACTTTTTGCATATGACAAAAGGAGCACACTTTACTTTTCAAAATTTTCAAACAAAGGCATCTTCCTTTTGCATAAGTCAAGAAAAGCATCAATCACTTTTGAAAATATTCAAATAAAACATGCACATGTGAAAGATGACAATCAATCATCTTTAATATTTTCAAAGTTCAACCCTTTAATCATGGCATGCACATGTGAAAGATGACAATCAATTATCTTTCAAAATTTTCAAATTTAATTTTCAAAATATTCATGCACATGTGGAAAATGTATTTTAATGCTTTATGATAAAATATTAATTTTTGAGCCTTAATCCTAATTTCGAATTTTAAAGAGATTTACAACATTATTCTATGACTTTAATGTGAACTTGCTCCCTTCTTGCTCATGCTTGGTTTCTTGATGTGCTTGACTCCATTGTGTAGATAACTTGAGCTTGAGACTCCTTTATTCTATGAATTCATTTGTTATCATCAAAATCCATGTGTAAATATATAATTACACAAAACTTGAAACCTTAGGTTTAACAATCTCCCCCTTTTTGATGATGACAAATACTTGATAGAACCTGAAGCCTGTATTAATACTTAAGCTCCCCCTGAGAATGTGCGTTAGTTTTTCAAAAAAAAAAAAATAAATATAATTCCAAGCATATATAACAAGTTTAACAATTTAAACAATATTAATGTTCTAGTCTAAAACTTCTCCCCCTTTTGGCATCATTAAAAAGGATCGACAGCAAGTAAATAGACTGAAGAAAACGGTGCGTTAAAAAACACTGTAGATAGTTGAAAAAGAGAGCCGTCCGTGACCC
Source organism: Carya cathayensis (assembly GCA_011037825.1). NCBI lineage: Eukaryota > Viridiplantae > Streptophyta > Magnoliopsida > Fagales > Juglandaceae > Carya > Carya cathayensis. The sequence continues at coordinate 108,401 of QGSO01000221.1, read as the reverse complement.
GACAAGTCCTGCAAAGCCTCGAGGCCTAACTCTATGAATTTAGTGCGGTTGAAGATAGAAACAAATCGCCTGATGTTGTTGACAAACGAGATTGAAGGCTCCGAGTTTCTAAAAAAAATGTCTTTTTCACTGATCGGGAAAAAACACATTGCTCTTTGACTTGGATGATAGCTCGTCTTGTTCTTTATACTATCTCTATAAAAACAGTCTTAAAGTTCATCCAATCCGCATCAAGTTTTCTTCTTATCTCTATAACTCATCTGCATTCCTTCAACATTCTCGCTTTAAGTTTTCAATTCCTTTCTCAATGGCTCATTCTTCTACATCTCAACCTCCTGTCCTTTCTGCAGCTGCCATTGGTGCTATGTTGCAGCAAGAAAATAATAGTATGGCAAATAAGTCAGACTCCGATGCTATCTACGACTTGGTGAGTCTCGGGACTCGCTACTCATCCTCTATTGTTGCTTTTTCCCAGCGGGTTCAAGCAAAAAACCATGAGGTTGAAAAGCTTAAGGAACAAATTGTTGTACTTCAACGAATTGTTCAAGAGTCTCACACAAGGGAAGGAATCCTTCGGCAGAAGAATAAAAAGTTGAAATCTCTATTGGATTCTTCATTCCGCTTGCCAGTTCCCATGAATAGGGATGACATGATATTGTATGAAGAGAATGAGCGTCTCAAACATGAGGCTAAGAACCTCAAGTTTATGTAAAAGTATTTAAGAAAAATCTATCTATTTTTATGAACTTTGATCTGTCTTTTAAGAGATATTCATAATATGCATCATACCTATTTCTCTTCTAATCATAGATAATCTATCTTCTGGTAAAGGTTTTGTGAATATATCTGCTAACTGATCGTGTGTGTTTGTGAACTCTAGTACTATATCGCCTTTCTGCACATGATCTCGAAGAAAATGATATCTTATTTCAATATGCTTAGTTCTAGAATGTTGTATTGGGTTTTTTGAAAGATTTATAGCACTTGTATTATCACATTTGATTGGAATGTGATTATACATGAGTTTAAAATCTTCAAGTTGTTGCTTCATGTAAAGAACTTGAGCACAACAACTACCCGCAGCAACATATTCTGCCTCAGCAGTAGATAGTGCAACAGAATTTTGTTTTTTACTAAACCAGGAAACTAATGCATGACCTAAGAAGTGACATGCTCCACTAGTGCTTTTTCGATCTATTTTACAACCAGCATAATCTGCATCTGTGTAGCTGATTAGATCGAAAGATGTGTGTTTAGGGTACCATAACCCTAGGTTAATTGTACCACTAAGATATCTAAGAATGCGCTTAACTGCAATTAAATGAGATTCTTTTGGAGATGATTGAAAACGTGCACATAAACACACACTGAACATAATATCTGGTCTACTGGCTGTCAAATATAATAAGCTACCAATCATACCTCGATATACTTTCGAGTCAACTGTCTTACCGGATTCATCTTTATCAAGTTTAGTAGATGGGCTCATTGGTGTTCCAGTTTCCTTAGCACCTTCCATCCCAAACTTCTTCAGCAATTCCTTAATATATTTTGATTGATTGATGAATGTCCCACTTTTTACTTGCTTAATTTGCAATCCGAGAAAGAATGTAAGTTCTCCCATCATGCTCATTTCAAATTCATCCTGCATAGTCTTAGCAAAAACTTGACACATATTTTCATTAGTAGCACCGAATATTATATCATCAACATAAATCTGAACCAAAAGAATATCATCATTTTCGTATTTAATGAAAAGAGTTGTGTCGATTTTTCCTCTTGAGAAACCTTTTTTAATCAAGAAACCACTGAGTCTCTCGTACCACGCTCTAGGAGCTTGTTTGAGTCCATATAGTGCTTTTGTGAGTTTGAAAACATGATTTGGAGAAATATGATTTTCAAAACCTGGAGGTTGCTCAACATATACCTCTTCATTTATAAAACCATTTAAGAAAGCACTTTTAACATCCATTTGAAAAAGTTTGAAATCTTTATAACAAGCATATGCAAGTAGCATTCGAATAGCTTCTAATCTTGCGACTGGTGCATATGTCTCATCATAATCAATTCCTTCTTCTTGATTGTAACCTTGGGCTACAAGTCGAGCCTTATTTCTAGTAATGACTCCGGACTCATCTTTCTTGTTTCTAAAAACCCATTTTGTTCCAATAATAGTATGATTTTTGGGTTTAGGAACAAGTGTCCAAACATCATTTCTTTCAAATTGATTAAGCTCTTCTTGCATAGCTAGAATCCAAGATTCATCAAGAAGTGCTTCATCAATATTTTTAGGTTCAATCTGAGATAAAAAAGCAGTATGATTGCAAATATTTCTAAGAGATGATCGAGTGCTTACACCTTGTGAAGGTTCTCCCAGAATTTGTTCCACTGGATGATCTTTCACAAATTTCCACTGTTTGGTTGCATCTCGTATTAAATTTTGATGATCTTTCCTGATGTCTCCATGTTGGACTTCCTCTATTGTGTTCTCTTTGTTGAGATTGAGACTTTCTGTATTATTTATACCTCCTGTTTCTTCATCAATGGATTTCTTGGAGAGTAGAGAATTAGATTCATCAAATACTACATGCATAGATTCTTGTACAGTTAAAGTCTTTTTATTGAATACTCTATAAGCTTTACTATTTGTAGAATACCCGAGAAAAATACCTTCATCCGATTTTGCATCAAATTTGCCTAAATTATCCCTGTCATTCAAAATAAAACATTTGCATCCAAATACATGAAAGTAACCAATGTTGGGCTTTTTCTCATTCCAAAGCTCATAGGGGGTTTTATCTAATTTAGACCTTAACATAACTCTATTTATAACATAACATGCAGTACTTACCGCTTCGGCCCAAAAATAACTAGGCAAGTTGTTCTCATTAAGCATTGTTCTTGCCATCTCTTGAAGAGATCTATTTTTCCTCTCTACTACCCCATTTTGTTGAGGAGTTCGAGGAGCAGAAAAATTATGCACAAAACCATTTTCATCACAAAATGTTTCAATATTTTTATTAACAAACTCTTTTCCCCTATCACTTCGGATACTTGAAATAGTATAGCCCTTTTCATTTTGAATTCTCTTGCATAACTTGGTAAAAGCATTATGTGCCTCATCTTTATGAGCAAGAAAGATGACCCAAGTATATCTAGAGAAATCATCAACAATAACAAAAGCATAATATTTTCCTCCTAGACTTGCAACTCTATTTGGTCCAAAAAGATCCATGTGTATCAGTTGCAGTGGTCTAGTAGTGGAAATATATTTCTTGGTTTTAAAAGAAGTTTTTGTTTGTTTACCAAATTGGCATGCATCACAAATTTTGTCTTTAAGAAAATTTGCCTTTGGTAAACCTCTCACAAGATCATTTTTTGAAAGTTTGGAAATAAGTTCCATGTTGGCATGACCTAGTCTTCTATGCCATAACCAATTAGTTTCATTTTGTACTGAAAAACAAATAGCATCTTGTGAGGTAATTTCTTCAAAATCGATTGTATAAACATTATTACTTCTAAAGGCAGTAAAACAAATGTTATAATCATGATCATTCAAAATAATGCACTTATCCATTTTGAAAGTAACTGTAAATCCTTTATCACATAATTGACTTATACTCAAAAGATTATGTTTTAGACCTTCAACAAGTAGAACATCTTCAATTATGAGAGAAGATTTATTACCAATTTTACCTATTCCCACGATCTTCCCTTTCGAGTTGTCTCCAAATGTCACGTGTCCTTCTTCTTTAGATCTAAGATCAAAGAACTTAGTCTTGTCTCCCGTCATGTGTCTTGAACATCCACTATCTAAAAACCATTTGTTTTTGCTTGTAGAGGACTTCATGCATACCTATAAAAACAATTAAAATGATTTTTCTTGGTACCCAAGTTCTTTGGGTCCTTTATTTATTAGTATTAGAAGAAACAAGATTTTTAGGTACCCATATGGCCCTAATAGTCATTGTATGTTTTCTTCTAATAGGACAAGTATGATAATTATGACCATTTCTATTACAAAAATTACAAATAGCATGTGACATATATGAAAATCTTGAATGATTATAATAGTATCCTTTTTTGACAAACTTATTATGAAAAGAATTTTGAATATTAGACTTTGATGTAGAAGGATTATCAAAGAAGTTTTTATAAGGTTTGAACTTTTGTTTTGGCATATATCCCAAGCCTGCCTTGTCAAAAACACATCTTTGACTACCAAGAAGTTTTTCAAAATTTCTTTTTCCATTCGTAAAGTTTTCAACAATATTTTCTAAATCAGTTTTCTTTTTCTTCAACTCAAGATTTTCGTCTTTCAAAACAATATTTTCTTTTCTTAAAATATCAATTTCGTTTGTTAAAGAAGAATTTTTCTTTTTCAAAGCAGTATATTTGATACCCAATTTTTCAAATTCTTCATATACCTCTTCTAAAACATTTTGCAATTCTTCATATGAAGGATTTTCAATATTATCAAAATTTGTTACCTCAATATCATCTTTAGCCATAAGACAGAGATTTGCTGATTCTTCATTGCTTGCTTCACTATCTGAGCTACTTGAATCATCATCCCATGTAGCTTTCATTGCTTTCTTGCCTTTGTTTCGATCTTTCTTTAGCAGGGGACAATCTGGCTTGATATGACCAGGCTTATTGCATTTATAACAAATTAAAGTATCATTTTTACCTGAATCTTTCTTGGAAAACTTTTTGAATGATTTCCTCGGAGGAGTTTTATTTTTCTTTAAGAATCTCTGAATTCTTCTTGTTATCATCGCAACTTCTTCATCTTTATCGTCATTTTCCTCATCTTCATCACTTTCACTTTCATGAGGAACAGCTTTAAGTGCCAAGCTCTTCTTTGGCTTTCCTTCTTCTTCTCCTCTTTTCAATGTGTACTCATGGGTGATAAGTGACCCGATGAGTTCATTCACTTCGAGCTTCTTGAGGTCTCTAGCTTCAAGAATCGCTGTCACTTTTGATTCCCAACGTTTTGGTAGAGAGTTGAGAATTTTTCTTACCATTTCCACTTTGGAATAAACTTTGCCAAGAGCTGTCAAGCTGTTTATGATGTTAGTAAAACGAGTGTGCATGCTAGAAATAGATTCATCATCATTCATCTTAAACATTTCATATTCATGAGTAAGAATATAAATTTTTGATTCCTTAACTTGAGAAGTTCCTTCATAAGTAACTTCCAAGTTATCCCAAATTTCTTTTGCCGTAGCACAAGTCATTACTCTATTAAACTCATTACCATTGAGAGCATTATATAATAAATTCATAGCAGTTAAATTCAAAGTATAAAGTCTATCGTCTTCACGATTAAACTCTTCTTCTTCCTTTTTGACCTTTACTCCATCAACCACTTTTGTTGGAATATAAGGTCCATTTACAATGCATTTCCAGATTTCTCGACCTTGAGCCTGAAGGAATATTCTCATTCTAACTTTCCAGAATGAGTAATTGTCTCCACAAAAGAGTGGAGGCCGACTGCTAGATTGACCTTCACCAAATGAAGCTGCAATGTTAGCCATAAGATCTTAACTCAAAAGATAGTTAATCTTATAATAGAGCTTTAGCTCTGATACCAATTGTTGCCCAGATGACTAACACAAGAGGGGGGGTGAATTGAGTTGTATTTAAAAAAAATAACAATTATAAATCAAATATACAATATAAAATATAAACAAAATATGAAACAGCAATAAATATAAAGAGTAAGGGTAAGAGAGAAGCAAACTCAGTATGTTAACGAGGTTCGGCCCCACTGCCTACGTCCTCGCCTCAAGCTACCCCTTGAGGATCCCCGAATTCACTATTCAATCTCCTTCAGGTGGAGATAGAAACCTATTACACCTTTGAACAACACCGCTACAAAGGATCCGTGTAGAACACCCTCTACACTTGCAATCACCTTACACGTGGTGATTCAACGATTCCCTGTGTAGAACACTTTCTACACGCACAAGGGTTGTACACACCCTTTTACTGATACAAGAATTGATAGTGGGTAGGATATCAGAAAACACTCCTCAATGAGTGAAATAAGAACAATACAAGCACAAACTATATCTCTCAAAATGAACAAGGGTTAAGGCTCAATGCTTAGAGAAGAGAGAATGAAAGCTTTGAATGAGAGTTGTATGCTCTTGGTGTTGTGAATGTGAAGCTCTCAAATGATCTATTTATAGGCATATGAGACTTCATATTCAAATTTAAAAAGATTCACATGTCAAAAACATCATCATTCATTTTTCAAAAATTTCAAACCTAATCTTTTTACTTTTTGCATATGACAAAAGGAGCACACTTTGCTTTTCAAAAATTTCAAACCTAATTTTTTACTTTTTGCATATGACAAAAGGAGCACACTTTACTTTTCAAAATATTCAAACAAAGGCATCTTCCTTTTGCATAAGTCAAGAAAAGTATCAATCACTTTTGAAAATATTCAAATAAAACATGCACATGTGAAAGATGACAATCAATCATCTTTAATATTTTCAAAGTTCAAACCTTTAATCATGGCATGCACATGTGAAAGATGACAATCAATTATCTTTCAAAATTTTCAAATTTAATTTTCAAAATATTCATGCACATGTGGAAAATGTATTTTAATGCTTTATGATAAAATATTAATTTTTGAGCCTTAATCCTAATTTCGAATTTTAAGAGATTTACAACATTACTCTATGATTTTAATGTGAACTTGTTTCCTTCTTGCTCATGCTTGGTTCTTTGATGTGCTTGACTCATTGTGTGGACAACTTGAGCTTGAGACTCCTTCATTCTTTGAATTCATTTGTTATCATCAAAATCCATGTGTAAATATATAATTACACAAAACTTGAAACCTTAGGTTCAACAAAAGGTCTTTGCGTTGATGCATCTCAATATTATGTATCAATTCTTTAAATGATGCAGTTGGTAATAAATTCGTCATATTGATTCAAGATCGTTTTAACATTAAATTCACTACTTTTCTGGATCTGTGCTCTTCTGGAATTCTTGTGAATAACATAGTTAGTGGAGAAGTTATCAAAGTTAAGCCGCCAACCTCCATATTCAACAAAAACGGTGGCCACCTTTTTAGACTAGATAAGCACCGCAGGATTTTACAGCTCTTCTGAAGCTTTCAGGCGCCGCAAGGCTATGATGCTACATCTTTTGTCTATTGTAGAGAGATACTTCACGAGAGACGTTGTGAAGCAATAGAGATGCTTTGTCCTTCCTTTTACTCACCTGAGGATGTTGCTCTTATGATAGGAGTAGAGATTCATTTTTTTGGAAGGAATTATTATGATGTCGTTTTGGAATTAAGCTTTTTTAAAGCTCAATATTCTGCCTCTGTTACGACCATGTCTCGGAGGTTATTCGCTAAAGTGAATGAGGTTAACCAACTCAATAATCAAATATCTTAATTGCATTAGAAGCTCTCTGCAAAGAGTCGTAAGAACAAGAAACTGAAGGAGGAGAATAAGGCGCTAAAACAATATGCCCATGATCTTCAGCCATGTATAGAGGATTTGGAAAGAGAATGAGCTCAAATACAGGATCAATAGCAACGGATATTTGAAGAAATCTAAAGACTTAGAGAATAAAGACAAGCTGCATTTAATCTCGCCGCGGATATATATGTTTAGTAAGGGCAAACTTTTAAGAGAGTAGGGGCAAAGTACTTTTAATTTTATGGCCTAGTAAATAACTGTAGGATATCTGTGTTTAGCGTATCCTCTATCAGTATATGTAATTTTGTCTTACTTTCATAATTTTCTCTATAAAAGAAATATTCAGTTCATTTTCATTCTCTTCTCATCTTCTTTACTTTTCTGTAATTAGTCTGCATTCTTACTCTGCAATCTCTCTCTGCATTCTTACTTTGCAATGACCCAACAATCTTCCCGTGACCAATATATGAGGTATTATACACCTCGTTTACTAGTTGTTTCTGCTTCTACTGTATATGCTATAATGCAATACGAAAATGATCTGACTAATAAGTCAAATGATGATGCAATTTACGAGCTTGTGAGTCTCGGTACCCTATACTTATCAACCATTGTCGCATTTTCTCAACAACTACAATCCAAAACTTGTGAGGTTGATAAACTCAACGAGAAAATTTCTATCCTTCAGTGACTTCTAGAGTCGAGCATGAAAGTAGGAGCAATAAACTAAGAGAATAGAAATTTAAAATCCTTGCTTGACTCTTCTTTTCGATTGCCTACTCTTTTAGATAGGGATGCCATGCAAATTTATGAAGAGCAAGATCATTTAAAGAATGAGGCAAAGAGCTTCAAATTTCTGTAATTTTGTTTTGAGATAATAAAATAATATTTTACTATTCATGTTGTGTTTCTATCTTCTGGTAGATATTCTATGTACTCCATTTTATTTCTCATTGAATCATGCACATTTCTTACAAAACCGTAACATGAATCTGAAATCCTAATTGCATTTAAGAGATGGTATTTCAGAACTAATAATTTCATTCATCTCCCACTCAAAGACGAAAGGGTTTATGATTTATATTTCAAATATATGCAGTTTTCATAAGCTCTTCTGGAGTCTCAATGTCATTTAAATCATCTATATAAACTACAACAAAAACTAACCTAGATACTGAAAATATATGAAAAATAGCTTGCTCCTCATGCGTTTGGATTGTTTTAGATCATATAAGGATTTTTTAAACTTGATAGAATAAGTACTTTAGGACTATATGCTTCATGCATTTCATATCTAGTGATCCATATAAATATGCAGTTAATCATGCATATCCAACTCTCGGTAACTATCAAACTAATAAAAACCTCAATATAATTTCATTCACTTCAAAAGCATATCAATATTATTTCTGCGAGAAACCGGTCGTAATTTATATATTATATTTTCATTTCCTTTATACAAATACTCACTAATATTCAACAAGCATCACCTCTTAGGTGTTTGGACTATAAATCCATATGTATCACATTTTACTAGTGATATCAATTCTGCAGGAATTGTTTCTTTCTATTTTGGCCAATATTTTTACGTCGGTATTTTTCGACGATTCTTGGCTCACTTTCTTCATTATTTTTGGTAATATCAAGTGCCATCTTATATGAAAATATGTTGTCGACAACAGTTTTATTTCTATCTAGAATTTCTCCCATACTCATGAAATGTATCAAGATCTTGTTATTTTCAGGTACCTGTCCCTCTTCAAAGGAAGACATTTCATGAAAAATCTCTTCAGGAGGTACTCTTTAGTAGTTTCCTCTTTGAGAGGATTATTCTTCAGGAGATACTCTTCAAGAGAATTATACTCTTTATGAGTTTTTATTATGAGAGAATTTTGTATAGAAAGTTTGGATGGATCTTATTTAGGGCTGTAAATGAACCAGTCTGTTCGATAGTCCGCTCAGTACTCGCTCGGTTAAACTCGAATCGAACTCGACTCGTGAAAAAAAAGCTCGTTCGTTAAAGCAGATACCAGCTCGATTTGTAAATGATACATACCCGACAAAACTCGACTCGACTTGACTAAGGCTCGTTTAGGTTCGCTCGTTTATGCTCGAGTCGACTCGATTAAAACTCATTCATATATTGATAAATATATACATACACCTATGCATGTATATATGTATTAGCTAATAATATAAGCATACCACTTTTATAATTAAATATATAATATGCATTCTAATTATTTATGTCTATATAGTGAATATACTTCATAGGTATATTTTATAATTTGTATAATAAGTAGTCGGTAAAATTTAATAATTTCATATATTAATATGTGTGAACCATATATGAAATAGGTATATGCTATCATATTAAGTGTGTGTATTAATAATATATGTAGGCATATAATATATTGTTATTTTGGATAAATATCAACTAGTTAGATATTAATTATTTATACATTTTTTAAAATTTATAATTTAATAGAGGTTCTACTTGTTAGTTGTATAAATTCTGTGATGACCCGCTTTTATGTGTATTTTCACTGAAGAAATATTTTAATTTAATTAAATATTTTATAGTGCTTTTATTTTAAATTATCGAGTTTTAAATGGATTTTATTAGCTGTTGGATTTAAATTGTGATTTAATTTATTTTGGCTTGTTTTTGGTCTTTAAAAATTTAAATAATTGGTTTTACTAGTTATTTATTTTATTTTAGCTTATTGATGTGTTTAAAATATTTTATTGGTGTTTATTTATTTATTTGATGTAGTGTTAATTTATTTTAATCGTTTTATGTTTTTACCGTTTTCGGCTGATCAGTTTTTGGACTTCCGACGTGAGGACTGGACCTCATTAATTTCCTTCATCTTTTCTTTTCCTCTTCTTTTTCTTTTTTCCTTTTTTCTTTTTTCTTTTTCCTTTTTTTCCCTCTCCCGTTCGGCTCTCTCTCTCTCTCCCCGCGTCCCTCTCTTTCTCTCTCTCTCCTCACCCACGCCGGAAAGCCTTCCCGCCCAGGCCCGCCGTTCGCCGGCGTCGTGCCCGACGCCACCCCTGCCGGTCGACTCCCCTCCGGCCGGTGATCATCCCCTCCGACTCCCAGCCCCAACCGGCCGGCCGTTTGGCCGGAAAAAGCCCAACAAGCCGCACGGCTTGAGGCCCGATCCGCCGCCGTCGCTCCACCTCCGGCCACCACCTCTTCACCACTTCTTCCCCTACTCCTTGCCGACCTAACCCACCCATCCCCGGCCTCAAACGGTCACCGGAGCGGCTCCCACGAGCTCAACTCCGATTTGCCCTTTTTCCGCCCCTACCGGCGTTTTCGCCGCCACCCACGGCCAAAACTCACTTCCACTAGCTTCATAAACATCTCTAGACCATTCCCTATCAATTTGGTGTCTTGGTTTGTCCCCGGTCAAAAGTGGGTATTTTGCGACCCACGGGAACAGTGCATTTGCACTGTTACGTTGCTTTCGCATCGCCGTTCGCTTCGCGCCGAACCTTCTAAAAATCCTATATAGCGCTGTAAGTATTTTCCAAACGCTACTTTTAGATTTAAATGTATTTTACTCTTTCAATAAATTATTTGGTTGGTTCGCTGATTCCGGACTGAGTCCGAGGAGTTCGGGGGTCGGATGGATGGAGGACGGAGTTGCTTGATTTGTTGTGCTATGGTTGAATTTATTTGTCGAGCATTGAAATTGGCATTTACATGATGCATGCACTTGTATTTTATTTTATTGGAAAAATCATGTTTTATTGGCGTAAATGATTTTTGGGAGTGTGCGTATCACGAGCCCAAGCCGGGATGGGTTATTATCTCGGTGGAGCTCCTCTGGTCACTCGGGAGTGGATAATACTGAGTGACATCCCCTGGGTTGTCGCCGGGCGACGACCGGATCGCACGATACGGTAACGCTGTCGTGTCGACTCCGTGGTCCTTTTAGTGGCGGGGACTAGAGGATGGCCTGGCCAGGTACGCGCGAGTTGGAGGCGCGAGTCTGGGCATCGCTCGTGTAGGTGTCACACGCGTAGACGTTACCTGCGGTGTGGCACAGAGCCAGAGTGTGCGGATGATCCCTAGGGGAGATCATGGTGCATGCATAATTGGTTGGTTTTCATGGTTTTCGGATATGGGCCATTTTCTGGGAAAATGGCGATGGTCTTGTGATCCATTTTCGGGGAAAATGGTGGTTTGGGCCATTATCTGGGATAATGGCGAGGCTTGGTTTTTAAGGTTATGTTTTTAAGCCAAATGGGTTTTTGGCGTGCGTGGAAAATATGATTTATGAGTTTTGGAGCATTGACATTCATTCATACTTGTTGTTTGAGTTTAATATGCTTTTATCTAGTGGTGTTTGGATTTTACTTACCTGCGGCACCATTTTTGGTACCGTAGATTTTGATGCAGCGTTCGAGGAGGAGGAGGAGGCTGAGCCCGAGGATACGGCTCCGCCGGAGTTCTGATTTGAAGTTATGCTTTGTACTTAGTTTTAAAACAATATTTATATCATGTAATATTTTATTCTGTACCTTTGAACCGTTTGTATTTTATTTAAGAAAAATTCTGGTACTTAGTTTTTGACTTTGCTATCCGCTGCGTATCTTCTTGTGCACATGTGTCGCTTGCACACACTTGGCACTCTTCGATAGGGTGGTGACCCGTGATGTCACCATCCGGGCGCCTCGAATTTCCCGTTTTCCGTACGTGGGGATTTTGGGGGCGCCACAAATTCAAAATTAGTTTATTTATTTATTTATTTATTTTATTAATTATTAAAGCTTATTCTAAAAAAAAAAATCAAGCTCAAGCTCGAGCTCGAGCTCGGCTCGACTCGAACTTGTTTGTGGGATGAGCTCGAGTTGAAAGTTTTGCTTATCGAGTTGAACTCGAACAAAGAATTAAAAAAAATTTCGAGCTCGGGCTCGAGCTCGAGCTCAAGTATTTTGAGTCGAGCCGAGCTCGGCAAGCCAAAAACCGGCTCGGCTCCGCTCGATTACAGCCCTAATCTTATTGTTTGTTTTGTGGGTACGACCTCTTCAAGAGCACCAATTTTTTTTTTGTTTGTGCTTTTCTCTTTCGGGATGCTTTATCTTTTGTATCAATAGGTCTTCCATGCTTCTAGACATGTCTTATGTTCATTAGACTGTTAAATTTCTTAATTGTCCTACAAGGACTTCAATCTACGTTGAGATTTTAGCAGCTAGAATATGAGACATTTTTATCTTATTGCATCCATAAATTAATTATCATCTGAACTTCTAGTTTACCTATGATAATCAAGATAATTTCAAAATATTTCATTTTATTTGCTTCAAGAGAATTTTTCTTTCCGCTTTTGGTACGAAGACTTTGTAGTAAAAGAATTTTCTGGTTCTTTTATAGATGTCTATATGAAAATTATTCGACTTATCGTAATTGATTTCGGATGATCAAGTTAATCATAAAAACCATACAAATATTTTGAATCATATCATTTTTGATGCATCATAATATTTGATTCAATAGTTGTACAATATCATCTCAAAGAGAAAGTTGGTAGTTTTTCTAATACGAGCTTCTGGCTCGAAATTATAAAAGTATTATAAAGATATTCATTATTATGTCCAAGCTCTTGGTTTATTTGAAGAAAAAAAATGCACCATTCGCTTCTAGTTATGATATAAATCCAATACCATTCATTTCAGGGAATGATGTGGAACTAGTAGGACGTGACTAATAATTTTTTTAACAAAAGCTCATTATTTTGCTAAGCCAGTAGAAGACAAGATATAAGTTTAGAATATCTTGTAAACTTTTGCACTCGATATTGCTACTTCAGGAGCACATTCGAGGCATTCATTTTAAACATATATTCTTTAGTGGCTTTTCTCTACACAATTTCAATTATGGAACTTCAGGTGTATAATCATAACGAGCTTTTGGTACACGTATCACTCCTTTAAACTGTCTCACAGAATCAATAGATCTTTTATTATGAAGTACTCACTAAAATTAATGGTTTAGGGCGATCTTTTAGATATGCTCTATTTCTATTCCAAGATGAATCTTATATTCAACAATTCAGAACAAGTATAAAAAATAAATAGAACTTGTATATAAACTATGTGAATAAAAATTGACAACAGATATAACTGAAATGTGAATTATGGAAATTTTAATTCACCATAGATAATATTCCCCACATATATAACTGAAAAATAAATTATGGAAATATTAACTCACCATAGATATAACTGAAATGTAAACTATGGGAATAAACGTAGAACTTTATTAAGTAATAATAAGTAATATAATCTTTAATATTCACCTTTGGGACTGCAAATAATATATTGAAAAACTTACTAGAAGTAGAAGACCACTAGCTTCAGAATCAACAGAGTCTCGTGTTGATAACGTGTTATGAAACTAAACGAGAAATTATATTGCAAGAGAAAGCATTGTTATTCAATAATGAAAACCTTTAAACTTATACAAATGAATGATACCCATATATATAGGAGTACAAAAGTAGTTTATGTATAGCTTAAGTCATAATTGACGGTTAAGTGTGGTCATAATTGATGGTTAAAGGTACTCATACAAGTCGGTTTAAGTCACGGCTAAGGGCGGTCATAATTGACGGCTAAAAGTGGTCATACAAGTCGGTTTATAACATAAAGCTAATTTTAAAGGAATAATGGACACATAAATCATGCATATCTATTCATTCCACTATATATATATATATCTATATATATATCTATATATATATATATATTAATATATCCATCTTACAATCTTAGATTATATTAAATTATGTTAATATATAAATTTCTTTATCTAAGAAGTAAACTTGTTAAGGAAAATGAGCGCTTTTTATATTTCTTATTTGTTTGGTGATAGGATATGCTATTGATCTATACAAAATGGTAGATTTCAGGAATCGTTGAATAGTCATATATATAATGCAAGCACTCAATTAAATAGAATTATTACGTGTCCTTAGAAATTAGAATCAATCGACCAAGGCATGCAATAGATATGGCTGCATGTCCTTAATTTGTTAAAAATTCTGTTCATTAGTTATGCCATAATATATTTTGTAGTTAATGTTTTGTATTTGGAAATGAAGTTAATTTAGGTTGATATATAGATGGAGTTTATATATTTTAATATATAGATGGTTGGAAATTATGAAAATAAAAATAAATATTGCATTAACTAAGTAGATAAAAAATATTATTATTTTATAATTTTAGAAAATGAGTTGACTAATCAAATAGTTCAAGTTTTGAAAAAAAGCCAAAAATTATTTTTTAGTTGTCCGCCATGCTCCTAGGGTGGCGCGTGTCCGTCATGCGCCCCCACAATATTTTCGTTTAGTTTTTTTTTTCAAGGTTGAAAATGTGGATCTATAGTTTTATATGTGTAATTCATTATTTTTTCATATTTATGTATGTTTTTGTTGTTTGTTTTGTTTAGGTTAATAAAACCCTTTCCTCATTTGGAGAGTGGGGGAGGAAAACCCTCTTCTCTTCTGGAGGATGGGGGAGGAAAACCCTCTACTCCTCTGTAGGGTGGGGGATGAAAGTCCTCTCCTCCTCTCGAGAGAGGGGGATGAAAATTATCTCTACTTTAGGCAGAGTTTTTCTCTACAATTTGTCTCTAGAGAGTTATAGAAGTTATGATAATACCAATTTCAAAGAAATATGTATACTGGTAGGAGCCCCAACACTAAGTAGTTGGCTTGTAATCTGGGTTATCTATGTGCATTAGGTCACAGTTTAAACTTCGCTTTCATGATGAATGAATTCTATTTATCAAGAAAGAAAAAAATTCCTTGGCATTTTCTTTTTTGGTAATAGGGCCATGTGAACTTCATTTTCTCATCTCAATTTTCCAAAGGCAACGTCCAAGAAATTAATACTTGTGAAACTAAAAAATATAGCAAGAATATTCAAGATAAAACTGGCTCTTCAGGAGCTAAATATTATTCACTACTGATATTTATATTTCTCGTGTAATACATATACACATATTTGTGAAGAGTCTCTATAGGAACTTTCAGCTGTCTCCTTTCTCTCTCTTCTTTCTTCTATCTTTCTCCCCATTTCTCTTCTCTCTCCATGCCTTCTTCTTTCACTACAAAAAAGGCTAAATTGGCAGTGTTGGTTATACGCCGGCAACGTGATTATTTTCTTCTTCGTATGCACTGAGAGCCTCATTTTATAGGAAAATTTTCTTCTTCGTATGCACTGAGAGCCTCATTTTATAGGCATATTGATGATATATGAGAGCAGAAGAAATGTGAGGGACTTACGAGAGAAAGATGGAGTGGGGGGGAAAAGGGACCCTCCCTTTCACCTACTCCCACGAACATAGTATAGAGAAGAGAGAATTGTGAGGGAAAGAGGGAGGGGAGGGGGGCAGCAGGGACCCCCTTCACCTACTTCATTATTTCTTTCGGTGGAGGGAAAGAGGAAGCATGCCTCCCTCATCTGCTTCCCTTCTTTCCTCTATATCGGTGACATATATTTAACATTTTGCTTACAAACCATGCTTCACATTTAATCCAACACAATATGATAGAGTCTTCATGGCCATCCATCAAATGCATATATTTATAACACTTCCCATTGGATGACCATACACAAAAACTATACCTTGTTAAAACCTTGCCAAAGAAAACCCAATGGGAAAAACTTGTGGCAAAGGAAAAAGAATACAACATTTTAATGTGTCTTTGAATGCTTTAAGATTATCTCATTAAAATCTTGCCAAGGAGAATCCAGTGGGATAAAACCTTAACGAAGGAAAAAGAGTACAAGTCGTCTGATTATTTTCTCCTCCTCAAATGTGTGTAGAGCTTCAATGTTTTATAGTGAAAGGTCCTTGCATTGTTTCATCTCAATATTATGTACCAACTTTTTAAATGATGCAGTTGGTAGTTAAGAACAAACTCAGTGGGTGGGGAAAATGAAAGCATCTACCAGAGACAACGCCGAGGAGTTCACATGAGTGGCGACAGTGGTGGATCTACATAAATTTTATTCATAATTTCATATATATAGAAATTGGCCCCCCAAAAAAATTTATAATTTCTTTATTCTTATATGATTTTTAAAATTTTGTAAAATTTTAATATACATAGAAATGTCTCTCTCTAATTGTTTTCCTATAACCCCTAGATTTTGCATAATTTCTATATATTATCTATTTTCAAGGATGTGACCACACTAAAATTAAATTAAAACTAAGATTAAGAGAAATAATAAACTATTAACATTGATTCCAAAGTTTTTTTATTATACAATATTAAGTTTATTAATATAAAATCCAAAGTGAAAATACCTGAAAAACTATTTAAAAATGATGTTTTATATGAAAAATAGTAGAGATGATTTATCCTCTAAACTTAATTGAGTAAGGAAAGTTTTTATTTAAGGTCTCACTTGTAGTATTTTATGCTTAATGTGACACCAAAATAGATAGTTTTTTCGTGAAATTTGATAAACTAGTTTAGATAATTTCTAAATTAAAAATTACTTGATAGTTTCTACGAAGAAAACAATTTCTAAATGTTTCATATTTACAAAAATAATAATGGATGAATATTATTCAATGAAATATTGTCTTAAAAAATCTGAAAAAAATATTAAGTTGTGTTTTTAAAATTTTATCTCTATGTATATTGGGCAAATTATCGAGGTATAATTTTATATGTGCATTATGATTTTGTAATATTTTTTTCATTTTACATAATCATCTCGTGCAATAAAAAATTTGGCCCATCCTAAGAAAAACTGCTGTTTTCGCCATTGAGTGGCGGAGTTGCAAAGGAGTGCGGCCAACCTAAAGGATCTGACGCTTAGGAGTTGGGCCGCGCACAGAGGAGACCGGCCAATTTGCAGCGAACTGAGAAATGAGAGAGCACCACCCACAAATGGTGAATTCGTTTGCCAACTCGTCTATTCCTAAACGAACTGATAAACTAATAAAGAGGTTTATGGCTCCTAAGTTTTAAATAGAGTAAATAATATGATTTAATCGTATACCGAGCGTTTAAAACAAAAGGATCGGCAATGGACAATAAATGGAATTAAAACAGCCACTAAAATTAATGTTGATTAAAAAAGCACTAAATTAATCCGGAACCAAAAAGAAACAAACCGTTTATAAATTTGATAATTGAAAAATGTAAATGAACTGTAAAAGACGTATCCCACCACCGAATGTAATCACCAATATGCAAATCAAGGTTGACGGCGCTGGACGCCTGCAATCACTCTGTTACTTAAGTTAGTGAAGAGTAGTGTATAATAACTCAAGTATATCATGAGATCTGTTTCAGAATTACATGGTACTCATATATATATAGGCGTAGGTAAATATTGGATCAACATCACGACTAAATTACTTCCACATGATACTTGGCCGTTAATCCTACCCCTGAATAATAGGAGTAATCTACTCGCCATATTAGTGCTTATCCACTTTATTGGTCAACGGAATATCTGGCCTTCATGGGCCTTCAGGCTCTAGTTTGGGCCATGCCCATTATCATAATTCACAGTTGGGCTGCTAGGGCACGATTGGGCCCTCCAGTTACCCTGCTAAATTCCTTTGCTCTTAGGCGTGGGGAATTTTTTATTTTAATGAATCCATCTTTTCTATTGTGCTAATTTATTCCCAAGATATAATTTCATGTTTCAGGCTGTAAGTTACTCGGATTGAATTTTTAGACCTTTCACCTATCCTGTTGGCCTCTTTGTGAAAACCAATGGGTTACCCTGCTAGCCCATTAAGTATATAGTCCCGCCATTTTCACATTTCAAGAATCAAGAAAAAAGATCTTGAGTGCTCGTGACGTGGTGACGGTTTCTAGGTAATTGTGTAACAATTCCCATTCTGTCACATTCTTTTGTCAGGTCATGATGCTAGAGTTGTCATCCCCTCATATTCCCCATTTGCTTTGCACGTTGCCTTACTCTCCCATTTTGCCTTTCAGTCACTCATCGTTTCTATTTCTTTTATCCTGCTATTTCTTGTGATTTGTTGCAACTCCTTGCGATCCCTTCATCTTTCAACCCACTTTCGACTCGCAATGGCTGAACACGACATTTCTTCTGTCTAATTGACTTGCAATCCTCCCACTTCATGGATGTCCCAACCTTTGAAGGGTACATGTGGCTTTCTTCTCTCAGGCCTCGCGATCTAAAAAATCTACGAGAGGATTTCCACATCCCAGACATAGCTTTCTTGGAGATTCTAGATAGTGGTTGTGTCGATAACGAAGGTTATAGTGGTAAGGTAACTCTAATTGTTTGTTGTTGACTCATGGGTTAAGGCTTGTCTTTTGTCACCCTTTGCACGATATTCTAGATCTTCTTCGCCTTGCCCCTGCTTAACTACACCCTTTCGTGTTTAGGGCTTTTGTCTGTGCCTGCATCGTGTTCTGCATGGCTCTTGAGTCGCTTGGGGAAGAATACCCCAACTTAAGTACTCGGTAGTTCTTTTCTTTTTATCACTTGTGGCCGTCTGCCAAAGGCAATATTCTGAGCTTTCAGAAAAAGGACAAATGAAAAAGGACAAACACTGGCCCAGTTCGAGCCTCGCCACTCGAAAGCTAAGAATTGGACGAGGAGATTTCTCTTTATTTCTGGTAAGGGTTGGGATTTCTTGAGTTCAGAGACTTTTAAATGGGATTTCCCCATTAGGGCTAATTGGGGTAAAATTCTTGAAGAAAAAGGCTTGTTGGCAGGGATGGAGCCTCTATCTGACTGGGAATTGGCCAGAGTTGAAGCAGTCTGCATCTGGGCAAAAAGCCACCTAGAAAGTCTCTAGACCAAGTACCTGTAAACACCAGCCCACATAGACTGCTTCTTGATGACACAACTGTGCCCACGTCAAGGGACATTTATTCTTGACCAAGGCTGTGAGGTCGCCCTCTCCCCCAAAACAATCTTTGAAGAAGGTTTCGAAGAAGCGAACTCATTCCAAGGATGCCTCTTCTCCTACTACGAAGAAAAATATTTCGAAGAATATAGTCGACAACCCTCACCAGGTGGTTGACAGCTCTTACCAGGCATCTACTCCTAAGTCTGTTACCTCTTCTTCCACCCTTGACACCTCACCCATGCATGCAACTTCCCGGGCCTTGGTAATGTCGAAGGTTTGGCCAGCCAAGCCCTCTCGGACTTGGCTACCTCATTTTAGTTTGACATTCCTCACCAAACGCCTACTTTGGCTTCCATGTAGGAAAACTAACTTACTTTCCTTTGGTATTGTATTAATCTTAAATAGAAATTACAGGTGTGAGTAACGGTTATGTACAGCTAACATCATGGCTGTCTATTGTGCTATATGGAAATATAATCACTGCCTATTATGCTATACATGGAAAATAAGATCGTATACAAAACAGAGTAAGGAATTAAATATGTGAGGAAGTCATGGAGAGAGAATCATGGTTGACAGATCGTATCTCTTCATCCCCCCTCAAGCTCAAGGCGGTATTGGACTGATGAAGAGCTTGCTTCTATTCGGTAGAAACTTGGCAGCACACAATGGTTTTGTAAATATATCGGCTATTTGATCTGGACCAGAGATATGTTGCAGAGAAAGAATACCACGAGCAACTTGTTCCCGAACGAAATGAACGTCGATTTCGATATGTTTCGTGCGATGATGAAAAACGGGATTCTTGGCCATATTGATAGCACTGATGTTGTCGCAATATAATGTGGGAGCAGGAATTAAATAGCCGATGCTTTTTAGAAGATGCATAAACCACATAAGTTCAGCTGTGGTGGAGGCCAAAGCTAGATATTCGGCTTCCGCTGTGGAACGAGACACAGTAACTTGCTTTTTAGCTCCCCAGGATAACAAGTTATCACCCATATAGATAGCAAACCCAGTTGTAGAACGTCTATCATCCCGAGATCCGGCCCAGTCCGCATCACAAAAACCACGCAGGGCAATGACTGGAGCTTGTACAAAATTAAGGCCAATATTAAGAGTACCTTTGAGGTACCGAAAGATACGCTTAACGGCAATGAGATTAGTGTCTCGAGGATTTTGCATGAACTGACAAATATTGTTGACCGCATAGGAAATATCAGGGCGTGTCAAGGTGAGATATTGTAGTGAACCAACAAGGCGCCGATAATAGCTTGGATCAGCTAGGGGGACTCCCTCATTAGCAGTCAACGACGTACCAGAGGCCATAGGAGTGGAGACTGGTTTCGCACCTTCCATACCAAATTTCTGAAGTAGAGAAAGTAGATAGCGAGTCTGAGTGACAGTGATGGTCGACTCATCTCGTGTAATTTGTAGGCCTAAAAAGAAATGGACATCGCCAAGATCCTTCATGTGAAAAGCAGTAGAGAGATGAGAAATAAAGCTGCTGATTTTTGAAGGAGAGCTCCCTGTTATAAGTATGTCATCGACATAAATTAAGAGCACAATTATATCTGATCCTTGACGTCGAGAAAACAAGGATTGATCATAGGGACATCGATGGAAACCCATTTGCTGAAGATAATTACTGAACTTCATATACCAAGCTCTTGGAGCCTGTTTTAAACCGTAGAGAGCTTTATGCAGTTGGCAAACATGATGAGGATGAGATGAGTCTTCAAAACCAGGTGGTTGAGATAAATATACACGCTCTTGTAAATCACCATGAAGAAAAGCGTTGCTTACATCAAGTTGTTTAATTGACCATCCTTGAGACAAACCAAGGGTGAGGATCAATCGGATGGTACCATGTTTAACCACTGGACTAAATGTTTCATCATAGTCCAAGCCAGGAAGTTGTGTGAAACCACGGGCCACGAGTCGAGCTTTATACCGTTCAATTGAGCCATCAGATCGTGTTTTAATTTTAAACACCCATTTGCTGCTAACCAAGTTCATGTCTGGTCTTCGAGGCACCAAAGTCCACGTGTTGTTGCTATGAAGAGCATTAATTTCAGCTTGCATGGCTTGCTGCCATTTTGGATCAGTGAGAGCATGCTTATACGTTCGAGGCTCTTGTGGTTGGTTTGCAAGATCTGCAAGAAAACATGCAGGTACTGGATGTCTTGAAGAGAGGAAAACCTTAGGCTTTAATGAACCTGTTTGAGCCCGTGTGATCATGTGATGAGTGCGACGTGGAGCAGCTTGTGAGATGTCCTCAATTGTTGGAGAAGACAATTCGGAAGCATCCTGAAGAATAGTGTGAGTAGGAAGCTCCTGGCATGATGCGGACTGAGGTATTGAGGCAGAGTGTTGGGCAAAAGGAGATGAAGGATGCTCATGGGCAACACGAGTGGCAGCTGCGGGTAAAGAATCCGATGGAAGAGATTGCAAAGTAGCAATTTGAAGAGGCCTGGGAAGAGCACGAACTTTGAAGGCCTGAAAATCAGTTTTAGTGGACCCCTGTGTAGACTTAAATGGGAATGTGAATTCATCAAATCTTACATGCCGAGATATATATATGCGACCTGTTTGCATGTCTAAACATTGATACCCTTTGTGATGTGGAGAGTAGCCGAGAAACACACAACGGATGGATTTATAGTCCAGTTTGGACCTTCCAAAAGGAGTAAGTAATGGGTAACATGCACACCTAAAAACTCGTAAAAGAGTATAGGATGGTGGTGATCCAAAAACAAGTTCATAAGGAGACTTGTTAGCCAGAATAGAAGTGGGAAGCCGATTGATAAGAAATACTGCAGTGGTAAATGCAACTGTCCAAAATCGTGGCGGAATGGAGGCATGTGCCATTAACGTTAAACTAGAGTCCACAATATGCCGATGCCGACGTTCGGCCAACCCATTTTGCTCTGGTGTCCCAGGGCATGATAATCTGTGAATAATGCCATGGGCTACAAAATAATCTTGTAAACTTTGGTTAACATATTCGCCACCACCATCACTTTGAATTATTTTCACACGAGTATTGAACTGGTTAACCATTCGCTGAAGAAATGCAGGAAATATAGTGGCAACATCGGATTTACGAGCAATAGGAAAGTGCCATATATATCGAGAATATTCATCGACAATGATTAAATAAAATCGAAACCCATCATAGGAGGGGATTGTAGCAGGTCCCCACACATCGGTGTGAAGAGTATGTAAGAAGGTAGTAGCATAGGTCTCTCGAGAGCTAAATGGTAGTTTGGTTGATTTACCCAAAACACAACTTTCACAAAATGCAACATTTTTATTCAGAAATGGTAAAGATAAAAGTTGAAGAATTCTAGCTTGAGGGTGTCCAAGCCGAGCATGCCACAAGTTGCTAGGTACTTTAGTTGAGAGTAGACCAACTGGAGAATTTGAATGTTGTCGGAACTGGATTGGATACAAGCCATCGACCATTGAGCCCTTAAGTAGCACCTGCTTCGTCCTCATGTCCTTAAGAAGAAAGCCCCAAGGATAAAATATAAAATAACAGTTATGTTCCCTTGTAAGTTGAGAGACAGATAACAATTTCTTTTTAATATCAGGAACAATAAGAACATGATTGAGCTTGATATTAGTAGCAGGTAGTGAGACGTGTCCAATACCAGATATGGGTAAACCATTTCCATTGCCAACCATAACAGAATCATTTCCAAGATAAGAATGAATACCTTGTACTTCACTGGTATCAGATGTCATATGATGATTTGCACCAGTGTCGGGGTACCAGGTGTCCTCTGGAGTATCGGCAACTTGGAGTGCAGCAAAAGCTTTGAATTGTTCTGCTTCCTCATCTGAGGCAAAGCATCCATCTGCTTTATGATTGGGGCCTCCACATCGAAAGCAAGTTATGCCCCCTCGTCCACGAGCAGAGCCACGTCCACCACGATTTGTGAATGTTTGAGAACGAGTTCCAGAATTACCTCTAGTTGAGCGTGAAAAACGAGCATCTTTTTGTTGGGATTGAGAAGTAGTTTGGTTGGGTGGAATATTACGACCACGAGAACCATGAGCTCCACGATACTTTGTATTGGTTTTTCCACGGTTTGTGTAAAATGCAACATTAGGAGAAGTCACTCGTGCGGCTTGAAGACGAATTTCGAAATCACGTAATTTGCCGATGACCCCTTCAAGAGGTGGAAAAATATCCCGAGCATTTAAAGCTGCTACTATAGGATCAAACTCAGATCCTAAGCCTCGAAGAATACATATGATGAACTCATCGTCATCCATTGGCTTACCGGCACCTCGAAGAGACAAAGCTAGAGATTTAGCCTTGTGCAGGTAATCCTCTAAAGAAGAACTGCCTTTGTTGAGCGACTGCAACTCGCCCTTCATCTGTTGAAGACGATCCCGAGTATGACTACCATAAAGAGTCTCCAAAACATGCCAAGCATCATGAGAGGATTCACTATTGATGACTTGGGACAGGGGACCGTCGGACAGGGAGCTATTGATCCATCCAAGGATCAATTGATCAGTGCGCAGCCACATAGCTGCCGCTGGGTTGGTTCGAGACACACCATCTTCACCGATGATGGTTTGCGACGGGCAAGGAACCTGATTTTGCACATAGCCGAGAAGACCATTGCCACGCAGAATGGGAATGACTTGGGCTTTCCACAAAAGATAATTGGTAGAAGCTAGCTTAATGGAGATATCAGGTAAATGACGAGAAGATGGTGAAAATTCAAGAGAAGAAGGATTGGACACAGGTGGGATCGAAGAGGTAGAAGACTCCATCGTTGGTGATACCTCTAGGGGCTCTGATACCATGTAGGAAAACTAACTTACTTTCCTTTGGTATTGTATTAATCTTAAATAGAAATTACAGGTGTGAGTAACGGTTATGTACAGCTGACATCATGGCTGTCTATTGTGCTAAATGGAAATATAATCACTGCCTATTATGCTATACATGGAAAATAAGATCGTATACAAAACAGACTAAGGAATTAAATATGTGAGGAAGTCATGGAGAGAGAATCATGGTTGACAGATCGTATCTCTTCATTCCAACCCCGTCTTTGAGTTCTCGGTCTTCGAGAAACTTGGTAAAATTAAACAACTCATATGGAGGGCTCTTAATAATATTTTACCTACAAAGCATTGTTGAGGAACAAGTAGATTGTGGAGGATGGTCTCTGTCCTGTTTATCATAGATTTGAGGAGTCTATTATACATGTCTTACAGAATTGTCCTGCTTCTATGGATGTCTAGGGGGAGAAAGAAAGTCCACTCAAAAAATGGAGTTCTAATTATCAGGATTTCAGTTTATTGTGGGTGGATATGTTTAACAGGTTGTATGCAGTGCAGTTAGATCAGGTTGCAGCTGTCCTTCACAAGATTTGGGCAAGACATAACAGATTGGTATTTAATAACGTATTTCTTAGTCCAATTGCTTTGCTGAGGTCAGCATTGAATGACTACGAAGCTTTACAGGAACTACATTTGAAATTATCTTTTGATGTTGAGGGTCTGCCTCGACAGGTTGTTGGTATGGCATGGAGTCCACCATCAAATTCAATATATAAGTTAAATTTTGATGTTGCCTATGATCCTAAAAAGAGATTGATAGGGATTGGCTTTGTGATAAGAAATTGCAGGGGTGAGGCCATGATCATTTTTTCTGCTCCAAGAAGTTATGTTTGCTCTGCTTTCTCTGCTGAATGTTATGCTCTTCTCAGAAGCCTTCAACTATGCCAAGAAATGGGATTGCAACAAGTGGTTTTCGAGGGTGATGCAAAGACAATAGTTGAGTGAATTAATGGTCCTAATACTAATTGTTCTTGGCAAGGACAGCTGATTGATGATATTAAACACTTATTGTTTGCACATGTAGAATGGAAGCTGAATTTTTTCAAAAGAAATGGTAATAAGGCTGCTCATAGTGCAGCAGAGTTAGGCATGCTTTTGGAAGCTGAGTCTGTGTGGATTGAGGATGGTCCTCCTGAGGTTATGTCAGTTATTTTGCTTGAGAAACCAAGTACTGAATGATTTTATGGAATAATATTCATTTAAAAAAAAATATCCGCATTTTAGCAAAAAGAGCGAAAAATAAGCATATGCATTAGCCAATCAAATCCAAAATCTTAAAGAACAAAACAACTTAGATAAACAAATAATAATAATAATAAGAAATGGAAATAAGAAATACTAATCCACTCTATAAAGTAGATCAATTATTTTTTACATAGTTTATAAAAGTAAAGAAATTTTATTTACACAATGCAATGGTTTTTATCTGTCCTAAAAAACAGGGCGGCTAGAGTCTATGCATAATTCATAACTAATTTTACAAAAGATGGGCCTTGGGCTCCTAATCCTTAGCCCCTAGTTTGGATCAAATCAATATTAACTCCTTCAAGCGTTTTCCTTTTTTATAATATTTTTGGGCAGACTTTAGCACTTTGCAAAACTCAAAATCAATATGACCGACCGAAAGAGTACCAAAGACATGATCGTCGTTAGACTGTGAATGGAATACAAACTCCTTGGGCCGAACAAGTAATAATAGCAGATATTTGGACATCCGGCCTGTACGTCAAGTTTATGTTTTTATTTTATTTTTTAATTGAAATAATAGATTGAGAACTGAAATAAATTGTGGTGGATTTCATTAATCCAACAAATTAATAGAAAAGTTTATGGAAGGGTCTAATTCTTCAAACCTTGTGGATTTTTGAATATTTGACTCAAGAGCCTTCCTTCCCCACTGCTCACGTACATGACCAGCCTTCACCTCTAACCCATTTTAAGGTCAAAATCAAACGTGTAGTCTTCACGCGTTGGAACATGGAAGCAGAAGAATACTGATCATGCCCAATACGCAAGGGACGTTTGCCTAGTGTATAGAAATATTATTTTTATTAAGACAATTTTTTTGATTAATAATGTAATGCTTTTAAAAAAAATATATAATTTCTAACATCAAATAGTAAGATAGACTTAAATCGGTTTTAAAATATTTAGAATTAAAATTTTATTATTTACTACTGCATGTGCTTCTGGGTACGGCTGGAAACAACAAATACGTGAAAAAAAAACAATCCTTGAATCAAAACTGTGCAGTGCATGAGATAAACCATAACAGTAAAGCAACGTGCAAAACACGTTTTCTTAGTTTAATAAAGCGATTATTTTTAAAAAGTGATATCATTTTTGTAAAGAAATCAAATACTAAGGTTTTTATAAGATATTATTATTTGATTTTAATGTTTCATAATGAATTTAAATTGATAAATAAATAATATTTTATTAAAATAATTGTATTCGTAAATATAGTTAGTAATAGATTCAAATTTAATTATTTTACATTTCTCTTTATTTATATAAGGAATGAATAGAAATTTTAAATCACACATAAATTTATATATAAATTATACTTTATATAGATATATATATATATAAAGTACCTCTTAGATAAATGATCATTAATGCATGGGTTCCAAGATCGATGCATGCTACATGAATTTTGATAATGATAAATTTATTCATAATTGATTGGGGAGATAGATTAAAAAAATAAAAACTTTTAATAAGAGAGAGAGAGAGCCATTTTAATTTATTCATGTAACTAACGGCGTTAATTTTAACAGTAAAACAATAAAAACCGTTAAACCAACAAAATTCCGTTAGATAGTCACTTTATATATATAAAGATATATAATTTAATTTAAAAATAAATACTACCAATAAAACAAAATAATACCCCAACGGCCATCAAAACTTACCGAAATTAGTCCAAACTGTAATCCATTTTTTTCGTTCTTGTTTTTCTTATTTATAATAAAAATAAAGAGTTCGTCTCTTGGATGGTTATGTCCGTAATAGTTAAGTCCTTTTTTTCTATGAAGCACCGAGATTGATTCTTTATTTAGGCTGAGTGCTGTCTCTTGGACATTTTTCTATAGAGAGTATTAGCAGTATTGAAGTCCAAGCCAGTCCAGTAGTGTACTGGTGGAGCTCTAAATGGTTCATATGAGAATATCTTTACGTCTATCTGGTTATAGATGTAAGTTTTTCTTAATAAATGAATGAATAATGACATTTTACTTTAAAAAAACAAAAGATAGTTTTAGCAATTCATCTACCATAGGAAGATGACTTTTAATATATAAAAGAATGATAGAAGGAGAGAGAAAAGTAAAACCCACGTTACATTTCCCTTGCTTTGTCCCACTTGACAATCCAGCGTTAACCGAATGCTAGAAAGTTGGGTCAGAGTCTTCAGCCTCGTCGGCCAAGTTGAGCCTATCTAATATATTCGTTAAAATATATATTTTTTTAGTTAACCACATTTCATAAGCATGGCCTATTGAGGGGGGGAGTACTAGGATCAGCATAAACTATCTATTATTATTATTATTATTTTATTTGTATTTACAGCTTTCTAAAGCATAAACAAAATCCGCATTTTAGCATAAAAAGAGAAAAATAAGCATATGGTTAGCCAATCAAATCCAAAATTCTTAAAGAACAAAACAACTTAGATATAATAATAATAATAATAAATGGAAATAAGAAATACTAATCCATTCTATAAAGAAGATCATGTTATGAAACTTATGAAAAGAGAGAGCGAAAGACAAAGAGAGAGATATTGAATGTGAGAATTCTATTATGAAAGCCTTGAAGGATACCCATATATATAGGAGTACAAAGGAGGCTACGGGCCGTCATAATTGACGGTTAAGGACGGTCAATCATGACGACTACGGGCCGTCATAATTGACGGCTAAAGACGGTCAATTATGACGGTTACAGGCGGTCAATTATGACGACTACGGGCATGTCAATTATGACGGCTAGTATGACGGCTAAATGTGGTCATAAAAATTGGTTTATAACACTCCCCCTTTGAATGACCACATATAAAGAATATGCCTTGTTAAAACTTTGCTAAGGAAAAACCCTGTGGGAAAAAAACTAATGACGAAGTAAAAAGAGTATAATATTCATGTGTATCGCCAAGTGTTTTAAGATTGCCTCATTAAAACCTTGCAAAGGAAAGCCCAGTGAGATAAAATCTTAGCGAAGGAAAAATAGTACAATCAGCACAAGTTTTCAAGACTTTATTCCCCCTGAAAAGTGTATGATAATAGGTTTTCAAGTTTCCGCATTTCAATGTTCTGCACAATCTTCTTAAATGTTGTAGTTGGTAATGCTTTAGTGAATAAATCTACCAAATTATCACTTGATCGTATCTGCTTGACATCAATTTCACATCTCTTCTCATGAATTGCAATGATCTCTTTGTGTGAATCTGAAAGATAACCTGCATCCGCATATCCAACTAATTGTGGACTTGATCCATGTTGATAAAATAATTCCATATCAATCTTACCTCGGAGGTAACGAATGACATGTTTAATATCATTCCAATGTCTTCGAGTTGGTGCAGAACTATATCTTGCAAGTAAATTAACTGAAAATACAATATCAGATCGAGTGCAATTTTCAAGATACATCAGGGCTCTAATTGCACTAAGATAAGGTATTTCTGGACCAATAATTTCTTCATCGTCTTCACAAGGACGAAATGGGTCTTTCTGCACATCAAATGATCGAACAACCGTTAGAGTACTTAGGGGATGAGCTTTGTCCATGTAAAAGTTCTTTAAGACTTTATAGTGAAAGGTCTTTAGTTGATGCATCTCAATATTGTGTACCAACTCTTTAAATGATGTAGTTGATAATATTTTGGTAAACAAATTCACCATATTGATTCAATATCATTTTAACATTAAATTTACTACTATTCTGGAGTTGTGCTCTTCTGGAGTTCTTGTAAATAACATAGTTAGTAGAGAAGTCATCCAAATTAAGCCACCAACCTCCATATTTAACGAAAACGGTGGCCACCTTTTTAGATCATATAAGCACCGCAGAATTTTACAGCTCTTCTGTAGCTGTTAGGTGTCGCAGGGCTATGATGCTACATCTCTTGTCTCTTATAGAGAGATGCTTCACGATGGACGCTGTGAAGCAATAGAGATGCTTTGTCCTTCCTTTTACTCACCTGAAGATATTGCTCTTATGATAGGAGCAGAGATTCATTTTCTGGAAGGATTTATTCTGATGTCGTTTCAGAATCAAGATTTCTTAGTGCTCAGTATTTAGCCTCTGGTATGACCACGTCTTGGAGGTTATTAGCTAAACTGAATGAGGTCAACCAACTCAATAATCAAATATCTTAATTGCATTAGAAGCTCTCTGTGAAGAGTCGTAAGAGCAAGAAACTAAAGGAGGAGAATAAGGCGCTAAAACAGTATGCCCGTGATCTTCAGGATCAATAGCGACAGATATTTGAAGAAGTTCAAATACTTATAGAATAAGGATAAGCTGCATTTAATCTCGCCGTGGATATTTGAAAAAGTCCAACTTCAAATAGAGTAGGGGCAAGCTGCTTTTAATTTCATGGCCTAGTAAATAACTGTAGGATATCTGTGTTTAGCGTATCCTCTATCAATATATATAATTTTGTCTTACTTTCATAAATTTCTCTATAAAAGAAATATTCAGCTCATCTTCATTCGCATCCAATTTTCTTTACTTTTTTGTAATTAGTTTGCATTCTTACTCTGCAATCTCTCTCTGCATTCTTACTCTACAATGGCCCAGCAATCTTCTCGTAGCTAATATATGAGATATTCTACACCTTATTCACCAGTTGTTTCTGCTTTTACCGTAGGTGCTATAGTGCAATACAATGATGATCTGACTAATAAGTCAGATGTTAAAGCTATCTACGAGCTTGTGAGTCTCGGTACCCGATACTCATAAACTATTGTCGCATTTTCTCAGCAACTACAATCCAAAACTTATGATGTTGACAAAATCAATGAGAAAATTTCTATCATTCAGCGACTTCTTCTTAAGTCCAACATGAAGATAGGAGCAATAAAGCAAGAGAATAGGAATTTAAAATTTTTGCTTAACTCTTATTTTCGATTGCCTACTCTTTTAGACATGGATGCCATGAAAATTGTCGAAGAGCAAGATCGTTTAAAGAATGAGGTGAAGAGCCTCAAATTTCTGTAATTTTGTTTCGAGATAATAAAATAATATTTCACAAATATTCATATTGGGTTTCTATTTTCTGGTAGATGTTCTGTGTGCTCCATTTTATTTCTCCTTTAATAATGCACATTTGTTACAAAACCGTAATATGAATCTGAAATACTAATTGCATTTAAGGTATGATATTCCAGAACTAATAATTTCATTCATCTCCCCCTTGAAGCCGAAAAGGTTTCTGATTTATATTTCAAATATGTGCAGTTTTCATGAGCTCTTCTGGAGCCTTAATGACATTTAAATCATCTATATAAACTGCAATAAAAGCTAATATAAATACTGAAAATATATGGAAAATAGCTTGTTCCACATGCGTTTAGATTGTATTAGATCATATAAGGATTTTGAAACTTGATAGAATAAGTACTTCAGGACTATATACTTAATGCATTTCATATCTAGTGATCCATATAAATATGCAGTTAATCATGCATACCCAAACTCTCAGTAATTATCAAGCTAATACAAATCTCAATATAATCTCATCAACTTCAAAAGCATATCAATATTATTTATGCGGGAAATATACTCGTGATTTATTTATTACATTTTCATTTCCTTCATACAAATACCCACTGATATTCAACAAGCATCACCTCTTAGGTGTTTGGACTACAAGTCCATATGTATCACATTTTACTAGTGATATCAATTCTACAAGAATTGTTTCTTTCTATTTTGGCCAATATTTTTACGTCAGTATTTTTTGACGGTTTTTGGCTCACTTTCTTCATTACTTCTGGTAATGTCAAGTGTCATCTTATATAAAAATATGTTGTTGACAACGGTTTTATTTCTATCAAGAATTTCTCCAATACTCATGAAATGTATCGAGATCTCGTTATTTTCAGGTACCTGTCCTTCTTCAAAGGAAGTCATTTCATGAAAATTCTTTTCAGGAGGTACTCTTCAAGAGTATTATACTCTTCAGGATTTTTTTATTACGAGAGAACTTTGTATAGAAAGTTTTGATGGATCTTATTACTTGTTTTGTGGGTACGGCCTCTCCAGGAGACCCAATTTCTTTTCTTTGTACTTTTCTCTTTTGGGATGCTTTATCATTTGTATCAATAGGTCTCACACGCTTTTAGACATGTCTTATATTCATTAGACTACTAAATTTCTTAATTGTCTTACGAGGACTTCAATCATCGCTAGAATTTTAGCAGCTAGAATATGAGACATTTTTATCTTATTGCATCCATAAATTAATTATCATCTGAACTTCCAGTTCACTTATATAATCAAGATAACGTCGAATTATTTCATTTTATTTGCTTCTAGCAAATTTTTCTTTCCGCTTTTAGTGAGAAGACTTTATAGTAAAAAATCTTTTGGTTTTTTTATAAACGTCCATATAAAATTTATTCGACTTATCGTAATTGATTTCGGATGATCAAGATAATCGTGAAAAGCATACAAATATTTAAAATCATATCATTTTTTATGCATCATAATATTTGATTCAATAGTTGTATAATATCATCTCAAAGAGAAAGCTGATAGTTTTTTCAATCTGAGCTTCTGGCCCGAAATCGTAGAAGTACTATAAAGATATTCATCACCACCTCCAATCACTTGGTTTCTTTGAAAACAATGCATCATTCTATTCTGAGAATGATATAAATCCAATACCATTCACTTCAGGGAATGATGTGGAACTAGTAAGACGTGACTAATGATTTCTTATCAAAATCTCATTATTTTGCTTAGCCACTAGAAGACCATATATAAATTTAGAATATATTGTGAACTTTTGCACTCGATATTGCTAATTCAGGAGCACATTCGAGGCGTTCATTTTAAACATATATTCTTTAGTGGCTTTTCTCTACACAATTTCAATTATGCAACTTCAAGTGCATTAATCATAATGAGCTTTTGGTACACATATCACTCATTTAAACTATCTCACAGAATCAATAGATCATTTATTATGAGATACTCAATAAAATTATTGGTTTAGAGCGATCCTTTAGGAATGCTCAATTTCTATTCCAAGATGAATCTTATCATCAATAATTCATAACAAGTATAAAAAATAAATAGAACTTGTGTATAAACTATATGAATAAACATAGAATTTTATCAAGTAATAATAAGGAATATAATCTTTAATACTCATCTTGAGGATTGCAAATAATATATTGAAAAACTTATTTGAAGTAGAAGACCACTAGCTTCAGAATCAATAGAATCTCGTGCTGATAACGTGTTATGAAACTTATGAAAAGAGAGAGAGCGAAAGACAAAGAGAGAGAGAGAAAGAGAGAGAGAGAGAGATATTGAATATGGGAATTCCATTATGAAAGCTTTGAAGGATACCCATATATATAGGAGTACAAAGGAGGCTACGGGCCGTCATAATTGACGGTCTTCATTATGAAAGCTTTGAAGGATACCCATATATATAGGAGTACAAAGGAGGCTATGGGCCGTCATAATTGACGGCTAAAGACTGTCAATTATGACGGCTACGGGCGGTCAATTATGACGACTACTGGCCGTCATAATTGACGGCTACGAGCGGGTTAATTATGACTGCTAGTATGACGACTAAATGTGATCATACAAGTCAATTTATAATAGATCAATTATTTTTACATAGTTTATAAAAGTCAAAAAATTGTATATACACAATGCAAGGGTTTATACACCCTAATGGTGGCTAGAGTCTATCCACAATTCATAACTCTTTTTACGAAAAAAATAGGCCTTGGGCTTCTAATCCTTGGGCGGCCCCTAGTTTGGATGGACCAAATCAATATTGACTCTTCAAACATTTTCCTTTTTATGATATTTGTGGGGACTTTGCAACCCTCAAAATCAATATGACTAACCGAAAGAGTAATAAAGTTATATGGAAAAATCTAGTTGTAAGCATAATTATATATAAATATATGTATCAATTTAATGTGATTGATAAAAAAATAGATTTTATTGAAAGTAGTACTAATTTAAATTTTAAATATAAAGAAATCAGTATTGATATGCAAATTAAAACATAAATTTACTTGTATATAATAAAACTTAAGACATAATTATCGTTAGACTGTGAATGGAATACAAACTCCTTGCGCTGAACAAGTAATAATAGCAGATATTGGTACATCCAGCCCGTACGTCAAATTTATGTTTTTATTTTATTTTTTAATTTAAATAATAGATCGAGAACTGAAATAAATTGTGGTGGATTTCATTAATCCACATCTCGACAAATTATTAGAAAAGTTTAATGTTTGACTCAAGAGACTTCTTTCCCCACTGCTCATGTACAAGACCAGATCGCCTCACCTCTAACCCATTTTAAGGTCAAAATCAATCATGCATGTGTAATATTCACGCGTTGGAACATGTAAGCAAAAGGATACTGATCATGCCCAATAAAAAGAAAAAAATAAAAAACTTAATTATTGATATATATATATATATATAAAATTCAATTTAAAAATAAATATAACCAATAAAACAAAAAATAGCCCAACGGCAGTCAAAGTTTACCAAAATTAGTCCAAACTGTAATTCATTTTTTTGGTTCTTGTTTTCCTTATTTATAATAAAAATAAAGAGTTCGTCTCTTGGATAGTTATGTCTATAGTACTTAAGTCCT
Source organism: Carya cathayensis (assembly GCA_011037825.1). Classification (NCBI taxonomy): domain Eukaryota; kingdom Viridiplantae; phylum Streptophyta; class Magnoliopsida; order Fagales; family Juglandaceae; genus Carya; species Carya cathayensis. Next base: position 74,320 of record QGSO01000221.1, on the reverse strand, counting down.
TTCTTTCTATGAAGGGTGAGGTTAATTATTTGTTTAGGTCGAGTGCTGTCTCTTGAACATTTGTCTGTAGAAAGTATTAGCAGCAGTGAAGTCCAAGCCAGTCCAGTAGTGTACTGATGGAGCTCTAAATGGTTCATACGAGAATATCTTTATGTCTATCTGGTTACAGATTTAAGTTTTTCTTAATGAATATATGAATGAATGAATAATGACATCTTGCTTAAAAAAAATACTAATAGATAGTTTTAGCAGTTCATCTATCGTAGGAAGATGACTTTTAATATATAAAAGAATGATCGAAGGAGAGAGAAAAGTAAAACCCACGTTACATTTCCCTTGCTTTGTCCCACTTGACAATCCAACGTTAACCGAATGCTAGAAAGTTAGAGTCTGACAATCCAACGTTATCCGGGTTCCGGACCGGGCCGGAAAAAAATCCGGCCCGTTTGCCCAGGCCTAGGTCAGAGTCTTCAGCCTCGTTGGCCAAGTTGAGCCTATCTAATATATTCATATAAGAAATAACTTGGTTAAAATATATATTTTTTAGTTAACCACTGTAACAGCCCGCTAAAATTTAGTCTTATCTCCTCACCCTTCTCTTTTCTTTTCACGCATAGTAGACGGCAAGGCAATCCGTTTTGGTTTCTTTCCCGACAGCAGTCACAATCTCTCTCGTCTTTACCCTCATCTGGAATCACGCGTATAGATTATCTTTTCCGTAAATCACGTAATTTGTTCTTCACCGACAGCTGTAAAATCATGAACAGTTTTATCCTAAGCGTTGTACCTCGATGGCGTTTTCCCGGATCTTACCCATCGAATTTCAAAGTATTAGATAAGCTTGTTTTTAAAGTAGCACAATTATAATAATTTAATNCTAAAATATTTAATCTAAGTAATTATCCACAATTATAATATTTTCAGAGCTCACTAAATTATTATAATTGTGCTACTTTAAAAACAAGTTTATCTAATACTTTGAAATTCGATGGATAAGATCCGGGAAAATGCCATCGAGGTACAACGCTTAGGATAAAACTGTTCATGATTTTACAGCTGTCGGTGAAGAACAAATTACGTGATTTACGGAAAAGATAATCTATACGCGTGATTCCAGATGAGGGTAAAGACGAGAGAAATGTGATTGCTGTCGGGAAAGAATCCAAAACTGATTATATTAGCGGGCTATTACACTGATGATGCTGGCCATGCTGATGGTGCTGGCCATGCTGATGACCCATGGAGCTGTCAGGGCATGTCAGCGATTGTGTCAAGGCAGGGCCCATGGGGCTGTTAGGGCATGTCAAGGCATGACCTGTGGGGCTGTCAGCTTGTCTTGGCATGTCAACAACAGTGTCAATAGGCTGTCAGGACATGCCAATAGTGTCAATGGGCTATCAGGGCTGGGTCATGGCCTAGTCAAATGTAAAGACGTGAGCCATCTTTCAATTGACCCGTTTCATTCCAACAATCTTCTTAGGGTCTGCACTAGACCGCTAGAGAAGTCTTCCAAAGCTAAGCTTGACTCCATAAATGGCCCGATCTTGGTTGTCCATGCATGTCTGGGCGATTTTTGTTGGGGTCCTGGCATTTCCCCATCCTTCAAGCATATCCTTGCCCTTAAGGATCAAATCTGACACTCTCAAGCCCACATAATCTTTATTTGCCTCCACTGAGGCAAAACAATGTGTCCCATCTATACCCAATTTCTTGGACATAATGGCCTCACAAGGCTTGTCTTCCTTGGCGATCAAAACAGTCCCAATTCTTTTCTTGCCCCCTATGTCCTCTTCATCCTCATTGCCTTTCCAAGGAACTTCGGTTTGCAAGGGTTGAGACAACTTGCTCCCCTTGTCCTTAGATTGGCACTTCTCCATGGTAGTGTTTTTCTCTAGGATCTCTGTCATCCTTTTCCCCGCTTGGAGCTTTGTAGGTTGCTCCAACTTAATCTCCTTGGCTAGCAACTTATATGGATCACTCTCACTACTCTTGGGAAGATCCACCTTAGATCTCATAGGTCCCCGGTCATAAGCCCGGTTTCCTCTCCTCTCCTCATAATGGTCCCCATCATATCTTCTCTCTTGAAGGTGTCTTTTTTCATCAAAGTAAGCACTTTGGCCATAGGGCCTCTCAACAAGTTTTCTCTCTAGCCTCTCAAAGCTTGCATGTGACTCTCTTCTCAAGGCCTCAAAGGCCTGTGGCAATTTCTCTCTACTTGTGCTTTTAAGCTCATTTTGTTTGATACTCAGGCTGATTTTGAATTGGATTGGTCTAAAAGCAAAGATCGATAGTGGCAATGGCATTTGCTCAGAAATATAATGATTTTCACTATCGATTACACTGCAAATACCTAGAGTATGAAACACATGAGGTAGCCATTTCTGGAGGAACAAAGATGGTGGACAAAGCTGTGTGGGAAAGTTTATGTGAGAGATGGGGGAGTGAGGAATTTAAGGTAACAACTTTCCAACTCTCAGTCTTTACAGTTTATTAGCTGCTTCATAATTTCATACCTGGATGCTGGATTAATTACATTGTTTCATGTTGATAGAACCTATAAAGGTGGAACAAAAGTAATAGGAAAAATCAAAGGATGAATCACACGGGTGGCAGGAAGTCATTTGTTAGGCTAATGGAGGAAAATGTAAAGTTATACAAGCCAAAATTATATTTTTGTTATTCTTCCTGACTCATAAAATTTTACTTATTAAACTGTTGTTAAATAAATGAAGCGGGAACAAGCTCCAAATTATGTTGCTTTCTATAAAGAGGTGCATTGGTCTACAAAGAAGGGTAGATTTATTACTAAAGCTGCTGAGCACAACTACGTGAGTTATAATGACTATTTATACTAGACTCTTTTTGATATTTTTCTGGACAGTAATTGTTGAGTTCTCAAACACTGATTTATGATTTGTGTCTAATGTAGAATATGATGCTTGAGCGGTTGAATGAGATGGAACCAGAAGATAACAATGATAAGAATGCCATTGTAGTGTTTAAGGAGGTATTGGGGTCCAATAGGGAGTTTAAACGTCTTAGGGAGTTTATGACAATTAGTTATACATGAACCATCTCAATCATTGCTATCCAATAGGGAGTTTAAACGTCTTAGGGAGGAGAATGAGAAGCACAAGGCAAAGAATGAGAAGAACAAGGCTGAGGCAGAGGGCTTCAAGAAGAAATTTGAGATGTTTATGATTGATTTGGAAAAAATGAAGGCTTGTTTTTCAAAGTGTGACAGTCTTAATGAACGTGTTATAGAATTAGAGTCCCAAAGGGAGTCTCAACGAGAGACTCCAGGAGATGCGTAGGCATCCTCCCTTTCAAATTTGGGAATGAATTTTTTGATGGTATTATGAACCTTTGCTGGAGTTGCATGAAAATGCATGAAGCATCCTTTTGTTGAGCATCCTGGAAATGATATTTTGTGAGGGCTATGTTTGGGAGTGGTAATGAAGATGCTAGGACAATTATACCAGTAGTGATGGATGTGTACTTTTGTTTATTTTCCCTAAAGAGAAGTGTCAAAGATGCTAGCCCATGGCCTTTAGAGCAGGGTACAGGTATACCTTATAAATATTCATTGCTTGCTGGTTATTACTTAATGCATTCAGCCAATAAAATGTGGTTAGCACTGGTGTGTTACTTGCATGGTCTATTGAAGATATAAAATGTTGGAAATACATCTAGATGCTTATATAGACTCTTTCACTTGTAGTTAGAAAATCAGTTGGAGTAGTTAAAATTTGATAATAGAATAACAGGTCAACAATCATAGAATGATGGACTATCACTGCTGTTAATTAATGAGACATGCTTGACTATGTATCTATGTGTGATAGGTTAAGACATATTTATAATATATGTTTCAAACCTAGAATATTGTAGTTAATACAAAACTTTGATAGTCTGGGTGAAGTCACTCTAATATGTGAAATTTTGTATACGAGGTTACAAGAATATTGCATTAAGTTGGTACACCCTTACATAACCTACGTAGATGGAATTGTCATTGTATATCATATGCAATACTCAATCTGTTTATATCCATCATGTTAGATAACATACTTTCACAAAAAATAGGCTGCTTTCACACAAAAGGCTAAGACTGTAAGAGCAGTTTAATTGCCACCCAAGCACTGAAGGGTTGAGTATCTTGGGATGTCCCCTGGTAATAGGACATGGTTAAAATTGATAATGTGATATCCTGCTTATATTATGGTTGTGGAATTGCATTTGACCATAACATTTTACAATGATATTTGAAGAAATTTTCTATGTAACATTTGCAGTTCTAAAATGTTCAAACACAAGCTCCCAAGTGTGAAAATAAAGCTCCATGCATGCAGCTTAAGAAGAATGCCCCAGCAAAGATATAGAATGAACTACATTACCTTGTATGGTTTGCACAAGTGTGGTTGGATATAATACATGCATTATATTTTGTGTATCCTGACATTATGCGGGTTTTAGATGTTTTATAAATATATGCATGTTGGTGACAAGCAATCACACAATAGACCATATCATGAATATATATATATATATATATATATGCATGTTGATATATATTGACTGCGTAGGTCATCTTGGTTTTGGGCATGAACGTTGAGGTATTATGTTGTTTGGGCAAGTTACCTACTAGCATTAATGTAAACTGTTAACATAGATGTTGAATCTTAGGCCAAAACATTTGCACTGCAAACTGAGAACTGCGGAAATATTAATGTAATATGAATTGATGTCTAATTTCTCAACAATGTAAGAAATCACTACAACAGAATTCAAAGGCCATTAATTCAACCAACATTAATCTTACAACAAATAAGAATGTTGCAAAAAAAAATAAAAATACATTTACCCGTATTATTATTCGTCTCCAGAAAACGAGAAATAGAAATGGGAGGAACCTTGACTTGGGACAATATGTGTTTGCCAGAATTGCATTATTTGGGACAAATGGTTATGAGTCTGTATTTACCAATATCTGTGAAGAACAATTTATGTCCCAATTGAGTTATTCTGGCAAACTGCCACTATGGATAAAAGAGTTGCTTTCATTACCGAGTATCAGCTTTTGTTACCAGTATATATGTAGGTATATCCTATTTTTGATGAATTATTTTGTCCCAAATGATCTTCTCTTGCAACAAACATAACACGGGAAATATACATTTCCAGTAACTTTCTAATGCGGGAATTACTATTTCAAGAAGACGCGATCCCTAGAAAAACTTATCTAGGATGACCCTATTTCGCAGACAGTAATTATTTTCGGCTGGTTATACTCCTTAGAAATACTAATTTCCAACGCACTAACATATTAGAATATAATATTTCTGGTAAATAAATTGTTGGGAGAAACTCAGCTTTTCTAACAATTTGGTCATGCCAGAAATAGCCATAATTTCGGACATTGCAAAGTCTCGCTAGAACTAATAGCATCTTGGGCCAGTTATTTCTGGTGACTTTGCTGGGAGCTAAATATTCCAGAATAAGATATTTCTAGCAATAATGTTGAGTAATTTAGACAAAGTTTCTTTTGGGAAAAGGCCATATCCGTTGCAGTGTATTGTGATCTAAATCCGAGCAATGTTCTTCTTGATAGTGAAATAATTGGACACTGGGTGATTTTGGCATAGCAATATTCTCTCCTGGAAGCAACTATAAGAGCCTGTTTGGGGTTGCGGTGGTAAGTCTAAAAAGTACTTTAAAATGGTATAAAGTACTTAAATAATAAAATTTACCTGTTTGGTAATTTTATATTAAAGTACTTTTAAATAAATAAAAAAAGCTAAAAAAGTACGTTTCAACAAAAGCATCAAAGTGATGCTTTTTGTCAGAAACACTTTGCAAAAAGTAAGTCCTATTTTCCTGCGACATATATATTACAAAAAAATCCTCACTATTTTACCACAACGACAACACTGCCCCTCCCCTCCCCTCCCCCTCTCTCTTTCTCTCTCGGACTTCGAAGACCTTCACGCCTTCAACTTTTAGATAGCTGAAAATTTTCAGATGGGAGTTTGTCTTCAACTTTTTTTTTTTATAACACCGAATCTCAGAAAGTTAATAAATTTAGAATTTGCAAACAATAACATGACTGGAGAGATTCTCGAAAAGATAGGAAACCTCGTGAATATCTAGCAACTTGAGCGTGATTATATTGCTATTTCACTTATGCATGGTTGAAGTTACTTTCATTCAATTATAATTACTGAAAAATCTATTAAACTATTTTCGTTGTTATTTTATTATAATATTTTATTTCTATCAAGAATATACCCTTTTGTGTCATTTCTACCTTAAAAAGTGCTTTTTAAATTCGTTTCCAAACAAATATAATATATTTGAAAGTGCTTTAGACATACGGATCTCAAACAGTAAATAGCTTTTTAATAGTAGAACTTATTACGTTAAGTTCTAAGTTATAATAAGTTATAAGCCTTAAGTTAAAAGTATATTTTCTACCACAACCCCAAACATGCACTAACTCTTCTACCACTTACTCCAGCACTATTGGATTAAGGGAAACTATTGGTTATGCAGCTCTTGGTGAAAATACCTTGCTACCCTTTCTTTCTTAACGTCAATGCTCTTTTTTTGAGAAACTAATGTTGCATTCTAATATAGTGTATGTTTCAAATTGCAGAGTATGGTGTGAGAAATGAAGTGTTAACCCATATATAGTTATGAGATCTTTCTATTAGAAATGTTCACAGGAAAGAGACCTACAAATTAAATTTTTCAGGGCACTCTAAACCTACATTCCTTTGTCAAGATCACAACCTTGTCTCAAGAAATAGTAGAGATTTCGGATCCAAGTCTTTTTCAGGAAAGGAAAGATGAGACAACTAGAAACAATGGCCAAAATAATTGCAATATTACAAGAAGAAACAAAACTCAAGAATGACTGGTTTTGATTTTCCATATTGGAGTTGCATGTTCTCTTGAACAGCCAGAAAAACGGATGAATGTGGGAGATGTTGTAGCTGAGCTTAATTTAATCAGAAAAATGCTTACTCGGTGATAGTTATGTATGATCATAATCATTAATATTTAATTTCTCAATTCGGAGCTGGTACAAGAAGTGTTTAACCACCTCTACCACATGCAAAATAACTAGAGTCTAGCAATACTTTCTCCACTGCGGATAGCATATTTGAAGTCTAACTGCAAAACATGAAAGATACAATTAGAAGATGAAAACTGAAATATACTCTTAGTCTAACCTAAGAGACGTTTGTTGTGCAGTGACAATTGCCCCATAGACTAGACAAACCACTTTAGTCATATAAGGCATGATCGTGATGCAGAAATACTACCATCATAACTCTCGTGTGGTGCTTACCCCTAGCTAATAGCGTTGGGAACGATTTTAGGACCATATCTTGCTATGATACTTTTTCAAGGGTATTACAAACTACAATAGCTTTGGGATTTTTCTCGGAGTAAAATGATTTGTGTAAGCCTAGGATGTCCAAATACTTTGCAAACATTTTGCAAAAAGTGAGACACTAGTTAAGAAATCTACTTTTTTTTTTTTAAAAAGAATTTACACGCCTTAAACTTACATCTAGCATCATTTAAAAAATCACGATTGTTATATATCTACTGGTTCTCATATTTTAAAATCATTTTGTCACCATGTCATAACTAATGCTAGGGAAAAATCCCCCGGTATACATAACAACATTATCATTCATCTAACCAATCCCGATTTGATTTTTGATCAATTGATCAAGATGGAACGATCTGTATTGATCAAATGTTCCAAATCATGAATCTCCTGGAGTTAAGCACTTCATACATGGAAGAAATTTTATATTTATTTTTTTATAAATTGATTGTTGCCCTCTAGAAGTTTCAGATTCATAACAGAGCATGAAATAAATCAATTTAGTATTAATGCATCGTAATTGTTTGTAATTATTATGGTAATTTTTAATTTAAAATAGAGCCTTGTCCCTTGACCCTTGACCCTTGTTAACACATAATCATGGTAAACGTTCGGGATTTGGATATTCTAGGGTTTGCGTCTAAACTTTCAAGTCTTGTAAATGATATTGGACTTATTTTATATGTGTATCTCTCCCGCTCTATACTTTATAACATCTTAACATCTTATGAAGGTTGCTAAATTCTATTTGCGTGCATGATACGTACGTAGGTTGAGATGAAAATATGATATTAATATTGTACATTATGTTAGTAAAAAGAACACTTGAAAAGGGTAGAAGGCACCTAATCTACCCCTGCCTGCCAATAATACCCTTCTATGATGTTAATCTTTCACCTAAAACTTTTAGAAGAAGCCAACGTTTAGAAAATAGAAAGATGCTTCATCATTTCACACTACATATTTTATATATTTTAAAATTATTTCCCTACATGCAATCAAAGGACGTTAGGCCTTTGATAGGGAAGTTGTTCAAAAATCCCATAAAAAAGATAACCGCCGCAACTACTTTTATTTTCCTTTTGTTATATTTTTTTGGGTGATAAGTGTTATAAATCAGTTTCCTTTTATGAAAAATAGTATTCAATCAGAAGTTAAAATAGAAACAAAATGCTATCTTTTTCTCAAAATTTCTATTTGTTAGGATTCTTGACTTTGGAATAAGATTAGGAATTTCATTTGTATTTTTAATAGTTTATAAAGAAGAATCATAAATGCTACATTTTTGTAGTTAAGCTCTTGAACTTCCAATCAAAGTTTTGAATTTCGTTCCGTTCCGATTGGAATGGCCGGAATTTGTTGTTCCGGTGTAGTGTCTGGTATACTCTACTACCCCATTCTGTTTCGCTTCAAATTCTGGTCATTTCGGAACCGTTTCAGCCATTCCGATCAAATTCCGGTCATTTCAGCCGGAATTGTAGTTGTTAGTTTATATATACATTTAAATATTTATATATAATATATAATTAATCCCGAAACGGTATACTGAAACATACCGATACTGATATATTTCATTCCAGTGTCTTAATCGAAATGGTCACCGAAACGGTATTCAAAACTTTGCTTCCAATCATGTTTTTTTTTTTTTTTTCAACATGCAACGAGTAAAGGAATGAAGGCCCATCGTTAGAATGTGACATCAATCAATTCAATAAATTTAATAATATCTTAAAAATAATATTAGATNAGTTTTGAATTTCGTTCCGTTCCGATTGGAATGGCCGGAATTTGTTGTTCCGGTGTAGTGTCTGGTATACTCTACTACCCCATTCTGTTTCGCTTCAAATTCTGGTCATTTCGGAACCGTTTCAGCCATTCCGATCAAATTCCGGTCATTTCAGCCGGAATTGAACGTTTCGGTTCCCATTCCGTTTGGGCTATTTTTATAATTTTCTTATACTTAAATGATATTTTTATAAATTTTAAATCTAAACTGTATTTAATTAATACTAAAATATAAATATATTTTTATAAGTTTAATTTTTTTATAACTTTAAATATGTCCCCTCATTCTCTATTTTATAATCTTAGGGGGAAATGATATTTCTAGTTGTGATTGTGCAAGCGGCGTATGATATTTCTAGTCGTGGTTGTGCAAGCGGCGTGCAGTCACTTTGAAAAAAGTGAATTAATATGGGACCCACATGAAAAAAAAACTAACTTTTTAATTGTGGACCACACTCTTTTTCAAAGCGATTGCGTGGCGTTTGCACATTCCACGACTGTATGTAGCATTGCTGAATCTTAGGTAGGTAGGAAAGTTCCGCACATAATTTTTAAAACAAAATATAATTTATTCTTAAAAAAATAATTTTCATATGAGTCTCATATTTACTTACTTTTTTTAAAAAGAATACGCAGAACTTATACATCTTAAGACTGTAAATATCATTTGTCATATCTTAAACCATTAACTATAAATGATTAAGTATTAAAATTAGGAGGGAGATTCTCAATATTTTTATTCAAATTAATCTAGTTCTTTTAGGTGTAGTTTGAATAGTGAGATGAGATGGTTTTAGATGAAAGTTATAAGTTAAATAAAATAATATTAAAATCTTATTTTTTAATATTATTATTGTCTTAAAATTGAAATGAAATTATTATTTTATTTGTATTTACGGCTTTCTAAAGCATAAACAAAATCCGCATTTGAGCAAAAAGAGCGAAAAATAATAATATGCATTAGCCAATCAAATCCAAAATTCTTAAAGAACAAAACAACTTAGATATAATAATAATAATAATAATAATAATAATAAATGGAAATAAGAAATACTAATCCACTCTATAAAGTACATCAATTATTTTTACGTAGTTTATAAAAGTCAAGAAATTTTATATACACAATGCAAGGGTTTATACGCCCTGCTGGCGGCTAGGGTCTAAGCACAATTCATAACTCTTTTTACAAAAAATAGGCCTTGGGCTCCTAATCCTTAGGCCCCTAGTTTGGATGGACCAAATCAATATTGACTCCTTCAAGCATTTTCCTTTTTATGATATTTGTGGGCACTTTGCAAACCTCAAAACAATGACTGACAGAAAGAGTACTAAAGATATAAGGAAAAATCTAATTGTAAATATAATTATATATTAATATGTGTATCAATCTAATATGATTGATCAAAAAATAAATTTTACTAAAAATAATGCTAATTAAATTTTAAATATAAAAAAATCTGTATTGATATGCAGATTAGTATACAATTTTACTTATATATAACAAAATTGACATAATCGTCGTTAGACGGTGAATGGAATACAAACTCCTTGCACCGAACAAGTAATAATAGCAGATATTGGGAAATCCGGCCTGTACGGCAAGTTTATGTTTTTATTTTATTTTTTAATTTAAATAATAGATCAAGAACTGAAATAAATTGTGGTGGATTTCATTAATCCACATCTCAACAAATTATTAGAAAAGTTTAATATTTGACTCAAGAGACTTCTTTCCCCACTGCTCATGTACAAGACCAGATCACCTCACCTCTAACCCATTTTAAGGTCAAAATCAATCATGCATGTGTAGTCTTCACGCGTTGGAACATGTAAGCAAAAGGATACTGATCATGCCCAATAAAAAGAAAAAAAATAAAAAACTTAATTATTGATATATATATATATATATATATAATTTAATTAAAAAATAAATATAACCAATAAAACAAAAAATAGCCCAACGGCAGTTAAAGTTTATCAAAATTAATCCAAACTGTAAGCCATTTTTTTCGTTCTTGTTTTCCTTATTTATAATAAAAATAAAGATTTCGTCTCTTCGATAGTTATGTCCATCGTGCTTAAGTCATTTCTTTCTATGAAGGGTGATATTGATTAACTGTTTAGGCCGAGTGATGTCTGTTGGACATTTATCTGTAGAAAGTATTAGCAACAGTGAAGTCCAAGCCAATCCAATAGTATATTGGTGGAGCTCTAAATGGTTCATATGAGAATATCTATACATCTATCTGGTTATAGATGTAAGTTTTTATTAATGAATGAATAAATAATGACATTTTACTTTAAAAAAAAATAATAGATAGTTTTAGCAATTCATCTATCATAGGAAGATGACTTTTAATATATAAAAGAATGATCGAAGGAGAGAGAAAAGTAAAACCCACGTTACATTTCCCTTACTTTGTCCCACTTGGCAATCCAACGTTAACCAAATGCTAGAAAGTTGGGTCAGAGTCTTCAGCCTCGTCGGCCAAGTTGAGCCTATCTAATATATTCATATAAGAAATAACTTGGTTAAAATATATATTTTTTTAGTTAACCACATTTCATAAGCATGACCTATTGAGGGGGGAGTACGAGGATCCGCTGGCCTAATTTGTTTTAATTAATCTTGTCCTTCCATTTCAAATAGAACATAAATTAAGGAATGGTTACGATGTTGCCAAGTTTTCGTTAGAAAAAAAAATAAAAAATGCTAATCTAGTAAGCAGAAGGATACTGATCATGCTTAATAGAAAGGGAATAAAAGAAGAAGAAGAAAACCTTAATTATTGGCATCAATGAAATTTAATTTAAAAATAAAGATTAGCAATAAAACAAAAGAATAGTCCTACAACTCCAAGATCGGGGTTGGGGTGGATGGTCAAACCACTGCCCCTCTTATATTTTTTTCTTTTCAAATCTCTTCAATAAAAGGTGGCCATTCCCCTCTAACCCTACGCAATGGTTGGAATCGTCGTCGATCGGCTATTTTTTTAGAAAGCTCTTATGGATTGGACCAATTGATTATAACCGAAAGCTATAACTAAAAGGGTACACAAAGAACTAAGAGAAAGTTTGAATTATAAATATTTTTTAATATAAATTTATAAATTGACGTGATTTAATATAATTCATTTTATTCGACCATGTCAGTATATAAACTTGTTACGAATAATATTTGTGTAGAGTCGTACAACTTATCTAAACTCAAAATCAACGTGACTGACCAAAAGACTAAAGACATAATCATCTTTAGACTGTGAATGGAATACAAAATCCTTGGGCCTAACAACTAATAATAGCAGATTTTTGGACGTGGATTTTTGACTTCATAAACACACCCGGCCCGTACGTCAAGTTTATTTTTTATTTTTATTTTTATTTTTTTTTAAGATGGAGTGTCTAAAGTTCTTTTTAATTGAAATAATAGAGAAATCAAATGAGAGGTTTGACTCAACATGTTCAATGATTATATTTCATACCCAGTCCTTTATTATTACAAGCCATATATAATTGAAGAATATGCACTCAAGATGGTAAGAGGAAACCAAACTCCCTTCAACTCCTCTCAACTCATTTCATCTCATCATTACACATTTTTCAAATTCCAATATACTTTTTCAAATTTCTATATAAAATATAATAAAAAATTTAACTTTTTCAAATCCCAATACACTTATAATATTTAAAATTTAACTTTTTCAAATTCCAATACATTCATTTTATTTAAAATTAATATTTTAATAATATTTTATTCAACTCAACTCAACTCAATCCAACATCCAAACCCAAACTGAATGCTAGAAATTGGGTCAGAGACTTCAGCCTCAACGGCCAGGTTTAGCCCATCTAATTCAGATAAGAAATAACTTCGTTCAAAAATATTTTTTAGGGGGAGTACAAGGATCCCCTGGCGTAATTTGTTTTAATTAATCTTGTTCTTCCATTTCAATTAGAATATAAATGAATGGTTACGATGTTGCCAAGTTTTTGTTAAAAATTTGCTAATCAAGTAAGTAGAAGGATACTAATCATGCCCAATGGAAAGAAAAAAAAAACTTAATTATTGATATCAATAAAATTTAATTTAAAAATAAAGATTACCAATAAAATAAAAGAATAGCCCGGCAACCCCAAGATCTAGGCTAGGGTGGAAGTCCCACGAGGCTGATTTAATGGATCTATGGGAAAGATGTGTGAACTGTCTAAAGCAAGGGGAAGTGGAATGGGTAGCAATGACAATGAGAAAGCTATGGCTAAGGAGAAATGGGTTGATCTTTGAAGAGAAATTCATAGGGCCCTAAGAGTTATGTAGAGCAGCAAAAGCAAAGTTAGAAGGGTTTTATGGGCAGTTTCAACAGGAAGTAAGAGACATGCTGCAAAAATGGCCTTTATGGAAAATACAGTTTATTCGCAGGGATGGAAACACAATTTCTCATCAACTTAGCAAGATTGGGATTCAAGTGGATATATAATGAACACATATGGATTCCATATTGAATTCTGTATTAAAGGAGAAATTCTGTAATGATGATTCTCAATGAATGAAATTTATATTTTGTTTTTTTAAAAAAAAGATACTAACAGATACTTTTTATATATAGAAGAATTATATTATCCAAGGAGAGGGAGGAAAAAAGAAGAAGTTATTTTTCCTTTGCTTTGTGCACTTGACAATCCAACGTTAACCCAATGCTAGAAAGTTGGGTCAGTCTTCATCCTCGACCAGGCAAACTTTATACTGTTTAATTTGGATATAAAATTATTATTTTTTAAAAATTTTTGTGCAATCTTTTTTTAATTAAAATATTTTTCTTTAGTTAACCACATTCCACAAAAATAACCTATTGACCGAAGAGTAGGATCCCCTGAAAATGGGCCTAAGTTGTTTTAATAAATCTTGTCCTTCCATTTCAGATAGAACATAAATGAATAGTTAGGATCGATGTTGTCAAGTGTTCTTCAGAAAAAATAATCAATTGAGCAAAAGGATACCGATCATGCCCAATAGGAAAGAAAATAAAGATAAAACTTAATTACTGATATTAATAAAATTTAATTTACAAATAAAGATTAGCAATAAAATAAAAGAATAGCCCAACAACTCCAAGATCGGGCTGGTGTGGGTGGTCGGACCATTGCCCCTATTAACTTCCTTTTTTTTTTTTTTTTCAAGTCTCTTTAATAAAAGGCGGTCGTTCACTTTGGTTGTAGCGGTCGATAGGCTATTTTTTATTATATATATTTTTAGAAAACTCTTACAGGTTGGACCAATTGACCAGAACCAAAAGCTATCTAAAAGAGTATATAAGGAACAAAGAGAAAGTTTGAAGTATAATTTTTTTTAAATATAAGTTTAAAAATTGACATGATTTAATATAATTCATTTTATTATAAAAAGAATTTTATAATAAATAGATCTGATATATTATATTTGATAACATTAGTATATAAATTTGTTACTAATAATATTTGTGTAAAGACCTGCAACTTATTAAAACTCAAAATCAATATGACTGGCCGAAAGACCAAAGGCATAATCGTTGTTAGACTAGAGGTGGGCAACGGGATCTTGTACCCCCTCTGCCCCGCCCTTGAAGGGGCAGGTGGGCTACCCCGCTCCGCCCATGTGGGGGCAAGCGGCGCGAGGGGCGGGATGACCCCAGTGGGACCCTACCCTGCCCCCCGCTCCACTACATATATAAATTTATATATATATATATAAATATATATTGAATATAGATATATACAATTTACTAAAGATTTGAAATTGTATTCAAGTTATTGAATTGCTTTGGCCTCCTAGGCCAACATTTATATAGGAGGCCAAGACAATACAATAGGCATACTTATGCCTTGGCCTCCTATATAAAGATTGTCCTAGGACGCCAAGACAATCAAAAATATAATTATAATGAGTTTAAATTATTTTTGTATTTATAAATTTTAATTATATTGTAATTTGGGTTCAAAAATTATTTTTTAGACCCAATGGGTTGGCCTAGGCAGGGGGTAGGGCAGATGGCTTTTTTACCAAGCACCCCGACTACTGGGACAGGGTTGAAAACCCCTCCCCCGCATGGTGTGGGGCAGGGTGAGGGGAAGGGTCCCCCCCGCCCTACATTATGCAGGTAACACCCCTACATTAGACTATGGATTTTTGAATATTTGAATCAAGAGACTTCTTTCCTTATTACTCTCTTTTATTAGAATTCCAATGTAATGCAAAAAACAAAAAAAAAAAAAAAAAAGAACAACCAATGAATGACATAGGGAATTAACTTATTTGAAAGGTTGGTGACAGGCCTACTATTGACTCAACATGTTCAATGATTATTATTTCATACTCAGTCCTTTATTACAAGCCATATATAATTGAAGAAGATGCACTGAAGATGGTATGATCATGTAATCTTATAGAGAGGAGGTGTCCATTTTTTTTTTCTTCTAGGAATCTGTTTATAATCCCTTGAGTTGTAGCCATCTTCATTTCATCTCCTTGAGATTTTTTCTAGCATTATGGGGCAGATTCCCACCTTGAGAATTTCACTATTCTATTGGTTTGCTTTTTGCATCCTTTTTGTTGCTTTTGTCATCCTCTTTGGATCATGCAGTACCTATGCCATGACTGGAATGAGACTGACCGACTGGCCTTGCTTGAATTCAAAGCCAAAATAAGCCATGATCCTTTCATGGTTTTCAGCTCATGGAATGACACCACCCACTTTTTTTTTTCACCAAATAGTCGAATGTCACATGTTTAGGAGTGACCCCTTCCCAAATTTATTAAAATCCCTCACTTATGGCGGAGGAATACCAAATAAAAACAAACCAAAGGCATCAAAAACATAAATAAATAAATACAACTCAGGTGCCAAAAATAAAACCCCAAAACCCACGCTCCAAACATTCCTAAAAAACACAACTCCACATTATTGGCGCCTAATATAGGGGAGACCCCATTTATCAATACGGACAAGCCCACAAAAATGTCTCTCTCTAAATTCCTCCCCTGAAAAGTCAAAATTATGTCCTGTCGCCCCCACCTTAGCAAGAAAATCTGCTACCATGTCAATAATGGCTTTTTTGCACTCTTGCCAATAACAGCTCAAATAAACGAAGCGTCATACGGCCCACATACAATGGCACTCCCAAATAAATACAAAGCCATGATCCTTTCACAAAACCAATTAAGCTCTTCAAATCTTCCTTCCTGGACAATGTGAAAGATGAAGAAAAAAATATAGACGATTTACTTGGACTCACCTCTTGTCCTAAAATTTTCTCATACACCTTCATAATTCGCATAGTGTTACGGATTGAATCTCTACCACCATTAAAAAATAACAAGAGGTCATTGGCATATAATAGATGGGTAATTACTCTGCCCCCATCTGCTGAAACGACTTTATTCTCCCCAATAAAAATTCTTGATGAAACAACCGAGACAATATCTCCTTCGTCAAAATAAAAAGATAAGGCGATAATGGATTGCCTTGACGTAAACCCCGAGAGGATTTGAAAAAAGCCTTCAAGCTTCCATTTAACATAACTGAAAAAACCGGCAAGGAAACACAATTATAAATGATAGATCGACACTTCTCAACAACCTCTTCAATACCTCCATAAAAAATCTCCAATTCACCCAATCATATGCTTTCGCCATATCAATTTTAATCATTACCTTCCTACCTTTAGCTTTCCTAGTCAAACCACTCACCATTTCCTAAGCAATGGATATATTATAAAAAATTCTTCTACTACGCACAAAAGTTGCTTGTTCTGGCGAAATGATCCCTTCTAAAATTGGAGCCAGTTGATTCACCAACAGTTTTGATAAAATTTTATACACTACCCCACATAAACTGATTGGACGAAATTGAGAAAAGGAAGCCGGCACTTCCACCTTTGGAATTAAAACAATGTTAGTTGCCCCAAAAAATGAAGACAAAGGAATACCTTCAAAGAAATCACATGCCATATCCAATAAATCATCCTTGACAATTTTCCAAGCCAAAATAAAAAAAAAAAACTTGCCAAAAATCGGTCTGGCCGTGGACTACTATCCTGCGGAATGGACCAAAGAAAAGCCTGAACCTCCTCCATAGATGGACTCATCTCCAAAGCCTCACTTTCCATCTCAGAAACTATCGAATAAAGCAAACCCCACTCCACATCGTCTGCCGTTAGCATTTCAGAGAAATTGATGTAACACCCCGCTCCCCAATAAATTTATTTTTAAAATTTTCGAGGAATTGATGTGCTACTAAACTTTGACTTCAAAATTTTTTCTTCTTAACGAAGCGCCAGGTACGAAAGATCCCATAAATAAATAATTTTCATCTTTACTAAATACTTAAAATTCAAAAGAAAGTCTGTAGAAGCACTTATTTGAAATTAATAAAGTCTCATGTGCTTATGAAAATAAATTATTAAACTAAAATCATAAAACTAAGCATAACATAAACTGTCTAGGCTACTGCCTGGCCTCTTTGGACTAAGTCATGTCCTGCAGTCCCAATCTCATACAGATCACCTCAGGTGGATAGAACATAAAAACATACAAAAATACGCATTAATTCATATGATTTTTATTCACATTTTAGCATTTTAATCTAATAATAGGATATTTAGAGTGCACTTCCACGCACTCATCACACCCCCCAACTTACTCATTGGTTGTCCTTAGCAATTTTCATGTCAAAATAACGAAAGAGACAAAAGAAAATCACACACAAAGGCCACCAAGTCACACTTTCCTGATTCACATGTCGAAGCAATTTAAGAAATCTAATAACCTATCAAGATTAATCCACCTATAGTAATCCACAGAGTGTGTGTGTGTTCTCCAAGCCATAACCATCGTACCACTAACCTTGACACATGCAACATCAAGAACGTCTCAAGCAAAAGGTTCAACTCTATAATTCACGGGTATAATAGTGTTTCTTGTAAGGGCTCTCTCTATGGAGTTGACAATGGGTGTACACACACTCTCATGGGAAACTAGGCAATTATATACAAGAAACAAACAAACATTGATCTTATGATATGAACACTAACAAATGAAACTTCCACCACTTTTTCCAAAAGTTTACTTAGGATCAGAATGGTTAATACAAAAGGTTGTAACGTGGCTTGGGTTCGGGGCTATATGAAAAGAAAAAAGGATGAAAGAGATTCAAAAACTTTCAAGTACATACAAATGGAATTTTATTAAATATCTCAATAGACCACTCTTTTCAATTGATGTACTCTCCAACTTTTCAGATCATCAAATAATAATGCTTTTCATTCTTCTTCCTTCTCTCTCTCTCTCTCTCTCTCTCTCTCTCTCTCTCTCTCTCTCTCTTTCCAACAATTTGATAGACAAACATATGCCACTTTGGTATTCTTGCCATTTGAACAAACTTCTTTTTTTTGGCATGGATGATATGGGCATATGAAAAGAAAAAGCTATATGTGTTTATTGGATCAAAATTGGCTACTAGGGATCTATGATGGAAATGGTTTGCTTGAAAGGCTCAAACGTTGGTCCTAAGTTGACCTTCGTCATATCCTAAGTATATCCACCATACTACAAACCATGTAATGATATACTCAAAAGTAGTTCCCAATTCAATAGATCAATAAATGCTTATCACAATTTACTGCATTTGTAGGCTCTCAATCTTCTCCAAACTTACAAGAATACATAACCAAAAGAGTTCTTTAGCTACATGTGTCAAACCACCATCTTACCACAAAGCTTAGATGACTGCATTAGGGGTTCTGTGAATGCTTCAACAAAAAAATGATTATGGTGGGTTTGGTGAATTCACGAAGATGGCTATGAATGAGAAAGAATACATATGTGAAAATGGTACACATGTGAAAAGGGTAGAATACATCTGATGAGTGGCGTGGGTAATTTTTTAAGCACCAAAGATGGTAACCTGAAATGACAAAATAAAACGAACCTACAAACAAAGACAAAGAAAACAACAACAAACAAAAAGGAAAAGAAAGAAAATAAGAGAAAATATAAACGAAACAAAACAAATAAAGAAAAACATATTTGGGTGGTGTGGTTAGGGTTGATAGACCGGATCCACAAGTGGAATATCTTCCACTTCCGGAACTTGCCTATCAATTAATACTTTAAGGCGTTGACCATTTACTTTAAAGATTTGACCATCCTTTGGATATTCTATTTCAACCGTCCCGTTTGCAAAAACATTCTTTACTACAAAAGGCCCAGTCCACCTAGACAGAAGTTTTCCTAGGTGCTTACGGAGTCTAGAATCATATAAGAACACTCGATCATTAAGCTTAAACATTTTTCTCAAAATATTTTTATCATGAAACGCTTTCATTTTAGCCTTATAGATTCTAAAGTTCTCATAAGCATGATTTCTCAACAATTCTAACTCGGTCAACTGAAATTTTCTAAGCTTACCTACTTCTCCCATGTCAAAATTGAAATGCTTGATGGCCCAATAAGCTCGATATTCGAGCTCCACAGGTAAGTGGCAAGGCTTTCCAAAAACAAGCCTATAAGGTGACATGCCTAAGGGAGTTTTGAAAACTGTACGGTAGGCCCAAAGCGCATCAACTAGTCTTAAAGACCAATCTTTGCGATCCTAGTTGACCATTTTTTCTAAAATTTACTTAATTTTCCTGGTTGCAAGTTCTACCTTGCCACTTGTCTAGGGGTGGTAGGTAGTAGAGATCTTATGTACCACTCCATATTTTTTCATCAAAGCCTCAAAAGAACAGTTGTAAAAATGTGTACCCTGGTCACTAATGATAGCACGTGGTGTACTAAATCGGGATAACCCATTCTCTTTGAGAAATTTAATTACCGTTCTATTATCGTTGCACCTGCAAGTTGCTGCCCCTACCCATTTTGACACATAATCTACTGCCACAATAATATATTGATATCTAAGAGAAGGAGGAAATGGTCCCATGAAATCAATGCCCCAACAATAAAAAATTTCAATAACTAAAATTGGGTTTAAGGGCATCATATTACAACGGGATATAACTCCTAACTTTTGACACTTTTCACATGAGCGACAATAGATGTTTGCATCTTTAAATATGTTGGGCCAATAAAACCCACACTGCAGAATTTTTGTAGTGGTTTTCTTCCTTGAAAAGTGGTCCCCACAAGCTTGGGAGTGACAAAATTTCAAGACGCTAGCAATCTCTTCATCAGGGATGCAACGCCTTAAAATTTGGTCAGGGTAGTATTTGAACCCAATAGAAATTACGTACCTCAGTCATGAAGTTCCTCTTGTCCTGAGCACTCCAATCCATCGGTATCTCACATGCAACCAAATAATTCACAATATGAGCAAACCATGATAGATAAGTAATAGAAAGTAAATGCTCATCGGGAAAATCATCCCTGATTGGTAGGTGGTCAGAGGTGTCCTCAAATGTGAGCCTCGAGAGTTGGTCAGCCACTACGTTCTCCACTCCTTTCTTGTCCTTGATGGTGATGTCAAATTCCAGCAAAAGTAAAATTCATCGTATTAGTCGTGTCTTAGTATCCTTCTTTGTAAGAAGGTACTTAAGGGCTGCATGATCTGTAAAAATAATAATAGGAGAACCAATCAAGTAAATACGAAACTTATCCAAAACAAACACTACAACTAGCAACTCTTTTTCAGTAGTGGAGTAATTCATCTTAGCACTATTTAGAATTCTACTAGCATAGTAAATGACAAAAGGCTTTCCCTCCCTACGTTATCCAAGTACAACACCTACAGCAAAATCACTGGCATCACACATAATCGCAAAAGGTAAAGTCTAATTAGGTGGTTGCATTATGGGTGTTGATGTAAGCTTGCCAATTAGCGTTTTAAAAGCCTCTTGACAATCTTGTGTCCACTCAAATGGGGCATCTTTAGCTGGGAGGTCACATAGTGGTCTAGATATGGTGAAAAAATTCTGTATAAACCTCATATAAAAGCCTGTATGACCAAGAAAGGATCTCACGTCCTTTACTGTCCTACGTGTAGGCAACTTAGAGATTAATTCAATCTTAGATTGATCAACCTCTATCCCCCTAGAAGAAATAATATGCTTGAAGACAATACTTGAAGGTACCATAAAGTGGCATTTTTCCCAATTCAAAACCAATTCATTCTCCTCAGAATGAGTCAACACCCTATCTAAATTCAATAAGCATGAATCAAAATAAGATCCAAAAACAGTCAAGTCATCCATAAAAACTTCCATGCAATTTTCAACCATGTCACTAAAAATACTCATCATGCAACGTTGAAAAGTAGCAAGTGCATTACACAATCCAAATGGTGTTCTACGAAAAGCATAAGTACCAAAAGGACAAGTAAAAGTAGTTTTATCCTGGTCTTCTAATGCAATTTCAATTTGATAATAACCAGAATAACCATCCAAGAAAAAATAGAAAGGATGATCAGCCACATGCTCAAGAATTTGATCAATAAAATGGAGAGAAAAATGGCTCTTCTGGGTGGCAGCATTCAATTTTCTGTAATCAATGCACATCCGCTACCCAGTCACAAGTTTTGTAGGGACTAACTCTTCCAGGTCATTATTCACCATAGTAACACCTGACTTTTTAGGAATAACCTGCGTAGGACTTACCCATTTACTATCAGCAATAGGATATATGATTCCTGTATCTAATAGTTTCAACACCTCATTCTTCACCACTTCTTTCATAGTAGGATTAAGTCTACGCTGGGGGTCTCTACGAGGGCTAGTTCCTTCCTCCAAATTAATTTTATGAGAACAGACTAGGGGACTAACACCTTTTATATCAGCAATACTCCAACCTAAGGCTGACTTATGCTCACTTAGGGTCCAAATTAATTTCTCACCTTGAGACTCAGACAATTCAGATGAAATAATAACTGGAAAAGTATCACTTGGACCAAGGAAAGCATGCTTTAAACCCTTAGGCAGAGGATTCAATTCAACTTTGGGTGCTTCCACACTTGAAGGAATTTATTTTTCAACTTTCTCAGGCAACTCCTCAAACTTTGGTTGCCATGCCCAAGTGCTATAATCCTGAGTTCTATAAAAAATAGCACAAATATCAACTATATCATATGAATCACTAATAGAATCAAACTCAGAATTAATAAGAGTATTAGTAGTGGCAATGAAAGGCCTACCTAAAATCACAGGAATTTTAGAAGTAGTATCAACAACAAAGCTAGTGTCAAGGATTAGAAAATCAACATGATAATAGAATTTGTCAATTTGAACTAGAACATCCTCTACCACACCCCGAGGTACTTTGATTGAACGGTCAACCAATTGCAATACTACAGTGGTTGGTTTGATTTCTCCCAACCCCAACTGCAAATAAATAGAATATGACATTAGATTCACGCTAGCTCCTAAATCTAGCAAAGTTTGCCCAAACTCATGATTTCCAATACTGAATGCAATGGTTGGGAAACTAAGATTCTTATATTTTGGAGGAATCCGTTGCTCAATTAGAGCACTAACTTGCTTTGTCAGGAATGATGTCTTCTTCACATGGTGCTTTCTCTTAACTGTACACAAATTTTTAATAACTTTTGCATAATTAGGAACTTGTTTAATAACTTGCAAAAGAGGAAGGTTGATTTTTATCTACGGAATGTTCTCCAAGATTTTATTGTTAGGATCCAAAGTTTGCTTATTCAGTTTTAAAGCTTGAGGAAATGACACCTTAATTGGGCTCTTTATTATCTCGGCTTCTTTGGGCAACTCGGCATCACTATTGCTTTGATCCTCTTTCACATCCTCTGATTTGTTCATTGTTAGGATGTGTAATGACTTACCACTTTGTGTCACAATGGCATTCACATCCTTCAAATTCTCTTGTGCCATGTGTTGACCATGGGTTGCGGACTAAGCTTGAGAATAGAACTTTTCTCGCTCATTCACACTCAAGGAGCTCATCAATTTGGACATATGACTCTTTATCTCTTTGTTTTCTTCAACAACCCACGTAATCAAAGGTTCAAACTTTTGGTTAGTCTTACCATGTGCCTCAATAAAAGCATGCAAAGTGTCTTCTAAATGACCTCTAGAAGATGAAGGTGCGTGATATGGTGCAAGATATGATCTAGGGGGTTGTGCAGGCTGCTGGTTTTTAGACTTCCAGCTAAAATTGGAGAGATTGCACCACTTCGAATTATAGGTATCAGAGAAAGGTGTAAAAGGCTTCTTGTACATACCTAAGGCATTACATTGTTCCTCATACATCCCTATCATCTCAGCAAATGTGGGACAGTCTTGGGCAAGGTGATCTACCCCGCCACACACAAAACATGTTCCAAAAAACTCTGCATGATTAGCCACGTGTGTTGGCTTTAAGTTTTTAGTCTTTAAAACCTCTAACTCTCTAGTGAGCACCTCAACCTTAGCCTTTAGATTATCTTCTTCCCTGATATGGTAAATTCCACGACCATTTAGGTTTCCTGCAGGTCGTGACCTATTTGTGCTCTTAGTAGCACTAGGTCCAGTCCAAGTGTGAGCTTTTTCAGCAAGCTCATTGAGGTATTCCATAGCCTCATCTGGATCTTTTTGTAAGAACTCACCATTACACATCATCTCCACAAAATGACGCTCTCTAGGTGTAAGTCCCTCATAAAAATAGCTCACTAAGCGCCAATTCTCATACCCATGGTGAGGACACATACTCAACAACTCCTTAAATCTCTCCCAAGACTGATATAAAGTCTCACTATCCTTTTGTGCAAAGGTGGAGATTTGCCTTTTTAAATCATTGATCTTATGTTGGGGAAAGTATTTATTAAAGAAGACCTGAGTCATCTTATTCCAAGATCCAATAGATCATGGTCTCAGTGAGCATAGTCAACTCTTAGCTCTATCCTTCAAAGAGAAAGGAAAGAACTTAAACAATGTCATCAGTTACATTTTGACTATGAAAAGTCGCAACTACTTCCTCAAACTCCTTAATGTGCACATATGGATTTTCATTTTCCAAGCCATGAAAAGTAGGGAGTAATTGTATCATCCCTGTTTTAAAATCCAATTAACGAGTATTAGTTGAAAACATGATGCATGATGATGTGGTTGTGTGTGTAGGGTGGAGGTAATCCTGAAGGGTTCTAGTGGGTTGATCTCCGTGTTTACTCATTTCCTCATAATTAGAAAAATTATCAAACAAATGATTAGAAAAAATAAACTTTGACTCTGACTCTAACAAAGGTCTACAACCAAACCGACCCAAGGTGTCTCTATATCTGTGCATGCAAGGTAGAGAAAAATGCAACACTAAAAAATAAAACTACAAAAAGATAAAGAAAATAAAATAAAGATGCAGCAAGCTAAAAGAAGGAATGAAGTTACCGCATTTACAAATTTCTGAAAAGAAAAACTATCTAGCAATTCTTATACCGTCTCCCTAGCAACGGCGCCAAAATTTGGTTACGCTCAAAGAATAAATCAGTAGTTATAGCACAGCTTTGGGATGTCGATTCTATAGGGAGACAAATTAAAAGAATGGCAGAAAGAAAAAAGAAACTAAAGAAAAATATTAAATGATTAATGTAGAATAAATATGAATTTTAAATGCAAATTGAAGTGAAGCAAAGTGACTAATGGAAGAAAATACTCAAATTTGACAAACAGTAGAGCGTTGGGAATCCTTTGCACAAATCTGGTATTTTAATTATTCTTAATTCATTGAATACCTCAATTGGGAAGTCAACTCCCAAAATTTTCAATTGGAAGGTCTAGATTTATAAACCAAAATTAAACCAAATGTAACCATTTGAAAAATCATTTACCACTTTTAAAATATGTCAATTATTATCCCCATTGAGAAAATCTAACGATGACAATATACTCAGGGAGCGATATTGCAGAAAAGAACTAAATCAATATAGATAAATAATTGATCCAAACATAATCAAAGAACCAATCCATTCAATAGAAAAAGCATGACTAAATCTATAAATAGAATAAATTCTATAATTATTTAGAGAAGAAAACATCAACGATGAATTGAGAATGATAAACAAAAGAGTTTTATTAATTGAAAATCAAATACATAAATTAAAAATACCATTAACTGTGCAAGATCATCCCTAGCCCTACTTGAGAATTTAGTTACCCATAAATATAATGGACAACAAAAATCTCTAGAGAAAACTGAAGTAAATGGCGGTCATGGAAGTGATTTTCTCCTCTCTACAAAACTGCCTCTTGTGCCTCTCCTCTCTTCAAATCTGCCTCTTGTGCCTCTCCTCCTTGTCTATTTCGTGATAAGGATATGCTTATATAGGGTAGGAAGGAAATCCTAATGTCTTCATAATTTCCGCATAAAAAAATCGCCTAGATTTTAGGACTTATCTTAGCAGCCATGTACGTGCTTCAGGAGTTTGAATTTTGAAATCCTTATTAGAGAAACATTTATAACCCTTTAAAATAGCTTTCTAATGAATGAGAATTGCATCAATACGATATATGAGTAGAAAGTTACGGTAAAAATACTAAAATATGTCCAGACCATCTCCTAGCAAATTTCAGATTTGGATTTCTTGTAGTTTCCTTTTGTGATTTTTTTTTCTTTTTTTGTATTGATCCAAATTGCTCTCAAACCCCATGAAAGTCCTCATTTGAATTTGACTGGGCTTTGACTTGCTCTTTTATAAACTCTAAAATTAAACATAAAAGGAGTATCCCAACATAAATAGAAACTCAATTCAAGAATGCACATTAATTTCTTTGATTTCTATTCACATTTTAGCATTTTAATCCAATAATAAGATATTTAGAGTGCACTTCTATGCACTCATCAGGCATGAATCTCAGTAGAAGGTGGAGACGTGCATTGCTTAGAGTTTGAGAAGGCAGTCGGTTAAAGAATTTTAACGTGAAGATGACTTATAAGATGTCCACGAGTTCGAGTTTGACTCGGTCACAATCATTCAAGAAGTTTTCAAGCACATAAAACTCATTATAGTTATCGCATATATGTTTGTCACATAGACATCTGTCGCTTGAAAGACCAACAGGGGAAGCCGCTCCAAAGTTTGAAAATGAAGAATCACTCCCACTTGACTAACATTGAAGTTGACTCACTTGTTCTAAAGAGGTTGATTCTCACATAGAGATACTGAAAGATATACATATTGTATCGGGGAAACACCTACCCAGCCAACTAACTCGAAGATACCAGACGTGATATGCCTGGGGTATTCTCCTTCCTGTCTATCAGGGGAGGCCAAAACGATAATGCTTTACCCCAATCATCACAGGGACTCTTTCTATGAGTATGAAACTTGTGACAATGCACCGCATGAATGATCAGGGGATACTCTCTTCCCGTCCATGAATATCGACCCATGATAAGGTAAGACACACCCGGATATCACACATAATTAATCCGAAAACAATCATATTCAAGAAATTAGAAAATATTATGTAAATATATTCATGACCATAATGGCTAAACACATATTAATTCATGATCAGAAAGCAGGAGATTACTGAGTATGCATATGCCACTTTCATACATTCTCACAACATTCATCCCATATTCCTAGTACTGTCTTAGAAGCTAACCTACCTCACTGCTTTAGAATTACAATGGTTCCGCACTGCTCCTTTCTTCGTCTCTTTTGAAGTCATTTGCTTCCTTCAAAGAATCCGAGTCCAAGGGCTCTCAAATGTTCACGATCTCAAAAGTGAGATTTTTTCCCTTGTCCAAACCTTTTATAGGGCAGGATTGTTAGATATCCTTTTGACCTATTTTTGATTCTAGGCATGCTTGAAAAGGAGTCCTTTAGTCTGAGTCAACCTACTGCAGGATGACAAAGACAGACTAGAAAGACATGGTTCACATGTCCTTATGGCCTGCCTTACGGTCAGTCCTCAGTCTCTCATTGAGTGAGGGTCTTTCACATGGTGTTGGATTATACCTCTAGGTTCAAATGATATGATGTACCGGGTCATAAACTTTTCTGCAAACCCACTTCGAATGTTGCTTTAAGATTGAGTGTAGGTTTCTATGTATGGCACTGGAACCTTCTGAGCATTTTTGTGTTGTTCTAGAAAGCTCCCATATCTACCATAGTCCATCTTTGATCATTGCTTGCCTTGAGCAGGTAACTCTCTTTCTCACCCAAGCTATCTGCCTCTTCAGCTCCTCGTTCTCACGTTTGTACATTAGGTGGCTTTTCTAACTTGCCTACCATAAGATAAAAAGTTCTTTTTCAACCTACATAGGGATGTGTTTGACAGGCTTTCTAGAAAGTGTTTGCTCATCCACATACTAGACTAGTTGAAATTTTGTTGCGCCTACATCTATCTTTCACCAAACCATTAGAGTGGCTTATCATCTTTGCCTTCCGCTCTCACTTGATTGGTGGTTTGTCTCCTTGCACCAGAGCAGTCCTCATATCCTCTGATCCTTACAAGGAATTGCATCCTCGAAATTAGGGGAGGGTTCTCCTTGTTTGGCCTTCCAAGGGGGGGAAGCTACACGGGGGATTCGTCGATGCCTCTAGGTTAGCAGGCTGACCTTCACCATCATAGATTAGGATATGGTATTATACTCTGATGTCTCCGTCATTTGCTCCATCAGCTATCTCCATTGGTTGTGCTCTCTCATATCCTAGCTCCTTCGCTAGATTTGACTTCATAGGAGTAAATTGAAGGCTTACCTATAGCCTTAGTCTTGCCCTAGACTTGACTTATGTACCCTTGCCTCGTGGGTTACGGCACACTCATTACAACTCGAATAAATATGAAAAATGTTCTTGCATGACCCATTTACGTTCCTAAGTAAACCCCTCATTTTCCGCATCTCCCACTGCACCTTTAAATCCAAACTACGATATGACTTTAGACTGCAATCTAACTTATTTAAATCATAATCTTTGCTTCTTCCAATCTACGATTCGTAATGATGTTTCTAAATAAGTGAGATTCAGTTGTAGTGGAATTATATCCAAACTAATTACTTAGGATTGCTAATTCCTAAAACTTTTCTTAACGAGGAAACATGGAACATGTTGTGAATCCCTTCGTATTCAATTGGTAATGCAAATCGATACACTATTGGGCTTACCCTTTCCATTACTTGCTATAGTCCAATGTACCTTGGGCTTAATTTTCCTTTTAGCCCAAATCTCTTAACTCCCTTCATAGGTGATTCTTGAGGTACACCTAGTCACCTTCCTAAAAGGTCAACTCCCTTCTTTTTATGCCAACATAGTTTCTCTAGTTACTTTGAGCAGTAGCCATCATCGCTTGTATGAGTATGACTTGTTCTATCAACTCCTGGATGATCACTAGTCCAATTACTCTAACTTTTCCTACTTCATCCCAACATATCGGAGATCTACATTTCCTCCGATACAATGCCTCATTGGGAACCAATTGGATGGTAGCCTAATAAGTGTTATTATATGCAAACTCAATAAGGGGGACAGGTAAACATGCTCTCAACAAGTGGGACTTGGTATACATGCTCTCAACATTTCCTCCAATGTCTAAATGGTTCTTTCCGATTGTCCGTTGGTTTGGGTATGGTAAGCACTACTAAATTTTAGCTTAATTCACATCATTGCTGGTAAACTCCTCTAAGACGTAAATCTCAGATCTTGGTCCGATACTATAGCATTGGGAACTCTATGTAACCTAACTATCTCAATGTGTAGTAGTGATCGGTAAAAAGTGGGCACTCTTAGTCAACCGATCAATAATTACCCATATGGCATTCTTAACATTGGGAGTTTAGGGTAATCCAACCACAAAATTCATGGTAATGTCTTCCCATTTACATTCTAGAACAGGCTAAGGCTATGGGTTTCTAGCTGGTCTTTGATGCTTGGCTTTGACCCTACTACACGAGTGCATCTTTGAATAAAGTGGGCGATGTCCTACTTCATTCCTTCCCATTGGAGCCATTTCCTAAGATCTCGGTACATTTTCATACCTCTAAGGTGTATCGAATATGGCGAGAAATGAGATTTGACGAGTATTCATTCTACAATTTTTGAATTAGCTGGAACCACTTTTTGGCCCCTATATAGTAGGTTTCCATCCTTAACCAAACTAAAATGTAATGGTCCCTTACTTTTTCAGACTCTTTGTCGAATCTCTAGCAAATTTGGATCCTTTTCCTACTGATCCTTTAGCTTATCGAATTCGCTTACTCTCAACTATTGTATGGCAGTGAGTATTTCCTCTGATGGAAAATCCTTTATCATTAGGTGTTTCATCCATTCCAAAAGTGAGTGCCCCTCTATGCAATCTCCCATGACTTTTGCTTTTAATTTGCGACTTAGTGCATAGGCGATTAAGTTGGCGTTTCCCGAGTAATACTTGATTTCACACTGATAGTCACTAATGGTTCCCAACCATATCCATTGTCTTATAT
This sequence comes from Carya cathayensis, assembly GCA_011037825.1. Classification (NCBI taxonomy): domain Eukaryota; kingdom Viridiplantae; phylum Streptophyta; class Magnoliopsida; order Fagales; family Juglandaceae; genus Carya; species Carya cathayensis. The sequence goes on along the minus strand of QGSO01000221.1, from coordinate 44,744 downwards.
TGAGATTCTTCTGGTTAAGGAGATGTTTCAAACTCTTGTGATCTGTTTATAGCTCACACTCTCCACTGTATAAGTAGTGCCAACAAATCTTCAAGACAAACACCATTGCTGCTAGTTCCATGTTGTGAGTGGGATAGTTTTTTTCATGGTCTCTCAATTGCCTTGACGCATAAGCCACTACCCTTCATCCTTGCATTAGGATGCAACCTAATCCATACTTTGATGTGTCCCTAATCACCACAAATGGTTTCTGAGGCTTGAGCAAAGCTAGAGTAGGGGCCATGGTCAATCTCCTCTTTTGTTCTTTAAAGCTCTACTCATACTTGTTAGTCCAAGCAAATTTAATATTCCTGTTGGTTAACACTAAGAAAGGCCTTGAAAACCTAGAGAACCCTTCCAAAAACTTTCAATAGTAACCAGCTAAGCTAAAAAAACTCATCACCTCGTGCACTGAGGTAGATCATTGCCATTCCACTACCACCTTAATCTTATATGGGTCAACCGCAACTCCTTCCTTAGGTATCACATGACCGAGGATATTTACTTCCTCTAGCCAGAACTCACACATGTTGAGTTTGGAGAACAATTGATGGTCCTTGATTTTGCCCAACACTAATCTTAAATGATCTATGAACACTACTACAAACAAGTCCAGGAATGGTTGAAACACCCTATTCATAGGGTTGATAAAAGCTGCTACGGTGTTAACTAACCCAAAGGGCATCACTATAAAGTCAAAATGGCCATACCTTGTTCAAAAACCTGTCTTTAGTATTGTTTGCCTTCCTAAATCCTCAATTGTTGATATCTTGACCTAAGATCAATCTTAGAAAACACCACAGCTCCTTGTAGTTGGTCAAAGAAATCGTCTATCCTAGGTAGCGGGTACCTATTCTTTATGGTTACCTTATTCAGTTTTCGATAATTGATGTTCATCCCAAGGGTTCCATCCTTCCTTTCCATGAATAGCACTAGTGCTCCCCAAGATGAGATACTAGGCTTGATAAACCCCATCGTTAACAACTCCTGTAGTTGGACCTTCAACTCTTTTAATTCAGCCGGTGCCATCCTATAGGGCGCCTTGTGTACTGGAACTATCCCTGGTTCTATCTCAATCGAGAACTTGATTTCCCTAGGAGGGGCCAATCCTGATAGTTCTCTAGCCACCTTAAGAAATTCACTTATTACAGGTATATCCTTGATCATCTCTGGCATTGACTTTAACTTGCTTCCTCAGAAGGTTTGATCTTTCATTCTGAGCATGCAAACTTTCACAGTCCTCTACTAGCAAACTATACTTGCAAAGTGCCTAAACAACTAGTCCAAACCTAAAATGACATTGAATCCCAACAAATTGAATACTATTAGGTTCACCTTTAATAGGACTCCACCTAACTCTAAGGGGCACTCCTTAACGCTTTTGGTACAGAACATCGTTCCTCCATTGGGTAATCTACTGAGACTCCCAATCCATTTGTCCTCATACTGGTTTAATGACAACATGATTTTCACTATATCGGCAGAAATAATTGGATTGAAAAGAGCTCTAATGTACTCCACCTTCCACCACTTAATCTCTTGATCAATAAGTGTATCCACTGTGCTTCCATATGGTCTCCTTGCAGTGTATCCATTTCCTGCTCCAGAGGCTTATGACAAGGGATCCATGCATTAGACCATATCTTAATATCTTTCCCACAAGGAAATTTAGAAAATTAAGTTGATAAATCTAAGATTATGGTAGGTTTAATGATTCCTATAGGTTTAATTTTGAAGCAAAGGGTAATGCTATTATGCCCTAACTTATACTACTCATTTTGTCTCCTTGATGTGGCACCACAACGTGGTACAATGTGGCCTATTAAAAAAATTTAAAACATAAACATAAAAGGATTGAGGGAATTTAGGATTTTAATCTTCACCTTTTGCGTTTTCGGGTGCCGTTTTGTTTTGCATATACATTTTTAAAATTTTTTAATAAGTCACATGACACCACATTGTGGTGCTACATCAAGGGGACAAAATGAGTGACATAAATTAGAGGGCATAGTAATATTACTCTAAAACAAATTTTGAAGACGTGATGGTTGAGATTGTAAATTCGGAGGTTAGATAAATTACCATGGAATTTGAAAAACATGATAATGTGAGAATGCGAAATGAAAGTACTCTTTATTTTGATAGAGTAGTGCTTTATGTATGTACATTTTTGTGCACAAGTATTATACATGTTGAGTATCTATCCCATTTTATCAGTTTTTCCTTTTTTAATTTGAATTTTTGAATTTTAAAATCATCACAATTTCAATAGCTGACATGCCCGCATATATAGTTATGTGCTTAAAACCAATTATTCATTATCCAATGATTTTTTTGAACTTAGAAATATTTATCAAAATCTATTCGAGTCTAACCAAATGATAAACATATTGTCTAACAAAATTAGATTTATGGGGAAAAAAAAATAGTGCATTATTATGATAGCCTTAAAATGATTTTGGTAAGTTTTATAGGTTAAAATGTTTATTTTAAAAATTAATTATTGGTGCATGATGTTGTAGGAACGTTAAATAGTAATATTACGTTAAGTATTGATTAAAATATTTTTGCTGTTATAATTAAAATAACGTATTTGTCACTCTCATAGTGCATAATTGTACTTGCAACTAGATTTTTTCCTAAGAAAATAAGTTGATATGAATATCATGCTAAATTAAAAAAGAAAAAGAAAAAAAGAAGAAGTAAATAATTAAAAATAAATAAATAAAATATTTAAAATCGAATTGAATTTATTTATTTACTTTTATTGGAATTTCAACAGTCCTTGAAAAGTCGCATCAATACCAAATTACCAATTAATTTGACATATTTCTTTCTTTCGTTTTTTTGTTTTTTATTTGGAAAAGAACATACTGAATTTCGTTTATCTTTGAGAAATGCTACACAATCTTCCAACACTCCACACTCCACTTTTTTTCAATTTTTTTAATATTTTTTTTTGAATTTATTCTTTTTAAATAAATTTAATTCTTTTATTCATTATTTATATATTAAATATTTGATAAAAGATAAAATAATAAAAATTAAAAAAAAATGTGGAGTGTGGAGTGTGTGTGAATAGTAGGAGGTTGCGAAGATTTTTTCCTCTTTTAATATGAGCAATCTCACATCGTTCAAACTTAGCCAAAACAGATTTAGCATCCCAAAGTATAGGCCTTGCCCTTGAGAGATTCATACTGACAGATTTAAGGCAACGAACCACCTGCAATGCATCCCCTTCCAACATGATTCTCTTCAACCCAATCTCATTTCCAAACTCAATAGCTTGCAAGGCTCCTTGACATTCTGCTACGAAAGGATCAGTGGCCATTCTTCTGTGCGTACTTCTTGATGCAATGACCATACCTTCAGCATCTCGAATAATGATCCCAATGCCCACGTTACCTTCCCTGGAATTAGTCGCAGCATCCCAATTGACCTTATAGGATCCCACTGGAGGAGGACCCCACCTCAACTGGACTGTATCTGCATCACGAATGGAAACATAACTGGCAACCTGACGGTCATGAAAATCAGATAACACAGTTCTAGCCTGCTGCACTACCTCATTTGGGTGATGAACCTTCCTTGGAAGATAAATAAATTCCTTCTCTGCCAAATCTTCTTTGCTGTCATAACAAACTCTTCTACCTCCTCCTGCTCATTTCAGTCAACCTAATAAACAGCTGCATAAAATCAGAGCCACCACCTCCATATTTCTAAATTTGTTTAAAAGAACACCCCCATGGATAGATACACTTGGGCAAACAATAGAGATGGTAGACTATTCACTAAGGAAAGACTTGATAGAGTGCTTGGAAATTCCCCATGGATTGCTATGTTCGAAGACCACTCTATTTATCACCTAGTAGCATACTCCTCAGACCACAGACCCTTACTCATAACCATTGATAACAAGCTCAACAGGCTAAGGAAAGAAATAATTTTTAGATTTGAAGCCAAATGGAGTAAAAGAGAGGGCTGTGAAGCTTTAATCAAAAGAACATGGGAGAACCTCAAAGAAACTCATGATCCTATTTGCAACACTCTTCAAGGCTTAAGGAACTGTCAGTCAGGTCTGCGACAATGAAGCAAAGAATTGCATAAGCTAGACAAGGAACTCCTACAGTCAAAATTGACCATGCTCAACCACCTCAAAGAACAGAATGAAGGTCAACACAATGCTGAAATTAGAGAACTCCATAGGGAGGTGGACCAGTTACTTGATGAGGAAAACACAAAGGCAACAAAGAGCCAAACAAAACTGGCTCAGGGAGGGGGACAAAAACACCTCTTTTTTCCACAAATGTGCTAACCAGAGGAAAAAGCATAACACTATCTCTAAGATTTTAAATGAGGCAGGTCAGGAGATAACTAGTAAGGAAGGAATTAGTTGTGAAATCCAACACCATTTCCAGAAACTTTTTACCTCATCCAACCCCACTAGAATAGCTGAATGCCTGACACACTACCTTGCAAACTCAAAACAGAAATGAGAACTACCCTATCCCATGCTTTCACAGAATATGAGGTTAAGGAGGCCATGTTCAACATGAATTCATTGGGATCTCCTGGACCAGATGGATTTCCAGTAGTCTTTTTCCAAGACCATTGGTTGACAGTGGGGCCAAGAAGCAATCCTTTATGCTCTAAATGGAGGCAGTTGGTCCAATGCTGTAAATGAGACCTACATTGCCCTTATTCCCAAGAAATCAAACCCATCGCAGGTAACAGATTTTAGGCCAATTAGTCTATGCAATGTTTTTTATAAAATCATTGCAAAGACAATAGCCAACAGACTCAAGCTTGTATTACCTGCACTTATTTCCCCTACACAGACATCTTTTGTCCCTAACAGGCAGATCACAGACAACATCATAGTATCTTTCGAGGCCCTCCACACAATGAAGACCAGATTAAAAGTAAAAGATGGTTATATGGCACTTAAGCTCGACATGAGCAAGCCCTACTACAAGATTGAATGTCCATTCTTGATAGAAGTTTTGAAGAAACTTGGTTTTGAGCATCACTGGATCAATCTGATAATGAGATGTGTAGAGACAGTCTCCTACTTCATTCTCATCAATGGAGAATCACAAGACAACTTCCACCCAACAAGAGGTCTCAGACAAGGGGATCCTCTATCCCCCTACCTGTTCATTATGTGTTCTGAAGCCTTGAGTTGCATGCTGAACCAAGTTGAGCATTCTAAGATTATAATAGGTCTGCCAATCAAGAAAAATAAACTCTCCATTAACCACTTATTTTTTGCAGACTACGGTATCCTCTTTTGCAAAGCCAATTCCATTGAATGGAGCAATTTATATCACTTGTTGGAAACTTATGAGGCTGCATCAGGCCAGAGACTAAACAAGGAGAAAACCTCCTTATTCTTCAGCTCAAATACCAGAGAGGTCACCAAAGCTATCATCACTAGCATTGCAGGGATAAGGGGCACAAATGCATATGAAAAGTATCTAGGACTCCCTGCTCTAATTGGAAGATCTAGACATCACTCTTTCAAGGGTATTCTAGATAAGGTGTAGGCAAGAATCTCCAACTGGAAGAATAACTTCCTCTCCCAAGCTGGCAAAGAAGTACTTATCAAAGCCATCATTCAGGCCATCCCAGCTTATAGCATGAGTATCTTCAAGCTTGCCAAACAGTTAGTCCATGAACTCAACAAATTGGTGAGGAACTTCTGATGGGGTCAGCAGACTCAGGAGTTCAAGATCCACTGGGTGGGCTGGAACCAAATGAAGAAGGCCAAATGCAAGGTGGATCTTGGCTTCAGAGACTTTACAAACTTCAACCTTGCCTTTCTAGCTAAGCAAGGATGGAAACTAGTCTCCAATCCTAATTCTCTAGCTGCCCAAGTGCTCAAGGAAAAATACTACCACAACAAAAAGTTTCTCACAGCAAAACTGGGGCAAAACACCTCCTTTGTGTGGCAAAGTTTTCTAGCAGCAAGACCCTTGCTCTTGGAGGGGATGATGTAGAGGATTAGAGATGGAGAGACAACCGAGATATGGAGGGATAAGTGGCTTCCCAAACCAAATACTTTCAAGCCTTAGGACTCAATTAGATTTCTACATGAGGACACAAAAGCATCGTTCCTCATAGACAATTTTACTTTCCAATGGAAAAGGGACTTGGTTTCCTCCCTGTTTACTAAGGAAGAGGCAAAGTTGATACTGAAAATTCCAATTAGTCCCCTCTCCAAGCCAGACAGGTTATATTGGAGATACACCTCTTGAGGCCATTTTACTATCAAGTCAGCCTACCACCTCCTTAATGAGTTGGAAGACCAAACTAGAGGTCAATCCTCTAACCCCAGACCTCTTCAAGCACCATGGACCAGATTATCGAAACTAAACATCTCCAATGCCACTAAAACTTTCCTTTGAAGAGCTTGCCTTAAAGCTCTACCCACTTGAGCCAATTTAAAAAGAAGAAAGGTGACAGAAGACCCAGCATGCCCCATCTACTTACAGACAACAGAGACCATTGAACACACCTTTTGGGATTGTCCATCAGCAAGGGATGTTTGGGCATTGAGCAATAGGAAATTTCAGAAGGCTAGCACACATTCTCGTCCATTTGCAGAGAAGTTAGAAAGCTTAGAAGAATCACTGGGGATAGAAGAGTTACTCACCTTTGCTATCACCTCATGGAACATTTGAAAAAGAAGAAACAAAGTGGTCTTCAAAGGTCACCTCCCACCTCTATGGTCAAACAATCTCAACAATTGGTAGAAGACCTTCAACAGCTAAATTTGAGTAAGAAGGCCAAGACATTGAGCTAGCAGCATAGTACCCAATGGGAGGCTCCCCCTCAAGGAAAAATCAAAATTAAATGGGATTCAATTGACAAAGTTTCATGCAAGGTGGGGGTGGGAGTCATTATCTGAGACTGGGAGAGTCAAGTGTTAGCAACCCTTAGGATGAATCATGATTTGTTTCTGGATCCTCATATGGCAAAAGCCTTTGCAGCTTTCTAGGACAACCATAGGAACTCAAAGGTTGGGACAATCACTTCAGCATCTGTTCTTGAGAAAACGACATCAATCAATGAATCATTCCAACACTTATGATCTGAATCAATAAGTTTGGAGACCAGATCATCACTGCTGAGAATCTGTATTGGACTCTGGAATCGATAGGATGATGGCTTAGGAAGCCATCTGTCCTTCCGAATCCTAATTTGTTGCCCATTCCCTACCCTCCACAAGGATCCCTCAGTTATCAGTTCTTTAGCTGATTAAATACTCCTCCATATATAAGAGGGATTAGACCCAATCTTAGCTTCAAAGAAGGAGGAACTGGGAAAGTATTTCAACTTCAAAACTCTAGAGGATAAGGAATCAGTACTTTGAATAACCCTATAAGCTTGTTTAGCTAATAGAGCCATATTGAAACTATTTAAGTCCCTAAATCCTAACCCTCATGCATTTTTAGACTTCTCCATATGAGACCAAGAAACCCCATGCACCTTCCTTTCAAATTGCTAATGATTCCACCAGAAATGATACATGATGCGATTAATTTCCTTGAGAAGAGATAGAGGCAATTTAAACACTCCCATGCAACAAGTTGGCAAGGCTTGCACCACAGCTTTCAATAGAATCTATTTCCCAGCTTGAGATAGGAATTTGGTCTTTCAATTACTGATTTTGCTTCTCACCCTGTCCACTGTCTCACAAAAGGCTTTCCTCTTGGCTCTACCAATGATGGCAGGAAGACCAAGATACTTCTCATGTGAATTAGTAGCTCGAACCCTAGCAATACTCAAGATGTATCTTCTAGTTGCCTCTTTAGTGTTCTTGCTAAAACAAATAGAAGTTTTGTCTTTATTTAACCTCTGACCAGAGGCAGCTTCATAAAGACTAATAATCTCCAATAATCTACTCCATTCCATAGCATTAGCTCTATAAAACAATAAGCTATCATCTGCAAAAAAAAAAAAAAAAATGTTTAATTGAAATTTTCCCATTAGCTAAAGGAATACCAGATATGACCCTTGATTCCTCAACTTGATTGAGTAAAGCACTTAAAGCCTCTGAACACAGGATAAAAAGGTAAGGAGAGAGTGGATCTCCTTGCCTAATACCCCTTGAAGCATTAAAATAAGTTTGAAGAGCTCCATTGATAAGAATAGAATAAGTCACTGAGTTGATGCACTTCATAACCAACCTTATCCACTTAGAATGAAACCCCATTTTAACCAAAACAGCTTCTAAAATGCCCCACTCCACCCTATCATAAGCTTTGTTCATGTCAAGCTTTAAAGCCATAAAACCAGTCTTCCCTCTCAGCTTATTATTCATTGTATGTAGAGCCTTATAAGCAACTATAACATTATCCATAATTAACCTACCTGGGCCAAAAGCACTTTGAGTAGGGGATATTACTTCTTGAAGTACTTTTTTCAACCGTTGGCCAGAATTTTAGAGACAATCTTGTAAGTGACATTGCATAATCAATTAGGTCTGAAATTAGTGACCTTTCGAGCAGTTTTCTTCTTAGGTATAAGAACCACATGAGTCTCATTCAACTGCTCAATCTCTCCATTAGAATTCAAGAATTTCAAAACAGCTCCCACCACATCATCACCTACTAATTCCCAATGATGCTGAAAAAAGCCTGCAGGAAAACCATCTAGCCCTGGTGAACTTGAAGGATTCATCTGAAAAACTACAACTTTAACTTCCTCAACTAAGAACTCATTAGTTAACAATCCATTCATCTCTTTTGTAATCTTTGGTACTAAAGGTCTGAGACATTCTACATAATTAGCATGGTCTGAGGTAGCAAACAATTCTTTATAAAACTATTGAAATAAACCTACAATTTCCTCTATCTTTGTTGTAACAGACCCATCTTCTCTTTCAGACCTTGATAGCATTAGTTCTTCTTCTCTGGTTTGCATATGCATGAAAAAACTTTGTGTTTTGGTCACCATCTTTGTGCCACTTTTGTTTTGCCCTTTGTTTCCAGTTGATGTTATCTTTTTCTAACAGCTTATCAATTTCCTTTCGTTTCAATTTAAAGCTACCAGTTAAGTCACCTTTGTTTGCAGCTTACATCTTTGAGATTTCTTCTAAAGATTGCAATCTTTCATACTTGAAAGATAGCAAAATTGTATTAACCCCCACTGTGATCCTTTTACCTCTAGCCAAAGGAGTACGGAAATCCAATTCAACCTGAACCCTTAAACATTTACCCCAACCCCAACCTTCCTCAATAACATCCACACTAATCACCTTACCAAGAGAAGCCCCAATTCTCAATCCCACCTCCTTAATCATACCACATAAAGGAAGATTGTGAATTTGTACCGAAAAAGGCTTAGAATTGAACTTAATCTCATTTAAAGGAATGGATCCATCAAATTTTTGAATGGCCACAATACTCCTATGAAAACTATGGCTACCAAGCATTATTTTCTTCATATCTGATTGATTTTGGAACTCAATCAGAAATTTATAATCTCCTACTTCATTAAAAGTCACCCAACCTATCAACTTCCAGACTAATGTCATAGTATGCCTAAATGCTCCTCGGTTGGCACCTTTCTCAGAGACAATTAAACAAAGAAGGCAATGCTTACCTCTTATTGCAGACTCCTTGACAGTTTCATCAGATAAAACCACCATCTTCTTCTCCACTTCAGTCAATTGTGACCCATCCCACCTCTTAAACAGATCACTCTCTTCCATCTAGTCGAAATTCAAAGCATGCAAAACCATTCAGAAACCACTTATAACACTCAACTCTCAGAGCTCATTGAGAGACTAATTCTTCGTATGAAAACAAAGAAACTCACACCCTACTCTCTCAGGGAAAGAGAAGGACCTCCTTTTTTTCATAACCTCAAGAAATTCATGTTTCTTTATCAATTAATTTGACACATTTCGTTGCAAAGAACAGGTGCAAAAATTAAAATAGGAAAAATTATCGAATACAAAAACAAAGAAAAAATATAATCCATAATCCAAAAAAAAAAAAAGAAGCAAAAATCAATTTCTAAGAAGCAAAAATAATTAAATATCTGAGAAACAAGAAAATTAAAAAAGTAAAAAACAAAACACTCAAAAGAAAATTGAAAGCACAAAATATAAAATATAAAAATAAGAATAGTCTTAAAAATGTGAAAACTAAATTCATAAACAAGAAATTAAAAAAGAAAAAATACTAAAAATGAAAATGAAAAAAACATATAGTAAGTTAAAAAGAGAGCAATAATAAATTAATAATATATTTTTTAAAATGATGATATGCAAATTTATATATATTATATTTGAAGGGAAAATGCCATCATTCATTTATCAGAGAAACTTACATTCATACCCAGATACATTTGGGTCATCTTCATATGAAACATGCATCATAAACCAAAATAATGCGTTTGGAGCTCTACTAGTACATTATTTTCTTTTTTGAGTAGTCTCATCTTTACTATTGCTGATATTTTCTTACAGACAAACATCCAAGAAACAACACTCTCTACCTAAATAGAGACTCAACCACATCCTTCGTAGAAAAAGTGGACTCAACCTCTACATACAAAAGTCCAAAAGTCAATTTTTTTTTAATTAACAATAAGAAAACCAAAATGGAAAGTAATAAGATATATGCGAAAAATGACAAATTACAGTTTAGATCAACTCTGGTAGACTTTGAAATCTATGACGGCCTGTGAAGGCAACACACTTGTCTCTTTTTAGCCATAAAGGTTAGATCTGAAAGGTTTGGTGGTGGCGGGTCTAATGATCTGGTGCGTGTGTCGAGAAGAGCTGCTGGAAGGGTTGGCGTATGACGACCACACATAGATGTGTGTGGCACATGAGAACCACAAATTGTGATTTTTGCAAAACTACTACTTTCCTCCAAACGATTTTGGACTTGTGAATCTGCTTGTGCCGCGTATGTCTCTCACGAGTTGTCAGAAAGATGTGCTGGAAATATTTTGAATAATAAATGTTCTATGTGCAAACACTTTGTAAACTAAAGAATAAAACAACAAGACAAAATTAAAAGAGAGAACCCGATGTTAAGGGCGTTGTGATGGACACTTTCCTAATAGTAGATTCCGCTGTCTCTAAATTTAAACATGCGCTAAGTTTTTTGACAGTATACTTCCAAGATACAACAACATTAATTCCTGTTAATCTCCTTGTAGGTGCACACAAAAGGAGATCCTTGAACCCAATATAAAATAGCCAAAGTCCAAAGAAACAAAGATTAAAAGAAATAGGAAGTGTTTTTCTAATTTTTGTAGAGAATTTGAAGAAATTAAATTTATTGGTGGAGCTCCCTATTTATAGAGAATGAAATGACACTTGTGAAAAGTCACAACTTATATAAATGAAATGGTACTTTCTGAAAAATCACAACATAAGAATGAAATGGTACTTGTGAAAAGTCACAACTTATATAAATGAAAAAGTATTTGTGAAAAGTCACAACTAAAATGGATGAACACTTTTGAGAAATCACAACTTCTCAAATATTAGAGAATACATTGAAAATATTTCTAATTCGCCAAAGAGTACAACCCTTTGTTTGGTTGGCAAGCAGTTAAGGTTTTTGTCTCCAAGAGGGATGCATTGATTCAAGTTACCATGACACATTTTTATTTAAATCTAGACAACCAAAATGATACATTGAACAATGGTAATGATTCATGTTATTTTTACCTAATATTAAATATTTTAATCAATTTTTAGTCTAAAAACCAACAAGCTATAGATCTGTCTTCTTTGACCTTGAAGAAATTAAGCAAAATAAAACTTGATAGATAATGTGAGTGAATGGAGGAATGAGGGAATAAGCTTCTCTCTCTCTTGCACAAATCAGATCTAGAGTCCATAATTTTTTGAGAGATAGAGGGAAGAAGGAGCAAGGGTTATATATACACTATAATATATTGGTAGTAGAATCAAAACAATCAAACTAGAATTCAAAACGCAACAAAACGAAACTTAGGAAGATCGATTTATCATGTGAAGTGCTGGGTTAAGTGTTCTTGACAATGCACCCGAAATATGCACATTAGTGAAATTGGCTTTTTTTAAGCATTTTTAAAACATTCTTAACTATTAATAAAAAAAATACAAATTTACTAGTGATCACTTCCTTAACTTTTAAGAAAAAATAAAAAGATAAAAAAAATTATAATATATGTATGGACACATTTAACAGAACGATGAACATATTTATGAGTCATAATAGTATTTTCCAGTTATTTTTAAGTTTAAAACCATGAGGTTTGTTAAATCCACCAAACTCATTTGGTTACAAAAAATATCTTATCTCATCTCATTTCATCATTACAACTTTTCCAAATTCTCACACAAAATATAACAAATAATTCAACTTTTTCAAATCTCCAAACAAAATTAATATTAAAAAAATCATATTATAACAATATTTTATTAAACTTTTAACAAAACATCTCATCTCATGTCATCTGAACTATGTAACCAAATGTAGCCGATGGGTCTACCAATAGAATGCATTGATTCATTCTTGTTTTTTTTTTCCTTAAACATTAGTAAGAAATACATTTTTTAATGTTTAAGAAAAAAATCAATTCAGTATATTTCTTAATTGATGAAGGTGTCATTTAGGCCCTATTTGGATTTTAAACTGAACTGAGATCAACTTAATTCAATCTAATTTTAAAGTAAGTCTAACATCTAAACACTCAATTCTCAAATCACTAAACTTGTCTCAACTCAAAACTTTTTTACATATGACACCCACAACTTCCTTCAACTCAATATCTTACTATATGTGGAATTCATAACCTTTTTCAACTTCCCATAAATACGTCTAAATTCATCTTAATATCCAAACACATCTAAATTCATCTTAGGTAGGCTCCACAAAACTCATTACACTATCTCAATTCACTAATATTCATAAAGAATTCAACTCATTTCAACTCAGCTTAACATTCAACTCACTAATATTCTAAAATCCCTATATGGCCTCAAGTAAGCCTCCCGCAACTGATTTTTTAAACTAACCACTGTGCTTATTGATGCAAGTTTTCATCAGTCTCAAGTAGACCATTTTTTATTTTACTCTAGTGACTCACACCAGCATCACTCTTGTCCTTGTTTATGTTGATGACGTTCTGGTTGTTGGCAACGACATTTCCAAGATCGAGGTATTTAAGATCATTCTCTCTACACACTTCAAAACCAAGGGACTCGGTTCTCTCAAATATTTCCTTGGTCTTGAAGTTGCTCACTCTCAGAAAGGCATCTTCCTTAACCAATGCAAGTATGCACTTGATATCTTGATTGATAGTGGATAACTTGGCGCTCGGGCCACTCACTTTCCCATGGAACAAAATTTGAAATTCACCGATCATGACGACAATCTCCTTACCGACCCTAGGGCCTATCGATGACTAGTTGGATGTCTCATTTACTTGACTATAACATATCTTGACATTGTTTTTGTAGTGAATATTCTTAGTCAGTTTAGGCATGCTCCTCAAGTTCCACACAAGCAAGCTACCATCCGTGTTCTCTACTATCTCAAAAGTAGTCCAAATTAGGGCATTTTTTTTTTCTCTTCACTGGCAATTTGCATGTCACTGCTTACACGAACTCAAATTGGGCCAACTGCCCCTCTACCTGACAGTCTACCACAGGGTACTTCATCCAGTTTGGCATGAGCCCAATTTCTTGGCAAACAAAAAAAATAATCAACAGTGGCACGTTCCTCCATTAAAGTTGAAAATCGCGCAATGGTAGTCACTACTTGTGAACTCACTTGGTTGAAATAGCTCCTCACGGATCTTGGTGTTTCTCATTCTGAGCCTATCATCCTCTATTGTGACAATCAATCTGCTCTACATATCGCTCACAATCCTGTCTTCCACGAGCACACCAAACATATTAAGATTGATTGCCACATTGTTCATGACAAAATTCGGGTGGGACTTCTTATAGCCGTTCACATATCTTCACGTGAGCAAGTTGCAAACATCTTCACCAAAGCATTGGGACACAAAACTTTTCCATCATTTTCTATCCAAGTTGGGCATCACGGATCTCCATGCACCAACTTGAGGGAGCGTGTTGGCAAAATCAAATATTCTCACAATTCCACCTAATCAGTAATCACTTGATCTTAGGCAATTTGACATTTAATTGTAATTATTTCCATGTTTTGATAGTTACCATAGAGAGCTAGGCGTGTATCTATTTATTTACACATTCTTACATTGTAATATCATACTTCCAAAATATACAAAATTCAATATTTGACATTTTTTGTGGTCAAAATAATTTTTTTTAGTGAACCACATTCCATAAGCATGATAAGGGGGACTAGGATGCCCTGGCCTAATTGTTTTGAATTATCTTGTCCTTCCATTTCAAATAGAACATAAAGGAATAGTTAAGATGTTGTCAAGTGTTCGTTAGAAACAAAAAAAGAAAAAAAAATTGCTAATCAAGTAAGCGAAGGATAATGCTGAATGTTTGTTCTACAAATTTTTTCGTATTAATTTATAAACTGACATAATTTAATATAATTTATTAGATTATAATTTTTTTATTATTATAAAATAAATTTGGTATATTATATTTAGGCCTTATTTAGAAGTTGAACTGAACTGAGATTATATCAATTCAATCATTTTAAGCTAAATCTAACATTTAAATACCCAACTCTCAAATCACTAAACTCATTTCAACTCAAAATATTTTTACACGTGAAACCCACAATCTTTTTCAACTCAACACCTATTTATATGAGAGATCCACAATATTTTTCAACTTTCCATAAATATATTTAAACTCATCTTAACATCTAAATCAAAGTTTTGAATACCGTTCTGGTGACCATTTTGATTAAGGTAATGGAACGAAATATTTTGATACGGTACCGTTTTGGAATTAATTATATATTATATATAAATATTTATATGTATATAAAAACTAACAACTAATAGAATAAATAAATATATATGTAAGTGTGTATCATGTATATGTGTATATATATGAAAGAATTGAAGATTTATAAAATGAATATCTGTTGATAAAATCGCAAACTTGAGTTGAGACACAAAAACAAAGAAAAAAAACAAAAGAATAAATAAATTATTAAAAATAAAGATATTTAAAAAAAGAGAGATTGATGGGACATATTTAAAGTTATAAAAAAAATTAAAATTATATAAATACCAACTGGATTTAAAATTTACAAAAATGTTATTTAAGTACAAAAAAATTATAAAAACAATCCGAAACGGAATGAGGACTGAAACATCGAATTTTAGCCAGAATGGTCATAATTTGATTGAAATGACCGGAATTTGAAGCGAAACGGAATAGGGTGGTAAAGTGTAATGAACACTATACCGGCACCTTAATCACGTCAATATATAAACTTACTTTTATAATATTTATTCTTGTAGACCTAATACGTATCAAAACTCACCGAAAGACTATAGTCGTCTTTGGACCGTGCGAATGGAATACAAACTCTTTGGGCCATACAAAGTAATAATAGCAGTTATTTGAATGTGGATTGTTGACTTGATAACATCCGGCCCTTACGTCAAGTTTATGTTTTTATTTTGCTTTTTAAATGGAGGGTCTAAATTAAAGTTCTTTGTATAATTGAAATAATCGATCGAGAAATGAAATAAATTGTGGTGGATTCATTAGCCAAACCTCAACAAATTAATAGAAAAGTTTCTGGAAGGATCTAGTTCGTCAAACGTGGATTTTTTGAATATTGAATCTTGATTGAAGAGCGAAGTTGGTGAGTTGCCTTTATTATTTGACTTAAGAGCCTTCGTTCCTCACCCCTCACGTACAAGACCAGACTTCAACTCTAACCCATTTTAAGGGAAAGAGTAGTTCAGCATGACTTGACCACTGACCAGCATGCATGTGCCGGTCAAACTGTGTGTGTAATCTTCACGCGTTATACATCCAAAGACTGTATCTCAATTCTTCGTTAATGTTTATTTAAAATATTGGGACAAGAAGATTAATAAAATCTCCCTAACATGATGGGATTGCATATATAATTAGTTGGGATTGAATTGAGTAAAATGCAATCTAAGTTTATTGGAATTCGAGTACAATGCAACGGACAACAAAAGAAAGAACATCCCTGATTCCATTGAATAATATAGGGAATTAACTGATATAAAAGGTAACTGATATAGAAGGTTGGTAACCGGCTGACCTTTGACTAAAGTCATTGTCAAAGATTATTAATGAATTCATATTCAGTCCTTTATCACATGCCCTATATATAATTGAAGAAGATGCCCTGAAGATGGTATGATTGAGAGCATGTATATCCATTTTCCTTTCTAGGAATTTGTTGCTATTCCCTTGAGCTGCCGAAACAAGTTTAACCTTCTTCATTTCATCTCCTTGAGATTTTTCTCAGCATTATGGCGCACATTCCCACATTGATTTCTTCACTATTCTATTGGTTTGCTTTTTGCATCCTTGTTGTTGCTTTTGTCTTGTGTTTTAGTTCTGGTAGTACTTGTGCCATGGCCAGGAATGAGACCGACCAACTAGCCTTGCTTGAATTCAAGGCCAAAATAAGCCAGGATCCTTTCATGGTTTTCAGCTCATGGAATGAAAACACCCACTTTTGCCAATGGCATGGTGTTACATGCGGTCACCGACACCAGAGAATCACTGAGTTGCGCCTACCATCTCTGAAGCTTGCAGGCTCTATATCTCCTTTTATTGGAAATTTGAGCTTTCTAAGGATTCTACATCTCCAAAACAATAGTTTTGGTCATGAAATCCCTCCACAAATAGGTCGTTTGCATCAACTGAAGAAATTATTTTTGAACAACAATTCGATGGTTGGCAAAATCCCTTCCCATTTATCCAATTGCTCTAACATTGAACAAATCGATCTTTCTTATAACAAATTTGTTGGAGATCTTCCAACCAAGTTTAGCTTCTTGGCAAAGCTTCGAGCATTTCATGCAGAGAATAACAGACTAACGGGAAGTATTCCCCCATCTTTTGGGAACTTATCTTCACTTGAACAACTTGTCTTATTCACAAATAATTTGGGTGGGAGTATTCCGAATGCACTAGGCCAACTCAAAAATCTTATAGCTATTATACTTACAGAAAATAACTTTTCAGGTACCATCCCTCCATCAATTTTCAATCTCTCTTCAATTACAGTTCTTAATGTAGGACTTAATCAATTGCGAGGGAGTTTGCTTCATTGGGAGTTGGGCATAACTACTCTTCCTAATCTCCAAGACTTCTCCATTGCCTCTAACCATTTTACTGGTTCCATTCCTCCTTCAATATCCAATGCCTCAAATTTGGAGAGATTTCAAATTGCAGCAAACAAATTTACTGGAAATGTGCCTTCTTTGGAAAAGCTGCATAGGCTCAAAATATTTACTGCTTTCCAAAACAAGTTGGGGCGAAGTGGAGAAGCTGATCACGACTTGAGTTTTATATGCTCTTTGACCAATGCAACCATGTTAGAGGTTTTGGTAGTACACACCAACAATTTTGGTGGTGTCTTACCAGAATGCATTGGTCACTTGTCATTGTCCTTGAAAATATTTTTAATATATGCAAACAAAATAACTGGAATGATTCCGAGTGGGATCTTGAATCTTGTCAACTTAGAAGGGCTCCATTTGGGACAGAACCAAGTGTCAGGTAACATTCCAGTTGCTATCGGTAGGCTTCATAAGTTAAAGAGACTGGATCTATCGCGAAACAAACTCTCAGGTAGCATCCCTCACTCTCTTGGAAATCTAACTTCGTTATTCCATCTTCGTTTGTTTGGAAATAACCTCGGCGGAAGCATCCCATCAAGTCTAGGCTACTGCAAATCTTTGATCTTACTAGACCTTTCTGGTAACAATCTCAATGGTTCCATACCCCTACAGATATTTGGTCTCTCATCTTTATCAATTGGCCTAGTATTGTCCCTAAACCGTCTTACGGGTCCTCTTCCCATGGAAGTTGAAAATCTTAAGAATCTAGGTGGATTATATATAGCAGGGAATATGTTATCTGGTGAAATTCCGAGCAGTATTGGTAGTTGCATTAGGCTGGAGACTCTATCCATGGGAAGAAACTTCTTCCAAGGAACTATTCCACCAAGTTTTGGCTCTTTGAGAGGACTTCAAAGCTTAGATCTTTCTCAGAACAATTTATCAGGAAGAATCCCTGAATTTCTTGTGTATATGAACTCATTGCAGCGTTTAAATATATCACACAATAATTTTGAAGGGCCGGTGCCAACAGATGGCATTTTCATGAATCTAAGTTTAGCTTCATTTGCTGGGAACAACCAACTATGTGGGGGAATCCCTGAGATCCACTTGCCTAAATGCAACTTCAAAGAGTTTGGGAATACAAAATTGACCTTAACCTGGAAGTTAATAATATTTATAGTTTTGGGGATACTAGGAGTAACTCCGATGCTATATTTTTTGTGTGTTTCTTGGTTGAGAAAGAAACGAAAAGTGTCAATATCAAGTTCTTCAGAAAATTTGCTTTTGACTATATCCTACCAAAGTCTTCTAAGAGCCACTGATGGATTCTCTTTAACGAATTTGCTTGGCGTGGGTGGTTTTGGATCAGTCTATAAAGGAGTTCTTGTTGAGAGTGGAACTATAATTGCTATCAAGGTCCTCAACCTTCTGTGCCATGGAGCCATCAGAAGCTTTCTTGTTGAGTGTGAAACCTTTAGAAACATCAGACATCGAAATCTTGTAAAGCTTCTTACAGTTTGTTCAAGTGTTGATTACCATGGAAATGATTTCAAGGCTTTAGTTTATGAGTTCATGGTCAATGGAAGCCTTGAAGAATGGTTGCATCCAGCTGCTATAGAAGATGAAAGGCATCGGGACCAAAGAAATCTAGATCTTTTTCAGAGGTTGGATATTGCAATTGATGTTGCGAATGCATTAGAATATCTACATTACCATTGCCAAACACAAATAATTCATTGTGACCTCAAGCCGAGCAATGTTCTTCTCGACAATGAGATGGTTGGACGCGTGGGTGATTTTGGGATAGCAAGATTCACTGCTGGAAGCAACCATAGCTCTTCAGCCACTCACTCGAGCACTATTGGATTAAGGGGAACTATTGGTTATGCTGCTCCTGGTGAAAAAACCTTTCTATCATTTCTTTCTTTACATAAATGCTCTTTTTTTTTTCTTAGACATTAATGTTGCATTCTAATGTAGTGTGTTTGTTTCAAATTGTAGAGTATGGTGTGGGAAATGAAGTATCCACCTATGGTGATATGTACAGTTATGGGATCCTTCTACTAGAAATGTTCACAGGAAAAAGACCCACTGATGACATTTTTAAGGACAATCTAAGCCTACATTCTTTTGTCAAGACAGCCTTGCCTCAAAGAGTAGTTGAGATTGCAGATCCAATTCTTTTTCAAGAAAGGGAAGAAGAGACAACTAGGAATAATGGCCAAAATAACAACATTACAAGAAGAAATAAAAGTCAAGAGTGCTTGGTTTCAATTTTTCAGATTGGACTTGCATGTTCAGTCGAACAGCCAGAAGAACGAATGAACATGAGTGATGTTGTAGCTGAGCTTCATTTAATCAGAAAAAAGTTTCTTCAGAGTGGAACAAACGAAGGCAATCCAAGAATAAATGGACCATATTATTAGACGTAGCTAGTATTGGTGTCTTTGTGATATTTATTGTTTGGTTAGTATAAGTTGATGTGGCTTTTACCAATAAAGTTTTGTTTATGTTGAGGCTCATCATCTTTTGTTATTACTTTTCTAATAAAGAAATAGTCTTAATCATAGTAAGTTTGTTACTATTGACTACTTATTACGTACTTACACTTTTGGCTTCCCCTCCTCTAAGCTCTTTTATGGAATTCTTTATATTTTTGCCCCTTAATTTTGATGTTCTATGAGATATGAAGATTATAATTCCTTTTATTCTTGAAATTGTGTCATTTTACGTTTTTCATGTTTTTTGAAATAGAAGATTACAAGCTGACTAGTAGGTTTGGATGTTGAGATATAATTTTTAATTTGAGATGAAAGTTGAATAAAATATTATTTTTTAAAATTATTATAATTTTGGGATTTGAAAAAGTTGGATTGATTATTATATTTTGTATGGAAATTTTAAAAAGTTTTAATGATGAGATGAGAATTTTGAATTTCATCTTACATCCAAACAAATGACTAGATGTCAATGATTTTTTGAAGTTTGCAAAACTGCTGTTAAGCTTAAAACAGGATCATATACTCGCGTTTAGAATCATAACTCAAATGAGATTTTTACTTCATGAGTTTATATGGGACTCCATTCTGCCCTTGAAAGCTAGTGTCTTAATCTAAAGTTGAAGAATAATGGGATACCTTGGGATTCTAATATTTAAAGGTGTGGAGTTCAAATGGCCCCTAAATGCAGCAAATGTGTCATTAGGGATATTGAATCTGATGCTCCTTTCTTGTATCAATGTTCTGTTTCAGGAGCTGTTTGATTTCTCATTCTTCTCTGGTTCAGAGCAACTTCATCTGATTGCATAGCGGATCCCTGCTTTAATTCTCTAGGAGCTCTAGCTAACATGTAATGCTGCTAGATTTCACAATTCCTTAAAACCTTCTGTTATGGCTTGTCAGAAACTTACCTTGTGGTTATTGGAATTAAATCCTTTTCTGATGGTTAAAACTCTTTTTTTTCTAAGGAGGTTTCAATTACTAAGGCTAATCTTTATTCATGATTTTATTATCTTTAGTTACACACTGATATAAGATATTTTAAATATTTTCATAAGTCAACATTTTAAATAAATTTATATATGTTAGGGATGACAAAATTTATGATTAGGATTGTTCATTCGGATATGGGTCCTGCATGGTAGCCACTGAGATTAACTTGGGTTATGACCATAATTGGTAGTAGGATGAATCTGGGTTTTTGAAACCCAAAAATCAGGATACCCAACTTTTATACGAATTTTGGAAAACAATTATTATTATTATTATTATTTTAATTAAAATATAAAAAGAAAGAATTTATTTTAATTAAAGCCACATAAACTAATTTTGTATTTATCACTATTTAATATTTAAAGAAAAGAGTCAAGCTAGTGTGCCGCTTATAACTTACTGCTGCAAGTGACTGCTAGTGTATAATTTATCTTTTAATTTTATCTTTTTTATATCCACTTTTTTTTTTATCATTTTTAAATATTTTGAAAAATAAAAAAAATATATCAATACATTAAAAATCATTTCCAAAATTCACTACAAGAAAAACGGGCTTTTGCGACCAATTAATAGCAACGAAAAGAGTATTAGCAACCAAAATTGGTTGCTAATGCTCTTTTCGTTGCTATTAATTGGTCGTAAAAGTCCATTTTTCTTGTAGTGATTATTAAGTAAAAAAAAAAAAAAGGTTAAATTGAGCAGTCAACAACTGGCAGCATGCTACATTTTCTCTAAAGAAAAACTTATTTTAGAAGTATAATCTGCGCATTACTACCATATCTAGCATAAAAAAATGACATTCACTTAAAAAGATTATAAAATTATTATCAAACAACAATCAAATACCAAAAAAATATTTATTTTTGTTGGACCAAAAGGGGCTGCAAAACAAAAAATAGTGAGAAAGTTTGCTTCAAAGCGCATTACAATATCGCTTTCCGTAAGACAATATTCGCCCTCACAAATAACGGTATGCACACGGGTTACAAGTAAATTTTCCTTCAAGATATAATGAAGCGTAGAACAAGTCTGTTTGTTTAAATGCGTTATGCACACACAAAATTAGACCCCAAATATCATCTGATTTGTTACTTAACCAAGAAATTAGAAATCTATTTTCTTAAGAACAAATAGATTCTAACAAATTTTGAAGAAATAAAATATTTGGGAGAGAGAGAGAATTCAAAATTGAATTTTGGGACACTCAAATGGTTGGCCAATGGGTTTATTTATTAGACAGCCAAAAATGTGAAAGAAAAGTTATTACTCTTCATTATGTCTATTATTCTAAGTAATAATATATACTTATTACTCAGAATAAGTATATATTATGTCTATTGCCATAAGTTGGACTTGGTCCTATGGTCACCTTGTATCTCTTCCATTTGGTTGGCACTAGTTCAAGTCATTGGGGTGTGCTTTGGGAGTTAAAATTTTTTCCATTTGTTACAGCGCCTCTAGTGTTAGGGAACTTGGTCTAGTCCCTAAACAATATGATCCTTTGGTCTCACATTGCCTTATGATGACTGAATGTTCCTTGTTGTCTTGCTTGGTCATGGCTAAGATATGGCAATGAAGGGTTCCTACGTTAATTAATGTATGGTGTTTAGTGATGGATTTGATGATGATAATGAGCTCAAGTGATCCATGTGGTGAATTTGTGTGTTTGATGTAACGTAGGATGGCTTGATGATGACCCTTGGTGTTGGCAACACTTGGGTGATCTTTAGGGTTGGTATGGTGAAGTGAGGCTAGGGTTTGAATGGTGAATGGATAGGTCTGCGAATATTGGAAGACTTATTTTGGGCAGTCTAGGATTTTGGTTAGGTAAAAAATGGAATGGATCTTAGGGTTTGTGATGTGTTGGATGAGATCTAAAAGTGTAGGAAGTGTTTTAGGGTTTGGGGGAATTTGTCTAGGGTAAGAAGAGATAGGATCTTTAAGATTTAAGTGGGTTTAGGAAAGATACTAAGATTTAGGCATTGGAGGCTAGGGTTAGTGTTTCCTAAAATATAGGAATTCCTTATGGGAATTAGGGGTTTTGGTTAGGATTGTTGGAGGCAATAGATCTAGGATAGATTTAGGGTTTTATGGCTTTATGGAATAGATCTATGATAGATCTAGGGTTTTATGGCTTTATAGAATAGATCTATGATAGAATATGGATCTATGGAGGCTTATGAAGTGTTTGGTAGGTAGGAAAGTGTATGGAAAGTATATGGAATGGATATGAAATTATAGATCTAGGCTATGGCATTTGGGAATTATAGATCTATGGAGGCGGGAATGTGTTTGGCGTGATTTATGATTGGCAGATGGGACGATGGATGAATTTATGTAATCAAGAGAAAATATATGAACAATAATGGAAAATAAAGATCAACAATGGAAGATTGAATGAATAAACCTCATAAGATTGATAAATGAATCAACACTCATTCACGAATTGCAAAGTGAAGATCATTTCCTTAGGATTTACGAATTACATCCAAGTAGCCTAAGTGCTCAAGCACTGAAAGAGATCTCAAGAACAAATAATCCGTCTCCTAAGGAAGTTGCCAAAAGAACTAAAAAAAGAAGAAGCTAAGGGTTCTATTTATAGGCTTATAAAAAGGAAACAAAACAATTAAAATAAATAAATAAATTGAAATAATAAATAAAATGAATAAATCTGGTTGTGGGCCCCCATGGGTCCCTCGACTTGCTTTGGTGCTGGTCATGTGCTGAAATAACCCATGGCATGGGCCATGGGCCACAGGCGTTGGCTAGCTTGGCTGCATGGCTGGTGGGTAACATGCATGGCCTGGCATGGTCTGCATGCTAGCCAAGCTGCTGGTCTGCGCATGGCCAAGCGGTGGACACGGCATGGTGTCATGCGCTGGCCTACATGGCCCAGATGGGTGGCCTGGGTGTTGGTGCTGCAAGGCACGGGCTAGAGATGTAATATCCCCATTTTACGTGTATTTTTATTGAGTGATTTTATTTAAATTATTATAATTAGTGATTTTCTTATTTTAAATTAAAGGTGACTTTTATAATATTATTTTATGAGTTTTAAGTGGGGAAATTATTTTAACGTGCTTTATTGCTATTTATTATTATATTATATTTTAATTATTTTTGGGCTTTAAAATTATTGTGTCTTTGGATCTTATTATTTTATTTTATTTAATCACTGCATTTGAATTATTTTATTTTATTTTTTGTTTTGAAAATAAATTTCATTGGATCAATTTAGTGACCCATGTTGTGAAGACTAGATCTCACTTTCTTTTCCTTCCCTTTTCTTTTTCCATTTTTCTTTGCTTCTCTTTTTCTTTTTTCTTCTTTCTTTTTCTTTTCTTCTTTTCCTTCCCTTTCCCCCCCCTCCCCCCCCAGCTCGTGCGACTCGTTCCTCCTTTCTCCCCTCCGGCCGTGCTTCTCACCGCCCCTCTCATTCTCTACCCCTTCGACCGGTGGACACCTGCACCAATTTTCAGACTACCTAGTGCCACCGTTAGCCACCATGAGCTCCTCCAAGTCGCGGCTTCTTTTTACTCCAGTGCCATCATCGCTGCACCTCCGACCACCATTTTTTTGCCACTTCATCACCAACCTCTTGCCGACATAACCCACCCATTTCCAGCTCCAATCTATCGCCGGAGCAACCACCATAAGCTAAAATCTGATTTGGCCTTTTTGGCCTTCCACCCCTATTTTCACCGCCACCCACGACCAACTGTCACTTCCTTTAGCTTCACTAACACCTCTAAGTCATTCCCTATCAATTTCAAGTCTTAGTTTGTCTTCATTCAAAAGTGGGTATTTTGTGACCCACAGCCACGGTGCATTTTGCACTGTTATGTTGCCTTGTCGTCACGTTTTGCACCTCCGTGATCATTCGAAAAATATATTATAGCACTGTATGTATTTTTCAAACTTCATTTAAGATTTAAATATATTTTTGTATTAATAATAATTGTGATTTGGTTGGTTGTGCAGGACTGAGTCCTAGGAGCTTGGGGTCGGTTGGATTGGAGGACGGATTTGTGTATATAGTTGTTTGATGTTGGAAAATTATTGTTGTTGGTTATTTTTGGTATCTTGACGTAAGCATTACATAGTGCATGCACATTCATATGCACAAAAGGAAAACTGGGTTTTCATGTAATTGCATGCATGTACATGTGTTGGAACTTAAAAATTGGGTTTTCAAGCGAAAAATGATTTTGGGTATATTTGAACGATTGGATTGCCTGGTTTGAGTCAAAGGTACTATAGGAATGGTGGCAAGTAAGGACGGTGGTAGAGTCCTGCCTGCGATTCCCGCCTATGGTGCACATGTAGGGATGGTGGTAGAGTCTCGCCTGCGATTCCCATCTACAGACGGACTTGTAGGGATGGTGGTAGAGTCTCGCCTGCGATTCCCGTCTATGGTCCACGCATAGGGATGGTGGAAGAGTCCCACTTGTGATTCTCGCCTATAGTGTTCTGATAGTTTGGATAATGGGCCATTTTCTAGAAAAATGACGAGATTGGATTTTTGGGCCAAAATGGGATTTTGGCGTGCATTGGAAAAAAGATTATTTTCGGGAAATGATGATTTTCGAGACATATGCATATGACATCGTGTTCATGCATTTGGTTATTGCATGCATGTGTTTTTATCTTGAGGTTTATTTGGTTTGTTAGTTACCTGCGGTACCATCTTTGGAATCATAGATTTTGATGCAGATGATGAGGAGGCTGAACCTGAGGAGGTGGTTCCGTCGGAGGATTGATTTGGTGCTTTTAGTTATTTATTGGAAAATTATTTCTCTATCTTTAAATTATGCGTTTTGGTTTTATGATGATATTGGAAGTTGTAATATTTTGTTATGCTTGTTTTAAGCGAGTTTGTATTTAAACAAAATTCTGGTACTTAGTAGACTAACATTTATAATCCGTTGCGTTATTTTGTTATACATGTGTTGCATATATACACACTTGGCACATGGCGATGAGATGTGTGACCCGTGTTGTCATCATCCCAACACCTCGATTTCCACATGTCTGTACGTGGGAGTTGGAGGTGTCACAGGAGCCGTGCCATGGATGGCATGCCTGATGGGGCATACCACTAACCTCACTGCTATCATAGTGCATGCTGAGCATGTCAAGCCATGGGCTATCAAGGGCATGTCATGGTTGGAGCCATGGCATGCCTGCTGGGTGCTATCAAGTGAGTGTCATGGCATGTCTGTCGTGCTGACCTTAGCGTGCCATGGCAAGGGCCATGGCATGCCCTCGGCATGTCTGTGCGGCTGGCATGAGAGTGCCATGGCATGTTAGCGATGTTATCAAGTGCGTGCCATGGTCTGTCTGTTGGGCTATCATGTATGTGCCATGGTAGGGGTGATGACTTCCAAAATTTCATGTTGCAGATTTACAAGATCGCTCGAGCGGAGGATTTTGGCCGCTCGAGCGAATTCAGGCAGATTCAACCGCTCGAAGGTCGCTCGATAGTGAGCTCAAGCGGGTTGCAGAAAAACAAAGATCGCTCGAGCGGAGACATTTGTCGCTCGAGCGAAATTAGGCAGAGTCGAACGCTCGATGTGCGCTCGACAAGACGCTTGAGCGAATTCAGGCAGAGTCGAAAGCTCGATGCTCGCTCAACACTCCCCTCGAGCGAACATCGTATTTTACAGATCTAGGGTTTTCCGCCGTCAGAGGATATAAAAGTGATTTTTCACCATATGGCAGTACCTTTTGACTGGAGAACACTTTTTGGGACAGAAAAACACAGCTAGAAGGATTCAAGTCATATGTTTTGGAGAAAGAGTTCCACATATTGCACATACGTTGGAATCATACACGAGCACAGATGGGAGAAAAGTAGTGAATCATTTCCTTGAGTTTTTGAAGACGAGTTGTGGCTGCGAGGAGTATTTTTCAGTGTTTATTTTCTTTCAATATTCTCAGAACAATTATGGTGAATTCGTTTATGTTGAATTCTATTTTTAGCATGAGCTAAATTTTCTTTATTCTAGGAAAACGATGTAACCTAGTTCCGAGGTATGTTTGATTGTCTATGCTAATTTAAGGCAATTCTCTCTTTGTTTATCTGATTTATTCTGAGTTTATTGCTTCTAATTAACTGCAATTGATTAGATGATATTTAATCTTGTGATTTGCTATCGAAAGAGGGAATCATAGGGTAGATCTTGAATATTTCAGTATAGGTAAATATAGAGATCGAAAGACTTGTATAAACTTATGTAGTATTTAAATCATTGGTCTTATTACTTTCTTGCTTTATTAATTTGCATATTCTTGTGTGAATTGATGAATAAGAATAATTTCCAATTGACTATCGAAAGAGGCCGTTGGATGAATTAGAGATTTGCTAATAAACAAAAAGAATTAAATTAAATTAGTTGGATGAGAAAAGCATAGTGAGGAATTAGGTGAACTCGATTTGCTAGAAGTTTTCTTTCCCATTAATCTGATTTTCGAACGTCAGTTTTATTTCCTTTGCGTATTTCTCTTTGAGTTGATTTTAGTTTAAATTGCAACTATAAAAATCTAGTGATTCCTCTAGATAAAATCGAGATTAGTATAATTTTGGTATTTGGCAAAAGTAAGATACCAATTCTTGAGGACGATACTTTTCTTATCACTTTATTATTAAACTACGATACTGTGCACTTGCAGTTTTGCACCGGTCAAGTTTTTGGCACCGTTGCCGGGGATTGGTTTATTCTTTGTCTTTTTGTCAATATCGATACAAAGTAATTTTGGTTTTAATTTAGAATTTTATTTTAAGTTGTTCTTATATTTTATTTTATCTTTGCTCTACAGGTGTGTTTTTTACGTTGGATGCGCCGTGCTAGATCTCGTGATATTATTCATTTTGATCCGGAGATTGAAAGAACTCTTAGATCACGAAGAAAAAATAAGATATTAGCCATGACTGAAGAAGCAAATGAGGCACAGCCACACACCTTGAAAGATTATGTACGGCCAGTTGTGAATGGAAATTACTCGAGTATAAGGAGCCAGACTATTAATGCCAACAACTTTGAGCTCAAACCAGCTTTGGTTAGCATGGTGCAGCAGGCTCAATTCAGTGGATCGCCACTTGATGATCCCAATATTCATTTGGCAATGTTCTTGAAGATTTGTGACACTGTAAAGATCAATGGTGTTACTGAAGACACTATTAGACTGAGATTGTTTCCTTTTTCTTTGAGGGACAAGGCTAGAGGTTGGCTTCAATCTCTACAATCGGGAAGCATTACTAGTTGGCAGGACTTGACTGAAAAGTTTCTTGCTAAATTCTTTCCACCTGCAAAAACAGCCCAACTCAGGAGTGAGATTGGTCAGTTTAAGCAAAATGATTTTGAGTCACTCTATGAAGCGTGGGAGAGGTATAAAGATTTGGTTCGACCTTGCCCACAACATGGATTGCCAGATTGGTTGCAAGTTCAGATGTTCTATAATGGGTTAAATGGGCAAACTCGAACTATAGTTGATGCTGCTTCTAGTGGAACTTTGATGTTAAAGACAGCTGAGGGTGCTACTGCTCTTTTGGAAGAAATGGCCTCAAACAACTATCAATGGCCAACTGAGAGGACTTTGGCTAAGAAGGTTGCTGGAATTCATGATTTGGAGCCAATAGCAGCCCTTTCAGCTCAATTTACTACTCTATCTCATCAGATTTCAGCCTTGACAACGCAAAGGATACCACAAAGTACCGAATATGTTGCATCTACAACTATAACAATTCCAAGTAATGAAGCGAGTCAAGAACAAGTTCAATACATCAACAATCGGAACTACAACTATCGTGGTAATCCTATGCCAAATTACTATCATCCAGGGCTTCGAAATCATGAGAATTTGTCATATGGAAATACAAAGAGTGTGTTGCAACCTCAACCTCCTCCAGGATTTGATAGCCAACCAAACGAGAAGAAGATGTCACTTGAGGATGCTATGGTTTCCTTTGTTCAGGAGACCAATGCAAGGTTTAAAAAGACTGATTCACGGTTGGATAATATTGAGACTCATTGTAGCAATATGGGAGCCACTATGAAGAATCTTGAAGTGCAAATTGGGCAATTGGCCATGACCATCAATGCCCAACAAAGAGGAGCTTTTCCTAGTAACACTGAAGTGAATCCAAGGGAACAATGCAAGACCATCACACTTAGGAGTGGAAAAGAAATTGAGAGGTCACCATTAAAGGAGAGTAAGTCCACCCCTACCGCTGCGAACAATGGCCAAAGCAAGGATCAAGTAGAAGAAGAGGAGATTGTCAATGATACACTAAGAAAGATCGACATGCCACCAGCAATTTCATTTCCTGACAATCCTCCTATTCTCTCTCCTCCACTACCTTATCCTCAGCGTTTTCAAAAGCAAAAATTAGATAAGCAATTTTCTAAATTTTTGGATATTTTTAAGAAAATTAACATAAATATTCTTTTTGCAGATGCCTTGGAACAAATGCCAAATTATGTCAAATTTATTAAGGACATTATTTCCAAGAAGAGAAGGTTGGAAGAGTTTGAAACAGTGAAACTTTCTGAAAAATGCAGTGCCATTCTTCGAAAGAAATTGCCTCAAAAATTAAAAGATCCGGGGAGTTTCACTTTGCCTTGCACTATTGGGAATCATTTTTTGATAGAGTTTTATGTGATCTTGGTGCTAGTATTAATCTTATGCCACTTTCTGTTTGCAGGAAATTAGGACTTGGAGAGATGAAGCATACAACAATTTCTTTGCAACTAGCGGATCGGTCCATCAAGTATCCACGTGGAATCATAGAAGACGTTTTGGTAAAGGTGAATAAATTTATTTTTCCTGCTGATTTTGTGGTGTTAGACATGGAAGAGGATGAAGAAGTCCCACTAATTCTTGGCCGACCATTCTTGGCTACGGGAAGAGTTTTGATTGATGTTCAAAAGGGTGAATTAACATTGAGAGTTAATAAGGAAGAATTTATGTTCAACGTCTACCAAGCCATGAAATTTCCAGAAGATCCAAGTACTTTCTTTAGGGTAGATGTCATTAAGCAATGTGTAGAAGAGGCCTTTCAAGAAGATATGCCATCCGATCACCTAGAACGATGTATCACCACTTCATCTCATGCTTATGATTTTAATAATTCTGCTGTTTGTGAATCTGACTTACCTTTTGTTAGTGAAGAATTTCTCCACTATGTTCTTGCTTTGGGAGCATTGCAGCAGGTTACATCACTTAGTAATGAAGTTGGGAAGCTAGAGCAGATGGTACCAAAGATTGACTCTGAAAATGCTAAAAAAAAGATGCAGCAAAATACAACTCCGGAGTTGAAGCAATTACCTGAGCATCTGTGCTATGCATTCTTGGGTGATAGTGATACATTTCCAGTGATTGTTGCTACATCACTCACACTCGAAGAAGAGGAAAAATTGCTGCGTGTGTTGAGGGAGCATAGAACAGCCTTGGGATGGACTATTTCTGACATAAAATGAATAAGTCTCTCCATTTTCATGCATAAGATTTTAATGGAGGAGCTTTACAAACCAACAATCGAGCACCAACGAAGATTAAATCCAGCAATGAAGGAAGTTGTGAGAGCTGGAATTTTGAAACTCCTTAATGCTGGAATTATTTATGCTATTTCAGACAGCTCATGGGTAAGTCCAGTGCAAGTTGTACCAAAGAAAGGTGGAATGACGATGGTGAAAAAAGACAATAATGAGTTCATTCCTACAAGAACGGTCACTGGATGGCGTGTATGCATGGATTACCGCAAGTTGAATAAAGCAACAAGGAAGGATCATTTTCCGCTTCCATTCATTGATCAAATGTTGGATCGATTGGCTGGGTACTCCTACTATTGCTTTTTAGATGGTTATTCGGGGTATAATCAGATTGCCATAGCTCCTGAAGATCAAGAGAAAACTACATTCACATGCCCTTATGGAACGTTTGCTTTTAGGAGGATGCCCTTTGGATTGTGCAACGCCCCTGCGACATTTCAACGTTGCATGATGGCTATGTTTTCTGATATGGTGGAAGATATAATGGAAGTTTTCATGGATGACTTTTCAGTTTTTGGTACATCTTTTGATCATTGTTTGCATAACTTAGCTCTTGTTTTGCAGAGATGTGAAGATAAAAATCTAGTCCTAAACTGGGAGAAGTGTCATTTGATGGTTCAAGAAGGGATCGTCTTTGGCCATAGAGTGTCATCTAAAGGAATTGAGGTGAATCGAACCAAAATTGCAAGCATAGAAAAACTACCACCTCCAAAGAATGTGAAGGGAATCAGAAGCTTTCTGAGACATGCGGGATTTTATAGAAGATTTATCAAGGATTTTTCTAAACTCTCTAAACTTTTATGTAATCTTCTTGAGAAAAATTATGCATTTGACTTTGATGTTGTTTGTTTGCAGGCCTTTAATGCAATTAAGGAGAAACTAATTTCAGCACCAATTATGATTGTGCCTGATTGGAGTCAACCTTTTGAAGTTATGTGCGGTGCAAGTGACTTTGCAATTGGAGCAGTATTGGGGCAAAGGCGAGACAAGCTGTTTAGAGCCATCTATTATGCAAGCTGGACATTGAATGAAGCTCAATTAAATTATACGACAACTGAGAAAGAGATGCTTGCTGTGGTGTTTGCTTGTGACAAATTTTGGTCTTACCTCATTGGTACAAAGGTGATAGTGTTTACTGATCATGCAGCACTTCGCTATTTGTTTGGCAAGAAGGATGCTAAGCCTAGGCTAATTCGTTGGATCCTCCTTCTTCAAGAATTTGATTTGGAGGTTCGAGATAAGAAAGGAAGTGGAAATTTAGTTGCTGACCATTTCTCTTGGTTAGAGCAAGAGGAAGAAAGACCAGATTCAGTGGTCCAAGAGGCATTCCCTGATAGTTGTTTGCATGTGAGATCAAGCTTCCGTGGTATGATTATATTGTTAACTACCTAGTTTGTAAAGTTTTACCACCTGATCTTACTTACCATCAATGCAAGAAGTTTTTGCATGATGTGAATTATTATCTTTGGGATGGGCCTTTGTTGTTCAAAAGATGCCCAGATCAAATCATTCGAATATGTGTGCCGGAAGAAGAGATGTAAGCCATCCTCCATCATTGCCATTCATCATCATATGGAGGACACTTTGGAGCCACCCGTACAGCAGCTAAGGTACTTCAAAGTGGGTTCTTTTGGCCTTCTATTTTTCGTGATAGTTACACTTTGGTGAAAACTTGTGACCGGTGCCAACGTATGGGAAATATTTCAAGGTGTCATGAGTTACCACTGAAAAATATCTTAGAAGTTGAGTTGTTTGATGTTTGGGGAATAGATTTTATGGGCCCTTTTCCTCCTTCTTTTGGTTTTGCTTATATCTTGTTAGCAGTTGAATATGTGTCAAAATGGGTGGAAGCAATTGCTACAACAACAAATTGTGACGCCCCCAAATTCCGCTTGGGATTGAACGGAC
Source organism: Carya cathayensis (assembly GCA_011037825.1). NCBI lineage: Eukaryota > Viridiplantae > Streptophyta > Magnoliopsida > Fagales > Juglandaceae > Carya > Carya cathayensis. The sequence continues at coordinate 12,496 of QGSO01000221.1, read as the reverse complement.
ATTTGAAGCGTCGAGACATGCAACACAAGGTTACCTGCCCCCGTTCATGACATATAAGATGCAATGTTCCTAAACATACATCTAGCATTATGCAATATTCGCAGCGGATAATTTTTTTTTTCTTTAGCAATACTATGCGCCAAACTAAAAATATCCCGAATACTTGAAACATATTTCATACATAAAAACATACTAAAAAGCCGTGATCACTACACTAGTCCAAAATGGTTGTGATCAAAAGAATACTTGAGATACAACTCCAAAAGTACAAGCATTAACCTAAGTTAAATACTATACCATCATCAACATCGCACCGTAGCCTAGATGACCGTATTCAGATGGTCAGATTCCAATTCTTCTTTGGGTCCTGTAACAAGATCTACCATTCGGGGGGAATGGTAGTTGGGACTACCACAGTGAGATTTGATTACAAATCTCAGTAAGTTAACATAAAACTCACACACAGGTTAAAGATGCATGCATGGCAGTAAAAGCATAAATGCATAAGTAAAGTCGTACATAAGCATAGCATAACTTGACATATAACATGACATAACCAGAACTTAAACGTGAACTGAACTTGACTTAACATGACATGAACTTGAGTTTAAAACATAACATGGACTTGAAATGTAGCATGAACGTAAACATGCATAACATAAATATGAACTTGAAAATAACATAAACTTGAACATATCATGACATAAACGTGAACTTGAGACATACTGTAAACGTGAACTTAACATGATGTGAACATGAACTTGGAACATAACTTGATCATGAACATAACATGTACGTGTACATAACAAAACATGAACTTGATCTGAAACTTGACTTATCATGCACTTGATCTGAAACTTGACTTAATACGTACTCCACAGTTGTTGTGGCCCCACGTATTCTACGTGTCACAATTGCTGTGTCTCACGTAGTGTATGCTCCACAGTTGTTGTGGCCCCATACTTCATGCTCCACAGTTGTTGTGGCCCCATGTATACACGTAACATAAAATATAATACGTACTCCACAGTTGTTGTGGCCCCACGTATACACGTAACATAAAATATAATACGTACTCCACAGTTGTTGTGGCCCCACGTATACACGTAACATAAAATATAATACGTACTCCACAGTTGTTGTGGCCCCACGTATACACGTAACATAAAATATAATACGTACTCCACAGTTGTTGTGGCCCCACGTATACACGTAACATAAAATATAATACGTACTCCACAGTTGTTGTGGCCCCACGTATACACGTAACATAAAATATAATACGTACTCCACAGTTGTTGTGGCCCCACGTATACACGTAACATAAAATATAATACGTACTCCACAGTTGTTGTGGCCCCACGTATACACGTAACATAAAAAATAATACGTACTCCACAGTTGTTGTGGCCCCACGTATACACGTAACATAAAAATATAATACGTACTCCACAGTTGTTGTGGCCCCACGTATATACGTAACATTAAATATAATACGTACTCCACAGTTGTTGTGGCCCCACGTATTCACGTAACATAAAATATAATACGTACTCCACAGTTGTTGTGGCCCCACGTATTATACGTAACATAACATGTCTTATCTTTCTTAATGCATGAGATATTAATTAATATCATATACTTTTCTAACATGGCGTATACTTGTAAATGACACAATATGATTTAATCATAACATTTCATGGCATACTTAACATGGCATACTTATAACATACATCATTGTATGATAGAAAAGATTATGTAACAGATAATTATTCATGAGAGATTAAATCATACGTAGCAGATAAACATGTAATGACATAGCATGACATGGCATATACGATAACATACATACATAAATTGTAGTTCTCTTACCCATCACACATACACAATAAACTGATAGTAAGTTAGAGGCTAACTTACCTCGATTGTCACGTTCTACGAGAATAAAGTGCGATATACGAGAAACTGTAAAAGGTCATTCTAAAAGTTAGAAATTTAATTACTAACAATTAGAAACATGGAAACAAGTTATCTTAGAGTAAAATTATCATTTTACCCTCTACATGTGGGAAAACGACCATTTTACCCATAACTTAAGGATTTCATATCCTAACTCCAAAAATTTCCAAAATTTACATTCCTCATGTAAATTTTGTTCTAAACTCAAATATCAACTCAGAAAAAAATTTAAAACAAAACAACACTATGGAAAACACACTATGGCCGAAACATCCATAGGCCATTTCTCTTGATTTTTGTTACAATTCCTTCCAACTTCAAAACTCATGCTTAAACCAAAATTTTACAACAAACATCTTCCAATCCTAAGTTTAAAACCATACTTGAAACATCCATTTAGAAAAAGCTAATAATCAACACCAAACTTTTTTGTAAAAAGATCAAAACACTTGAATCACAAGCTTTGTCCTTAAATCAAAACATCTCCAAGAATTCCAAAAAATCTAATCTTACTTCTAACATATTCATAACATCATCCTCAGATAAACCATGCTTTAAATCATCAAACTAAAGTCACCAAAATCACAAAAATAACACTTGGAGTTTTTGATTTTACACTTAGTCCAAAAACAGAAACTTTTTCTTAACTAGCTTTGATAAATCTCTTGATCAATGGCTTAAGAAGGTGAGATCTTTGAAATAAAGTATCACATGGTTTAAAAACGTGTCCTAAAGAATATCCAACCATCAAAATTAAAATCACATGGCTAAAACCCAATAAAACATGGATCTAACCTAAAAACATCAAATCTTAGGCCTAACCGAAATTCTCTTGCATAGAAAAATCATATCTTTGAAACTAATACTAAATATCTCCAAAATAACATCCTAACATGAAAATAAGAGACTTAGGATCATCATATAAAAATATCAAAGCCTTTAGAGTAAGATCAAACCTCAAAATATTCAAACTTTATCCAAATAAAAACTGTTTTGTCACTTCCAGTTTTCATGTTTCTAGATCTAATAAAATCTATCATCAAAATCTTTATTCATGCAACAAAACCTCAATGAAAACTCTTAAACACATTCTAAGAACACTCCATAAAATTTTCGGACCAAGATATATCCATTAGCTTGGTCAAAAACTCCAAAACATAACACACTCTCCAGATTCACGCCCAGAATGACCTTTCCATGGTTAAAAATACTTTTGACCGACCAAATGACCATGGAATGATACGAAAAATACATCTACGGAAACTAGACTCAAAGAGGAACAACTTTTATGAAGGAGTCATCGTGTGAAAATACTTACAAAGGGTCGAAAAACTCCACGCAAAAAGACCCAGAAATCTGCCCGAGAGAGCTCTTTTGGGTTTCTCTCTAAGAACGGGGTGAAGAAATGATTAAAGTGAAGTAAGTGTGTCTTGCACGACTCAAGACTTCTGTAGGGAGAATATTTGGACCTTAATGATCATTGAGTGGAGGTGTAGACATGTGACATAATGTAGAGGATAGTGGGGGGCAAAAGACAACTTACAAAGGCTATGAGACATGGGACTTGATGGGGTGGGTTCCTCCATATTAATGAGTGCAACTTGATGCAATGAATGGTCTGCCAAGTGGGGGAGGAAATTTCTCCAAGAAGCTATGCCAAGGTGGCCAAAATTCGTGGGCTTTAGTGGGCCTTAGTGGGCCTCAACCAAGTGGGCTTCAATTTGGGGTTTAAAGGGGGTTTGGTTAGGGTTTGAGATGCTATCAAGCCCAAATCCAATTTTTCTTGGCCCAATCAAATTTCTAAGGTTTAAAATGTTGGATAAAGATGTCATAATAGGAATTTGAGAAATTAATAGCATGTGAAAGTGATTTAATCAAGTGATTAAACACAATACTAGAAATTGGATCAAAAAGGGTTTGAATGCCAACTTTAGGGTTTGGGGAAACCGTTTAGGGTTTCGGTTTCAACCAAGTTTTTGGGGTTTCAAAAGGATTCCAACCATTTAGGGTTTTACTAGGGTTGAAACCCTCTTCATCTAACTCAATTTGGTTGATCAGATGAAAAAAAACTGTTTTGCTTAGGTGGCATGATCTCACACATTGATTTCCTTCACAAATCCATCTAATGGTTTCTCTTTGTGCCAAGTATCTAATACTATTCATTATGTGTGGTTAAGATCTTGCCAAGTGTTTAAATAAAACTTCTCTAACCTAATTTGGACATTTCACATTGTGATTTTGAAAACACTGCACTTAGTACGCTTATCGAGGTTACTATTCACTCCCCAAAAAAAAATGCAGAATAAACTTAGTACTGAAAAATCCTAAATATTCAACTGAGTCTAGTGGCGTAAACTATAATGTAATCTAACACTTCTAACTACCTCAAACAAATAAAATCGCATTTCTGGCACCATAATGAGTGATAATACTAACTATGTTGACAGACTAGAACTTATGCGATTAGCCGATTCGTAAAAACTTATGGGGTTTTCACGAGGTTTCTAATGTCTATAGAAATTCCACCATTGAATTTCTTGCGGGCTGTTACACAAATGATGCAAAGGTAGTGCTCAAATTTCTGCACAAGAATATATTCACAAGATTTGGCACTCCACGAGCTATTATTAGTGATGAAGGGACTCACTTTTGCAACAAGTTGTTTGATAATCTTTTTTCTAAATATGGTGTAAAGCACAAGATAGCACTTGCTTACCATCCCCAAACTAATGGCCAAGCTAAAATTTCAAATAGAGAAATCAAGAACATCCTTGAGAAGACGGTCAAAACCAATAGAAAGGATTGGGCGAAAAGCTTGATGATGCTTTGTGGGCATACGGTACAACCTTTAAACACCTATCGGGATGTCTCCATACCGATTAGTGTTTGGAAAGGCATGTCATCTTCCTGTGGAGTTGGAGCATAGAGCTTATTGGGCTGTAAGAAAGTTTAACTTTGATTTGAAGGCAGCAGGTGAAAAGCGACTTCTTCAATTGAATGAGATGGAAGAGTTCCGGAATGATGCATATGAAAATGCAAAGATTTATAAAGAAATGACGAAGAAGTGGCATGACAAACAGATTCTTAGGTGAGAGTTTGCACCAGGACAACAAGTTTTACTCTTCAATTCATGACTCAAACTCTTCCTGGGAAAGTTAAAATCAAGATGGACAGGTCCTTATACAATTTATGAAGTTTTCTTTTTTGGAGCAATAGACTTGAAGGACAAGACAGGGAATATTTTCAGAGTTAATGGTCAGAAATTGAAGCACTACTATGGCGAATAATTGGAGACGAACTATGCATTTATTCATCTTGGAGATCCTAATTGATGAAGATTGAAAAATCTGGCTGTAGACTTTAAAACAAGCGCTTATGGGAGGCAACCCATAGATCTTTCTTTCATTCTTTCATTTATTTTATTATCATTATTTATTTAGTTTTAATAAATTGGTTTTTGATGTAGGTTTATTTAGCATGAATAAAGAGCTGAAAAATTTTAAACTACGGAAGATTCACCATGAAACCAGGGAAGTTCCTTTTATTTCTTCAATCCTTTTTACTTTTGCATTACAATGAGGACATTGTTTACTTTAAGTTTGGGGGTGTAAACTCCTATAGTCATTTGATCCTCTTGTTTTCTAAGTCTTGGGTTGTTGATGGGTTGTTTGATTCTCTTACCAAGCATGCATTGGAGTAAGATTGAATTCTCTATGACTCTGAAATTTGTGATTGAATATGGTTTTGAGAAAAATTTTCAAAACTTTCTTTTATGTCAAGCGGAGTTTTGTGGGTACTTTGGTTTAAATCTTTGACTTTCAACACAATTGAGCATATAGTCGTTTTTCTTTTATTCCATTTTGCTTATGAAGAGAAGAAGTTGAATTAATTGAAAGAGGGAAGTTCAATTTTGCTTTGCTCTAGAATCCGTTGATGGGTCCTTGAAGCGAAATCCTAGTTGATACCGAATATTAGAGAAATGATCTAGGCATTTCTTTGACATAACCAAAAAACTTTCCCAGCCGTCCTAAATATCATACCATCATTACATGGTATGTTTCCATAGTCAACTCCCTTGAGCCTTATTTTACATAAGCCTTTATTTGTTCTTTGAACTACATAAACCATTTCTGCTCTAAGCTTGAAAAACAATGAATCTACCTTTGATTGTTTGAGAAAATACTTTGGTGGAAAGTTACATTTTAAAGAGAAAATTAGTTGAAAGAGAATGAACTGTATTATGTTTGCTCTGTTTGATCAAAGCAGAAGAAGAAGAAAGAAAAAGAAAGAAAGTGAAAAAAAAAAAAAAGAAAGAAAGAAAGAAAAAGAAGTCAATAAGCGGAGTATGTATCACCGCAGATTTTGTTAAAGGAATTGTTGGTATTGCTTCAGTGAATACAGCAATAATAATGCCACAAGTACGAGCAGATTGCCAAGAAAGAGCTATGATTTGAATCATGTGGAAATCTCTTTTAGTGTTCTTTTCACCAAATATTTTCCCAGTTTGCTTTGATTCTCCATATCCAGTTCTTTCTTAACCCTCACCCTGTGGCCTATCATTACAACCTTATTAAAGACCTTTTGATCTCTGATTTTGGTATTGACTACATTAGTGGAGATGATTACTGAAAATTGGACTTATGGGGTTAAGTTTTGAGAGAATTCTTCTGATTTTAGTTGTTCTACTTTTATCTGAGTTTGCAGGTGGTTTGAGGTTAAATTGACTATATCACACACACACTAAAGGTCTTAGCTTTAGGTTGAAGTAAACACCTAACTCTTGCTTGACAAATTGTAAAATTTTTGATTGATTTTCTTGCTATCTTTGATGTTAAAAAAGTAAGATACTAGTGATGAAATCTAAATTCATAAAAGTTTGGTGAGTGATAATACTTCTCTTTGGGGTCGAGTTGATATTGCCTAAAGTATCATTTGCTTTTCTTTTTGTTTGAGGACAAACAAAGTTGTAAGTTTGGGGGTATTTGATGACTTGCAAAATTTCATGTTGCAGATTTACAAGATCGCTCGAGCGGAGGAATTTGGGCGCTCGAGCAAATTCAGGCAGATTCAACCGCTCGAAGGCCGTTCGACAGTGAGCTTGAGCGGATTGCGGGAAAACAAAGATCGCTCGAGCGGAGACATTTGTCACTCGAGTGAAATCAGGCAGAGTTGAACGCTCGATGTGCGCTCGACAAGACGCTTGAGCGAATTTAGGCAGAATCGAACACTCGATGCTCGCTCGACACTCCGCTCGAGCGAACATTGTATTTTACAGATCTAGGGTTTTCCGCCATTAGAGAATATAAAAGTGATTTTTCACCATATGGTCATACCTTTTGACTGGAGAACACTTTTTGGGACAGAAAAACACAGCTAGAAGGATTCAAGTTATCTGTTTTGAAGATGAGTTGCGGCTGCGAGGAGTATTTTTCAGTGTTTATTTTCTTTCAATATTCTCAGAACAATTATGGTGAATTCGTTTATGTTGAATTCTATTTTTAGCATGAGCTAAATTTTCTTTATTCTAGGAAAACGATGTAACCTAGTTCCGAGGTATGTTTGATTGTCTATGCTAATTTAAGGCAATTCTCTCTTTGTTTATCTGATTTATTCTGAGTTTATTGCTTCTAATTAACTGGCCATTGATTAGATGATATTTAATCTTGTGATTTGCTATCGAAAGAGGGAATCATAGGGTATATTTTGAATATTTCAGTATAGGTAAATATAGAGATCGAAAGACTTGTATAAACTTATGTAGTATTTAAATCATTGGTCTTATTGCTTTCTTGCTTTATTAATTTGCATATTCTTGTGTGAATTGATGAACAAGAATAATTTCCAATTGACTATCGAAAGAAGTTGTTGGATGAATTAGAGATTTGCTAATAAATAAAAAGAATTAAATTAAATTAGTTGGATGAGAAAATCATAGTGAGGAATTAGGTGAACTTGATTTCCTAGAAGTTTTCTTTCCCATTAATCTGATCTTCGAACGTCAGTTTTATTTCCTTTGCATATTTCTCTTTGAGTCGATGTTAGTTTAAATTGCAACTACAAAATCTTAGTGATTCCTCTAGATAAAATCGAGATTAATATAATTTTGGTATTTGGCAAAAGTAAGGTACCAATCCCTGAGGACGATACTCTTCTTATCACTTTATTATAAAACTACGATACTGTGCACTTGCAGTTTTGCATCGGTCAAGGGGCCATGGCATGATGGTGGTGCTGTCACCATGGAGGGGGCCATGACATGCCTGTGGACGTCTTGATTGGTTGCTGGGCATGCTGATTGTGACGCCCCCAAATTCTGCTTGGGATTGAACGGACATTTGAAGCGTCGAGACATGCAACACAAGGTTACCTGCCCCCGTTCATGACATATAAGATGCAATGTTCCTAACATGCATATAGCATTATGCAATATTCGTAGCGGATAATCTTTTTTTTTAGCAATACTATGCACCAAACTAAATATATCCCAAATACTTGAAACATAATTCATACATAAAGGCATACTAAAAAGCCGTGATCACCACACTAGTCCAAAATGGTTGTGATCAAAAGAATACTTGAGATACAACTCCAAAAGTACAAGTATTAACCTAAGTTAAATACTATACCATCATCAACATCGCACCGTGGCCTAGTCGACCGTATTCAGTTGGTCAGATTCCAATTCTTCTTCGGGTCCTGTAACAAGATCTACCATTCGGGGGGAATGGTAGTTGGGACTACCACAGTGAGATTTGATTACAAATCTCAGTAAGTTAACATAAAACTCACACACAGGTTAAAGATGCATGCATGGCAGTAAAAGCATAAATGCATAAGTATAGTCGTACATAAGCATAGCATAACTTGACATATAGCATGACATAACCAGAACTTAAACGTGAACTGAACTTGACTTAACATGGCATGAACTTAAGCTTAAAACATAACATGGACTTGAAATATAGCATGAACGTAAACATGCATAACATAAATAAGAACTTGAAAATAACATAAACTTGAACATAACATGACATGAACATAACATATACGTGAGCATAACATAACATGGACTTGATCTAAAACTTGACTTATCATGTATTTGATCTGAAACTGGACTTAACATAAACTTGGAATATTATTCAATTGTCTTGATTAATAACGTGCGTTAATACGTACTCCACAGTTGTTGTGGCCCCACGTATTCAAGTAACATAAAACATAATACGTACTCCACAGTTGTTGTGGCCCCACGTATTCTACATGTCACAATTGCTGTGTCTCATGTAGTGTATGCTCCACAGTTGTTGTGGCCCCATACTTCATGCTCCACAGTTGTTGTGGCCCCATGAATACACATAACATAAAATATAATACGTACTCCACAGTTGTTGTGGCCCCACGTATTCTACATGTCACAATTGCTGTGTCTCATGTAGTGTATGCTCCACAGTTGTTGTGGCCCCATACTTCATGTAACATAAAATATAATACGTACTCCACAGTTGTTGTGGCCCCACGCATTATAAGTAACATAAATATAATACGTACTCCACAGTTGTTGTGGCCCCACGCATTATAAGTAACATAAAAATATAATACGTACTCCACAGTTGTTGTGGCCCCACGCATTATAAGTAACATAAAAATATAATACGTACTCCACAGTTGTTGTGGCCCCACGCATTATAAGTAACATAAAATATAATACGTACTCCACAGTTGTTGTGGCCCCACGCATTATAAGTAACATAAATATAATACGTACTCCACAGTTGTTGTGGCCCCACGCATTATAAGATAACATAAAATATAATACGTACTCCACAGTTGTTGTGGCCCCACGCATTATAAGATAACATAAAATATAATACGTACTCCACAGTTGTTGTGGCCCCACGCATTATAAATAACATAAAATATAATACGTACTCCACAGTTGTTGTGGCCCCACGTATTATCATAACATAACATGTCTTATCTTTCTTAATGCATGAGATATTATTTAATATCATATACTTTTCTAACATGGCGTATACTTGTAAATGGCACAATATGATTTAATCATAAACATTTCATGGCATACATGTATCATATGGCATACTTAACATGGCATACTTATAACATACAGCATTGTATGACAGAAAAGATTGTGTAACAGATAAATATTCATGAGAGATTAAATCATACGTAACAGATAAACATGTAATGACATAGCATGACATGGCATATACGATAACATACATACATAAATTGTAGTTCTCTTACCCATCACACATACACAATAAACTGATAGTAAGTTAGAGGCTAACTTACCTCGATCGTCGCGTTCTATGAGAATAGAGCGCGAAACACGAGGAACTGCACAACAGCTGGAAGAGGAACACTCAAGTCCTTAAGATTTTCACTTCTGAACTCAATTGTCATATTATGAGCACTTGCAACACCACGGCAACTTGAGGTTTCACTATACCTCAGAAGAGATAATTTGACTTCATAAAGCCTTTGCACTAAAACAAGTTCATTAAAATTATCAATAATAACCAACAAACAATTCCTTTCTCAATCCATATACTCTTAGTCCATAGTCAACCACAAGATGACACCAGTCACCCCGAACTATAATCCATATACATCACTGCTTCGGGACACTGTCATACAGTTTCCCAACACTACACCATAGCTCTACACTTCTCTGTTACGCCATCCAACCCTTCGTGACACGCCATCCGGTGTTTCACGACTTAATACAGAGTACACTCACGTGAACTCTCTTCCATCCACACTACAAAACCCATCACTGCGATACACGTCTCACGTGCATCGCTACGCGACACGGAGTACGCGCTACGCGTACTTCCTTCGCTACAACACTCATCAACACGATGCACATCACACGATGCATCGCCATACAACACGGAGTACACTACATGCGTACTCCCTTCCTTCTACGACACACATCACTACAGCGCACGTCGCGCGGCGCGTCGCTGCATTACATAGAATACGCTACACGCGTATTCTCTTCACACAACCCGCCGTATCACATCTACGGCATCCATCTCACGCCTATACTTCACAGCACAGTCCACAAAACTACAAAATCAAGCCTAACACTTCACAACCACACTTCGTTTCACAACTACGCAGCGAACTCCACAAACACTAACTACACAGTCTACAGCCAACCAAATCAACTATGTTAAACATAAATAACTAAAGATAGAGGGTTATACCATCGACGGGATAACCCGTGCGTCGCTCGCTGCTCGTCACGAACATGCGTCGGAGGAGCATACGTGGCGGTACGGTGTCTGTCCACCACATAAAGTGGTAGTTTGGGCTTGAGAAAGGCTAGGCATGGTCTTGGAAGACTCACGGTCGCCTCGTGGTGGTCAAAGGTGACGGAGCACGGCGGCATCACGCCGTGAACAGTAAATCCGAACGGTGAGCGGAAACGCGAGATAACGAAATTTCATAAAACTTCATGGCAAGCTAGGGATAGGTAGATGAACATGTGGTGAATCTGTGGTGGCGAGGTGGTGGTCGGACGGTGGCTAACGGCGGCGGATCGGCCGTTTGAAACCATTTTTGGCCTTGGAGAGTGCGGGAGAGTGTGAGCTCTACGAAGCTCCGTTGGCCATGAAATTTCTTGGAGAGGTTCATGAGGATGAGAGGAACAAGATGGTGGTGGTGAAACACCACGGGTGGCCGTGTACGGCGGCGCACGGTGGTGCAACCGAACGGGTGTTTTGAGAAACCCATATGAAAAAAATGAGAGTTTGGGAAAAAGAAAGACATGGGGAGGAAGCCCTTGATGAGGTGAGTCCATTGGTGGTGCTTGGTGGCTGATTTGGCCATGTATGGTGGTCCAAAAATGTGAAAAACCCTTAGAGACCCATTTGTTGGAGGCGAGAGTGGTGGCTAACGGTGGCTCGGATGGAGGTGAAACTTGGTTGGGATGTTCACCGGTGAGAGGGGAAGAAATCTGGGTGGGTGGTGTAGTCCACGCCGCCGGCGAGCGGCGGTTCTGGGCGGAGAAAGAAATCGGCAACAGGGGAGAAAACAGGGCAGGGGCAGCAACTTCCGGGGGCTCTCGGCGACTAACGGCTGGTCCGATGGCTCTGAAAATTGGTGTGTATGAACTATGGTGAAAGGGGAAGAGAATGGCGGGGGTGGTGTACGACACCTCCACCGGACGGCGGAGAAACGGGCGGTCAAAGGGGCGGCGACGGTAATGAGACAAGAAGGAAGAGCACGGGAAGAGAGAGAGAATTGGTGGCCGGCGTTGCACACCTCCGGTGCAGATGTGTTCGCCGGTGAGGGAGGGACATGCCGGAGGTGGAGGTGAGGCACGGCGGCCGGAGGTGGCGCCGGTAGGAAGCTAGAACCGATCAGCTATGGTGGAAGGGTGTAAGTCGACCATGGAGAGAAGGAGAGGAAAGAGAAGGAAAAAAAAAAAAGAAAAAAGGAAAAATGAAGGAAAAAGGGTAGGAGCCTAGGTAATAAACTTCAATCCTACGTTTTGGGATCCTCAAAT